>CP143008.1:1200000-1534662 GCA_036287555.1 Hanseniaspora guilliermondii | reverse complement strand
AAACAAACAAAAAGAAAGAATGATAAACAATATAGAATATAGTTGTTAATATATTTTTATAATAATAGAGTTGAATGGATATAATAGGCTGATAAAGTCTACTTTCTCTTGTGTTTTTTTTTTTCTTTTGGTGATTTATTATTAAATTAATTTTAATGATTTACGTGTGTGTGTATATTATTTGATTGATTAATCAAGAACTGTTACTACAAATGAAAATATACAAAAAAAATTTTTTTTTTTTCTTCACTTTCCAAACACCAAAAAACATCCAAAGTGTGCTTTCAACCTTGATGTTTTGTTTTTTTGATTCACCAAAATAAGTATTCGTTGTAAAACTCAGCTAACTTTATTACCAAAATAGGGTTAAAAACGAAAAAAAAAAAATAGCTAGTCGGATATAAAACAAGTACAATGATTTTCCTGACCTGACCTGACCTGACCTGACCTGACCTGACCTGACCTGACCTGACCTGACCTGACCTGACCTGACCTGACCTGACCTGGGTGTGGAGACCTGGCTTGCCTGGTTTTGGGACTTGGAGGGTTCGAACGCGGACTCGGAGTTACGGATATAGACGTTTCGGAGTTAGAGACTCGTTATCCGCCGTGCTAACCGCCTTACTAAACGTCCCCTGGGGGTATGGGTTTGCTGTGGAGGTATACTGTTAGGTATCATGTGACTATACTGGTTCGGACTTACGTCCTCACACGTGACTTCAGCTGTTCGGTCATGTGACTATACTGGTTCGGACTTACGTCCTCACACGTGACTTCTGCTATTCTGTCATGTGACTTTCCCTTTTGGGTAATTCCTTTTTTCTTTTTGTTCGGGTACGTCTACTCTTTTTTTCGTGTTTTTTTTCTTTTACGCGTCTTCTTTTTTTCGTGTTTTTTTTCTTTTACGCGTCTTCTTTTTTTCTTTTTTTTCTCCCGTCACCTGACTAGTTGTAAACATTGTACCTTTTCGGAAAAGGAGACCACCACGAGAGGGGATCGGAAAAAAAATGCCTTTTTTTCCTCGAACTCTATATACTGTATACTATACTTCTATGAACCTCTTTGTTAGAGTTCCCTTTCTGCTCTGCTCTATACTATATTGTCCTGTACTTCTTTCCACCTTGGTTTCTCTATGGTGTGTTTTCTTGGTTGGGTTTCCCTTTTTTTCCTACCCTTTTTCTTCTATGTGTTTTTTTCGCCTGCTAATTTTTTTACTATTTTTTTTTGGCCGTGTATTTTCCTTTCCTTTTTTTTCCCCTGCTTAATTTTATATCCTCTATTTTTTATATCTTTTTTTTTCCTCCCACTTATTTTCTGTATCTTGCTTTTTTTTTTCCCCTGCTTAATTTTATATCCTCTATTTTTTATATCTTTTTTTTTTCCTCCCACTTATTTTTTATATCTTTTTTTTTCCTCCCACTTATTTTCTGTATCTTGTTCTTTTTTTTCCCCTGCTTAATTTTATATCCTCTATTTTTTATATCTTTTTTTTTCCTCCCACTTATTTTCTGTATCTTGTTCTTTTTTTTTCCCCTGCTTAATTTTATATTCTCTATCTTTTTTTTTTATTAAAGCTGCTTCTGAAATGGTACCCTTCTCTTTCTTATATCTGTTTACTCTAACTATATTATTTGTCACTTGTTGTTCTTTTCTATCTTCTTTTATATCTGTTTCCTATATATTTTATACTATATATTCTTAATGTATTATATCCGATGGTTGTTCTTATTTTTGTTCCTATATTTTTAATACTATATATTTTTCTTCTTTTTTTAACCATCTTGTATCTGTTTTTTTTCACGTGTTTCTGTACTAGTTTCTTAGACTATATTTTTTTCTCTATGATCCTCTTTTTTTTTCTCTCCCGCTTATATTTTTTAATCCTCTCTTTTTTTCCTCCCACTTATTTTCTATATCTTCTTCTTTTTTTTTTCTCCCACTTATTTTCTGTATCTTTTTTTTCTGCTTCTTTTTTTCTTAGCTGCTATTGAGATGGTACCCTCCGTTTCGCTGCGCTACACTATGGGTACTACTCGTGCTTCGCACTCGTTTTTTTTTTTCATTTTTTCTTCATTATTTCCCCAAACCAATGCCAACAAACATACCAAACTACCTATACATGGCACACCAAGATGTCACCGCCATGCTTGATAACCAAACAATCTACCCATCCATTCTCAAAAAATTCATTTCCCAAACTGTAAAACTGCTGAGAATCCACCACCATAATAAATCACTCAAATACAATGAACTATATAAACTCATCACTGAAGGTTATATCAAAGACAACACATCATGGCCATTACTAAGTGAGATTCTTGAGTGCTACTCCATCACCAACTCAACACTCATATGTAACAAAACTATCCCACTCCCACATAGATTCAACACATCTAATCTTTACTTCAACTCATCTGATCGATTAAGAAAGAAACTAGACTCGAAGCAAGACTTTGACTCTACTGATGTTATTGATCTGATCACCACATTCAATGCTAAACTTGATGTTTCTACTGTTCCTGTTTCTAAAATAAACCTCCTAACTAATCCTGCTTACTTCGATGCTGATGTTCTATCTCCCTATTTTGACACCACATACTTCTTATTTTACCATGACAAGATCGGCTACATACTTGATATGGTTGATAAAAGAGTCTATATCATCGATCCTTCATTCTCATTTGACCATAAAAACATCATCCAAACTATGATCTACATGTGCTACTTTAAATCTGGCCTCACCACCCCTTCTAGTTTATTTATAGAGGAGTTCAAAATATTTAATGTCACATCGGCCTTTACTAAAACAAATGTCATCAACAAGGTTCTCTCATACTTTTATTCCTTTTTTATTAACATTGATGATGCTAATACTCTGTTTGGTAAAGAAACTACTTATAAATATACTAAACTTGCTAATGCTTATCCTAGTATGAATGCCTACCTTAGTGACACTGATGGTTATAATGATGTTTTCACACCTGTATTCTTAAGCACTAATGAGTTGAAGGAGGCTATTAAATTCTATATATCAAACAATCTGATCCATTAGTTATGTAACATGTTTAGTTTTTAGATGTATCTTAAATTATAGTCCTTAATTATTAATTAATTTACATATAAAAATATCTTTAAAAAGTAATAAACTGTTTTTTTATGTAAAATAAAACCAATTACATGTAAACTTTACTTTAATTTTTTAAAAAATTGTTTATTATTTTCACGTGATTATATGTAAGCAATTGCCCTTTTAGGAAATATTAGACGCTTGACACGTGAGCAAGTTTAATCAATCTGCTGCTTTTGTTAGTAACTCACAAGACCAATACCTTCAAAATGTATTCAATCAAAGTCCAAAGTAGCCACTTTATACATAGTTTCTCTAAACTTGAATATTTTAGATATCTAAACATAATGGTAAAATTTCAAATGGTTATAAACAAGAAACCACCAATATTCTTATAAAGTTAACCATGAGATTTTCAAAGAGTCCAAACAATCAAATAATTAATACCTAATCCATGATTTAAATCACGGCACCTGTATATCTAGAAAACCAATATTAAAAGCATTACCTCCAATAAAGAACATAAAATAAAAATTTAAAAACATCTGTCTAAATCTCTTGGCTATTTTGTCATCATAGGTTTTCCTTTTTTTTAAATTTTCATTGCGGCTTGGAAAAAAATAAAATTCATCTTAAAGGTTGGTTCTTTTTTAAATTAAAGTAAATTAAATTCCTTTAAAATTTGAACTTCCCAGTAGAAATGTGTTTACTTTAGTTCAATGAAATAATCAAGATTCATGTTAAAGTTCAAAAATTTTTGGTTGTGAATTACTAGGCTTAAAATATAACTTTAGCTTTTATACGCCAATTAAATGATAATGCCATCTCTGTTTGGTTTTTAGAGTTTTAAATATGAAATGTTGCTTACACTATAAAATTTTAGTCAAGATAGTTTTGAGTTTATAATTTTTCTTACAAAACAAGATTGAACTTAACTTTAGTTTATTCTTTAAATCATCTACTGCTAAGTAATTCTCATGAATATATAATTTAGTGTGATTGCTTTCAATAGATATTATCAAGCTTATTGAGCAATTTTATTCTTTTTGAGAAAATTTTATATAGCAATAAGGAAGCCACATATCATATAACCATATACTAGTTAAATCTAATAAAGTATCTTAAAAATGCCTATTGAACCATCAAAATGAAATAAATTTTTATATTCAAATGTAATTGAAACACATATTAAGAAAGACATCAGTATTATATTGAATATAAGCTTATATAAAAAATCATATTTATTTTTTTATTTCTTGTTGCTACCATTTTCAGTTGAGCTTAAAAACAACCCCAATACTTTTTTAAACATATCACCCCAAATGCATAACTCTAGTTCCTTGGTTGTCATAAAGCTTAATACCCAATCTCCTGAAAATCCACCTGTAATACATGAAACCGGCATGTTGCTAGATCTTGGATTAAACGACTGATTGAACACAAGTCTTTTGATCAAATGCGTATACTTCTTATTTGTGCTCCCAAGATTACTTAACTCATAATCACATATCTTTTTTGGGTTTTCTTTAAAAATAGAATCTAAGTTTTTCATTGTCTTATCGGCTAACAAGTTCAATAATCCCACTTCATCAACGGTTTTTTGAAAGTTTTGAACACACACATTTTGAACATTATTGTTTATATTCTTTGCCAAGTGAATTACACTGTCATATGTATTATCCTCAATGGAGTTAATTTTAATATCAAATTTTTCAATTTTTCCACCTGTTACAAACATACCAATCTTCTTTTGAAGAGGCTTTCCACGAAGTAGGAATTTTCTTGCGTTCAACGGTACTGAAACTTCATGTCTATAGGTGACCAAATCCTTACTTTCTGATTTTATATCCATCAAATTCTTCGGACCACTTAACAACAGAAGACTTAAAAGCAAACTGTTAACAGTAAAGCCATTTTTTTTACATACTGAAAGCAATTTTGTCATATTAGTGCCTTTAGTCACATGTGCATTACTATGTTGAACAAAAACATTGGCCTCACTATGCAAATTATTTTGAGCTTTTTTTTTAGCTGATATTTGCTTACCACATTTAAAATAACTTGAAAGAGAGTGGCAATGACTTCCAATATAGACTTTAAGAAAATCCTCAAAGTATATATGCTCATAAAATTTATCCTTGAAAAGATATCTACGATATTCAAGTCTAGAAGATTGGCATTTACAATGCTAACATTTTTTGTGCTTTAAAAAAACTTAAGTAATGTACATGTAACATTTTGGTGACATCTCTTTTGCTTTTGATGTTTTCAAATTCTTCTAAAAAAAAGTTTAAAAAAAAAAAAAAAACTTCACATATTCCATCATAAAAAAAGTGATTGTAATTGAATATTAAACATTTCATCTCAAGCAGTTACAATGACTGAAAAATGTTGATATTGAATTAAATTATCAACCTTAAAGAAATTGGAAACTAGTAAAATTGCAAAGCAGAACTTACGAAAATATCAGACTTTTTTTTTAAAGTTTCATCCTCCAAATTTAATGAATTTTTCTATTGATTAAACCCGAAAGTGTGCTTTTTAACTAGATTTGTTTACTGGAAAATTTCTGTATAAAATATTTATAACTTCATTAATTGAATTCTTTTCTAGTACTGCACATGTAAGTTTATACAACCCACTACATAGTAACTTATTATTGATATTAACTTCCCTTTATATCGTCCTTCTAGATGTAATTAATAAACCTTTACGTATATTTTAATCTATTATGAAAAAAAAAACTTAATTGAGCAAAAATTAAACATTTTCTTTCTTTTATTTTTTTTTTTTAAAATTAAACTGGTTTTGTCTGATATGTGTATCCCCAAATAGAATTAAGCAGTTTTTTTCTTAGAAACTAAACCTTTAAAACTTAAGCGTAAAGACATGACTTTATAAGTTGTTAATATTTCAAAATAAAAATTTATATCAATCGCAGATTATAGCTATAGTTGAAGTATTCATTCATACGACCAACATAAAAAGTATTTCAAGTATATTTTTTGATTCTCCAACTATTTTTTAATCTTTTTGATTAATCAAAGTTATAAATAAAGTGACTACTAAAGACACTCTAAATTGTATCAGTCTGAATAATAATCTTATTTGTATATTTTTTAATTAAGAAAATATTACCTGGCTTAAGAATTTTTTTACGGTATTTTTTTTTTGAAATTGTTTCTTCAGATTTAATTAATTAATTTTTAATTATGTTTTTGAAACATTGCTGAATGATGTCTACATCTGTTTTATACTGCATTTTATTTTATCTTTAAAACAATACATATATTTCACTTTAATGGTTTACTCTGTTTATTAAACCTGTCTCTTCAACTGTTAAATTTGGTTTCTCTCAGTACACATTATGAATAAAAGCTCTAACAAGTAAATTTTCAGTGTATTTTTTACAAACACATGGAGATATAATATTTTTAGTTGCATCAAAAATTAAAACAAAGTTTAAACCATCAGAAATACTTTTTCGTTTCTGGTCTTTTTTCATAGATGCAACTAAATTATTAATATTATACAAATATTGTTTTGTAACTTTTTCTTCAGACATTGCTGAGATGATCACTCTCTGGTAAACTCTTTACATACCTAACCATTTTTTTACTTTCCTTAGCTAAATCCTCTCTCTTGACAAATTTAGCACTTCCTTTATTTCTCTTTATTGTAGTAATCATTTCAGATTTCATATTTTCAAATACATCATCAGGAATATTAGTGATTCTGGATCTACCAATAGCGTTTGTCTCTTTAAAAATTTTTGGTTTTTCTTTAACTTTCTCATTACTATTGACAAATGCATAAAGAAATTCAAACTCACTTGCTTTTTTGAAGAAATAATCAAATCCATTTTTTTCAACATATAATTCAACATCATCGATATCAAAGTTTCTCATGCCGTCTTCACATCTAAATTTTATTACATTCATATAGAAAGTCTTGAAAGATTCATAACTCATATATTGGCTGTTATGATTAGGATTCTCTTTAATAATTGAATATGCATCATTCAAGATTTGCTTCTTTAATTCTTTCACATTCATACTTTTAATCAATTTTTTATCAGGTTGACGAGTTAATATGACCAATTTGTGAGTTTTTTCATTTCTCTTACGTTGATCATTTATTGCTTTGTCTACATGTTTATAAATGTCAATTTGACTGTTCATAACAAAATCACTGACAACACTGCATATGTACATGTAGGTATCATAACTTTTTAATTCTTTTACACTTATAGAGGTCATGTAGTAACTACATGCACATGATATAATTGATCTCGCCAATATATCAACTCTTTTGCGCTCACTGATACCACAGTTTTTGTTTCTGAAAATATCTGATAATGCACTCATTTTTGATTTGATCAAAGATTTGAATTTCATTAAATCAAAAACGTCATCTAAAACGGCTTTCATTTTTAGTATCTTTGCATAATTCAACTGGTTATTCTGTCTGTCAATTAATTCATCTATGTTAACATTGTCACCATTTATTGAGAATTCTTTTCTCTCCATGGCACTCTTCCATTCTTTTAACATTTGAATATCCATTTGGGTACTATCAACACCGCTTCCATCTTGAGTGGAATATACCAACTTATCAACGTACATTAGCACAATTAAATTCAAACAGCATGTATCAACTTTATTTGAAAAGTCTTAAAGTAGCATAAGAAAGAAGACGAAATTATCGAGTCATCAACAAAGTAGTTTTCAATGAATAAAAAAATGGACGTCTTTTATTTTTTTGTTTGTCAGGTTCAGGTACTTATCTTGCTCTTGAAAATATGATAAATGTTTTTATCGTTCAAAAAAGTCTTCACCAATCATTAACTAATTTACATATAAAAATATGCTTAAAAACGGTTTAATCAAATGTAAACCTATATTTTAAAAGCAAATTACTGGACTGTATCACGTGCATGTTATTTAAACAACAGATTTTTTAAGCAAATTAAGATGCTTGGAACGAGCACAAGTCTATTTAATTTTCTGCTTTTGTAACAAAGTCAAGAGACATATATCTCCAACATGTTAAGCGAAAAAGTGCTTTGAGAAGCACTGTTACCTGAGCTTTTAAAATAGGCATAATAAGTAGCTATTGGCTGTTGAATAAAGAATTGTGGTTCAAAAACGAACTCAGTACAAGCAACAGTAAAAACACAAGAAGATGTTTTAATTGATTGACAGAAACTTCGGTGTTAGTTGGACCTAAGTTTAAAGCAGAACCAGCAATAACAGGTTCTTTCATGTATAATATACGTGCGCAGTTAAAGAGATTATTTTCTTTTTGTAAATAAAAAAGACCCACCAAAAGGACAAGGGACAACGTTTACCAATACTGTGGCTAGAAAGTCAAAAAAAATGTAAAATAAAGAGCCTTCAAAAGTATGAATAATAAATTGGCTAGAAATATAGCATTTTATGCTTAAAGAAGATTATATATACTAAACCCAGAGAATCAATATACATTAAACAACTATTCAAAATGTCCAATTAAAGATCTACAAAGCCTTTAAGGCTTCCACTCATGATCTTCTCTTATTAGGACCTGAGTCAGGTTGAACATCGGTGCACCAATCAAAATCAAAATTTACCTGACCCACCATTACCTGGTTGCCCAATATCAATATAACCGTTTATCTTGAAGCTATCTTTAACATCTGCTTCACAGTCAAAATTTGTAGCTACTTTGCTATAATTACCCACTGGGTATGTGACTGCTGGAAGTTGCACCGTGTAGTCAATCCCGCTTCTCAAAACAGCCATGGGTACTGAACGCAATGTTAAGAAATCCTCTTCAACAGAATCCCTAAAACTAAAATGAATAGAAGAGTTAACAGTGTCTAGCGCATTGACAAAACCCATAAACTCATTCATACTTAGAGATCTCGGTGTTGATGGCATTATTATCAATTGGTTTCCATCACTTTTAGTCACGTTGTAGTCGTCTATAGTATGCCCTGGCAGTATCCCACTTATCAAAGCTTCGGTCACCTTGTTTGGTGCGTGGTGTTGTTCAAATATCCACTCAAGCGAGCTGATAAAGGAGGCTGTTGCGAGCCATAAACTTAAACAAATTGGTAAATGAAAAAGCATTAATAGTGTTTGTTAAAGATGATTCTGTTTTTGGTCTGTTTTATTGCAACAATTAGCTCTTTTCTCTAATACTTCTTTGTGAGATAATGATTCAACAAAACCCTTTTTGGTTTTAAAAAAAAAACTCAAACTTTGTTTTTAAGGTTTTAGCCGCGCGATAAGAAAAACCTTATTTTTTTTTTTTGGCTAAAACGCAAAAAATGAGTCATCATAAAAATCTCCTTAGATTGACTCAGAGAATTGAGATGACCTTACTTTAACGACATGAGTCATCCAAAAGCAATTGCAATTACTGTGCTATTTCATAGTACATATAAAAGTCTATTTGTCTTTCTAATCACTTTTTGAATTAGAAGATTGATACTTGTGCCAGACGTAAAAGCACATATTAGCCTTTGATACTAGGGGTAATTCCTCAAGACATGCATTTAAAAACATTTGACACTTCAAACATAATTCACAAGCAAAACATATTCTCTACACTAGTGATTTATAGAAGTTGATCATCTCAACTTTTTGTTAACTTTATAAAGCTTGAGCTCCTGGGTGGTAAGATTTATTGGTATTCTTAAAAAAACTGAGTAAAGAGAAAGCTAGAAAGTTGATGATAAAGTGGAGATATTTTCTCAATACAGTATGCCACACAAAATTCTGCTTACATTTTCTGTTTATCCTTACAAGTCTCTATTCATCTAGCTTGTCAGAATATGACAACCACCTGTGTTTGCTTTTTCAGCGCTAAATATGTGTTTCATAATCGTTCACCACCTTTCTATGGTTTATACAAAAAACCACGCATAAGAAATGAGATATTACATTATATACCTAAATAGGAATTATCAATCGCAACAAAATAAGACAAAATGAAAGGTTTTGAGGTTTTTCGTGACTTTGACGTTCTTTTTAGAGCAAAACTGGTACAATCATTTGGTTAAGATTTGTAGATTAATAGTTTCAATATTGTTTCATTTTGTACTTCAACCAAGTCATTGACAAAAGTCAAACATATATAAAGGATGGAAAAAACCAGTCTGATATTAAATGTTTAACTGATAAATTCATGTAATTATATAAGTTATATGTTAATGTTTATAAAGAAAAAGACCCATCTAAAGAATATAATCCAAGTGAAAAACTTATTTCAAGAAAAGAAATAAAAACTCCTTACACAACCGACCTATAAAAAATGACTAATCAAATTATTACAACTATTGAACAAAACAATGTTGCTGACAACATCGAATTACCACCGCTACTTACAATGGTGTTTCCAACATTTTCCTTGAATCATTGGCCATTGGCAAATTTTTTTGACAATCTTCATTACTAATATAGTAAAATACAGTGTTTAATAGAGAAGCCAAATGGTGTCGTTTCACTTGAAAAAACTTCATCTACATTTTGATTTCATCAACTAATAAACTACAAATAATATTAAAGTCAAACCAGTAAACACTACTGAAAACATTCAACATTTAATAAAATTAAAGTCTTTGACTTGAAACATTTGAAGCCCAAAGAATTACATCAAATCATTGATGTTTTACTCTTGTCTAATTTGAAGTGATTTCATGTTCCTAAGGACTATAAAAGGACGTCATTTGAGACCACCGATCTATTTTCAAACTTGTTTTTATTGTTGATTACTTAATGCCAATTATAAAAATTGCTACATCTACATATATTTATATACAACCAAGTTATAGATGAACAAATTGAGTATTGTTTTAATAAATTCCTTCAAAAATCTGCTGTTTTTTATTTAAATTTATTTTGAAAATTTTGTGTTATATTTAATTTTGGAATCTCAGCTAAGATTTCTAGTTAATTGCTGTATTAAAATTAGGGCAACATTTAACTATCAAATCTAAGCCAAAATTAATTATATCATAGTTATGTTTAATTGCTAAGATAAAGTTGTTATTCGGATTTGGTCGCTCTCAAAGTAAATTAAGTCCCCGAATTTAATTTACTTTGTTTACCGATATACGGAACGACAAATGTATCATAACCAATTGGAATAAATGGAATTATTGCTATTACCAAATACAACCTAAAAGTATGTAATAACGCTAATTTAATTTATCAACAAGAAGTTGTAAATTCAAGCAAAATAACATAACTTCGGGTTTCATTAATTTTCAGGAATCTGAGCTTTCTGTTTTGATGTGAAACTTGTCGTTTTCCAAAAATATTTAAACAGCTGTTTTGAACGTTAAGTTTATCTTGTCATAATTATTGTTTTAGTAATGATTCAATGATGATTATGAGAGATACTCTATTTTATATAATTATATATAACCAAGTTAAAATACTACATACTAATTATCCTTTTAATTAATTCTTTTTAACCTCGCTACTTTATCTCCGACTTTATACAATTTTGATTATAACAAAGTAGAGATACCTAGTAATGTGGGTTTGCTTACATATACATTTCCTATTTAGGTATATGAAGACATTTTTTTTTTCTCAAAGGCGGACAAAGAAAAGAAAAAAATAATCTTATATTCACGAAATATACTAAATAATGTTCTGTTCATCATCAATGTACAACACTTTAAGAATAAGAACACACCAAAATAAACCCCCATAATAAAGCATAAACTAACCTAATATTAATGGAATCTATAAGAGAGACAAGTGCAAACTCTAATAAAGATTATTCTTATGTAGATTCTATATCACCAATAAAAAAAGAATCTTTAACAGTAGCCACTAATAAAATCAAAAGAAACTACTCTTATTCATCATCCATAGTACAAACTCCACTGTTATCTAATAATAACTCTTATTCCTTTGCAAATATATCAGACAACAAACATAATGTTTCTAAAAATACTAATTTTAATGAGTTCATGATGAGTAGAGAAAGAACAGTTAGAAGAGATGTTTCATACAGATCATCATTTAGAAGAAAACATACCACAGCTACAGATTATTTACAAAATAGAGAACTGAATATTACACAATCATTAGCACCGCCTCAAAACAATAGACTGTCTTTCTATGGCCACGATGTTACTAGAAAGCCTACTCTTGATCCATATAAAACTAAGCACTCTTACAACAAATCACCGAACTTAAAATCAATAGCCCCATCCAGTAATGGGAGTGTTACAGATGGGAAGTATACACATAGTGGATCTAGTAATACTAATTCATTTGCAGTAAGAAATCAACAAAAAATGGGGAGTGATGAAAATTTTGATTTGAACAAAAAATTAAGTCTGTCTTCATTGGTTACAGGTACCTCATCCATTGCACAAGTTAGCATTTTCAGAACATCAGAAGTTAGTGATAATGACAAAAGCAGACATTTGAGCAACAAGCCATCATCTTATAGTGAATTGAGCATCAAGAAAACTAGAAACAATGAACCATTAGAAACAAAAAATCATAGAATAATTAGCCAAAAGAGAGTTACTTCAGTCAACAAAAGTAGAACCCCATCAAGGTCCAATAAGAAATCAAAAAACATTATGCAAAGTCTTGAAATGTACTTGAATAGACTGGGAAAGTTCTCAAGAAAACAGATTATAAAATTTAAGTTAATCATTAAAAAAATGATCAAACATAAAATGAATCCGGCTGATGAAACATATCAGAAATTCTCAAGAACAACATCTTCTTTAATCTCCAATTCAAAGAAGAGAATTTCTAGTAGTCGTGTAGTATCTAGAAGACTCACTTCATCATTAAACTCAAGCATAGATCTTAATGGGACATTCTATAATAACATCATGAAGACTGATAATTTGTCAAGAAACAATTCCATAAGAAGAAACTTATCACTCAAATTACAAAATCTCATAGATGAGAGACAAAAGAGCTTGAATATGAAGCTTTATCAATCAGAAAAGAAATTGCCACCTCCACCGGTTCCTAGCAAAGGGTTATCTGTAAAAAGGTCTCCATCATCAATGAAGAGAGCTGTTTCTGTGATTACCACGAACACGTTGAAGAATGAACATGAAGAAACTACACCAACGTTAAAAAAAGATACATTTGGTACTGTAAAAATCAACAGATTAGGTCTAGAGACCCTTGATGAAAGAGAAATCACAGAGGAAGACATGACAATCAGAAACAGCACAATAGTGAATAGAAGCTTAAGATCAGACCTGAGAAGTGAGTCCAATGGAACAAGTGTCTATGAAAAGGATGTAGATAACACATCAATGCTATCATCCCAATACAAAAACATGAAATCAGACCATAGGGGAATCAACCATAAACCTAGCAACATTAGAGTTATTTCTGGAGCATTTGATGATTATGAGGTTACTAGCATGGATTACTCATTTAAATCTGCTAATGATGATATTCTACTCGATATAGTTGAGGAAAGTCAAGAGAACTGTGATGACAAAGAAGAATTAGAGGGACTGTTGAAACAGTTTATACAAGAGATTATTGTTAAAAGAGTTAATAACAACTTACAATTATTTTACTTGGAAAGGTTAAAAGACCTACAAATGCCTAGAAACAGATATGAACACAAGAAAAATGAATCTTGGAACGCTACTGGGTTCAGTAAAGGGAAGATTAATGTTGTTAGAAGCCTCTCAATGCCTGTTAGAAGTGATTATATATAAAAGGGTAATACTTTAAATAGACTCTAATTCGCTAAAATATTAGTTTTTCTTTGATTATATCCGACGAAAAAAAAATTTTTTTTTTCCGCAATTTGATTTCGTCTATGGGATGATTAAATTCTCACGTAATCTATGAAGAAGGCAAAAGAGTTAAATAGGTGTCAATTTCAACCACAAGTACTTTACACATCATTTTAGTTATTAACAGCCCAAAAAGCATTTAACCATAATAAAAATAAAGTCATTTCTTCTTTATAAATAGATATATAAAGAATGATGCAAAACATCAGCAAAAATAAACTCAGATCTTTTGTGGGAAACAAATCTGTTAGTGTTTCAATAAAGAGACTCATATCATCCAACAACAACCCACCATCATTAAACGAGGTAGCTAACAACAAAGATGTAGGTGCGGAATCTACAATTAAAGATGAAAAGCTGCTTTCTAACTCTAATATAATTGATTCAGATGAAAAATCGGATAAATCATCTCAAAAGGAAAATAAAGATAATAGACTAAGTGAGCATAACACCAAATGCTCCTCAAGGTATAAAAGCTTTCCATCCTATAATAAACTAAACAAAAAAGATGATCCTTTGGCTTTGCTATATGAATATTGGAAATCTGCAGAGTGTTTATATCTTGGTGTTGATCTCTACCATTATGAATTAGCTCCACTATTGTTTTTAGCATCACAAAATTTAACTGAAAAACAGATAATTATGGATTGCGAAAAGGGCAAATTACAGGATAATTTAAATGCTGATTTTGAAATTAAATTAGAAAAACATAATCAAGATTTTATTAATGCATGGAATACATCATCAAAATCTAAAAAATCAGCAAAGTTACCTCAGGTCTTCAAGTATAAGGTTACAGATTTGTATAAATTTCTTTTATCCGATAAGAATAATAAGATTCAAGCCATTATGAATTCTTCAAACTTAAAGAATAAAGAGGATTCAGGATTTGAGGGGACATTATCAAAGTTAATAACTGCCAATACAAGGCTTATATGCAAAGAGAAAGGCGTGAGTTTAACTGGGTTAGGTAGATATAAAGATTGGGATTATACAGCAGCACATATTGACCCAAAAAAATACATTTTTAAAAACCCAAAGACACATATTATTGAACATGAAGTTATTGATCCTAAACTGGTACAACAAGTGGTTCCCAGCAATGCTTATAAAGCGTCTTCCCAAAAGGCAGATGTTTTTAACATAACGGACCCCTTGACTGTTTTTCAAAACTTTGTATCAACAACTTTAAATCAAAATAATTTGAAGGCAAAAGGTAGACAGATTAAAGGTAGAAAGAGATATACAATCAAAGATGATAACAAGGATTCAAAGAAAAATAAATAAATTCATGTATAGCAACAACTGTATGTATTTTTTTTTTTTAGATATTTAATTTACTTAATAACATATATAAAAAAAGAAATTTTATTACTCAACATTTCTTATGATAACTGATGGAGAACCAGGAACAGCATTTTCAATAGCTTTAGAAGCACCTTGTGGTAAAGGAAGACCTTCTTCTTTGGTGACAATAGAAGTAGCAGAATCGGATCCTGGTGCAATAGCTAGTATGTCAAGAGCGACAATTTTGTCCTTGCTGATGGCTTGAACAGCTTGCTTAATAGAATCATTCTTGTAAATTTTCTCAATAAGTTCCAATTCATTGAAAGTGGTTTTATTGTTGAAGACAACTTCAGGTTGTTCACCAGCAGCTAATCTTTGCTTTAGCTTGGAAATAAATGGCATGACCTTCTTCATGTCCTTTCCATCAACCTTGGTCTTCAAAACAGAGTTATCATTTAGAGTACCTTCAGAATGAAGTTCCTTGGCAACCTGTAGGTATTTATTTTGCCATTCAGGGAAATCGGTACCAACCAATACAGTGATCTTAACATCCTTGTCAGCATTAACATCACTTCTACCCTTCTTTAACTTCAAGGCTTGACCTTCAGTTTCTCTAATAGATTTTTGAAGACCTCTAACGTAATTCAAGGAGTCGATGACTGAAATATCAACAGGCTTGGAAGCTCTTGGGAATTTGGCGTTTTGAATGGAAGTCTTGTTACCCAATAACTCTCTGTAAACGTAGTCACAGAAATGAGGAGCAATAGGAGTCAACAACAAGGCTTGCGTTTCAATGTATTTCAAGACCAAGTCTTTATGCATACCCTTTCCGGTTTCAGCTACAGAATCTCTATAGTAATCTCTGGAGTTTTGGAAATCAAATAATCCTAACTTCAAAGCATTCTTGTAGTTAGTCAAGGTGTATTGTTCATAAGTCTTTTCAACAATGTCATCCATTTCAGTGTCAAATCCCTTATCAAAGATTTCATCGTATTCGCCGGTTCTTAAGTCATCTCTGGCTAAGACTTCTTCAGCCCAATCTTTCAAGACATATAATCTTAAAATTGCAGCATTGGCATTGGATTCATCAAAGTTGGCATCTTCAACAGTATCACCAGCATCAGCCAATGCAATTCTTGAGGCATCAGCACCAAACTTTTCAACAATTTGCTTTAATGTCATGAAGTTACCAGTGGATTTGGACATCTTTTGGTTGTTCAACATCAAGTGACCATTGGCTCTGATACCCTTGGGCCAGAACTTCTTAGGGAACAAAGCAACATGAGTATAAATAAAGAAGGTCAAATGGTTGTTGATCAAATCTTTACCAGAAATGGAAACATCCAATGGATAGAAGTATTCAAATTCTCTTCTTAAAGAGTCTAAAGATTCCATCTTGATATCGGTATTGATAGTATCCTTGTGTTGGAAAATATAATCAAAAACATCATCAGTCATTTGTTCAGCCTTTATACCTAATGGACCTACATCCTTACCGTAGTAATCAGTGAATAGTAAGTGAGCAATGGTATAGAAAGCTTGGTAAATAGTGGAATCGGATAGAGATTCAACCAAGTACTTAGGATCCCATGGTAACTTAGTACCCAAACCATAAGATCTTGAAACAGCCCAGTTGCTTAACCAGTTCAAGGTACCTTCAAAGGCATTCTTGACTTCAGAAGCAAATAATTCCATATGGTCTAAACATTCTCTGGCTTCAGCCTTCCAAGACTCTTCACCGTAATCAACGTACCATTGATCTTCTAAGGAAACAATACAGTCATCACCAGATCTGGAAATTACTAAACCCTCAGGTTCATTGTAAACAAAGGCAGTGCCATCAGCAATCATATCAGCCTTTAACTTAGACTTAGCAACTTCAACCTTTTCACCTTTGTACTTACCAATAGCCATTACACCGGAATAGTAATCTTCTTTGTAAGCAATCTTCTTGGCTTCAGCTAACTTAACAGAGTCTTTTGGAGATTGAATCTTCATTTCTTCACATAAGGTCTTGGCAGTTAGGTTACCATACTTTTCAGTATCAATGATTGGAAGAACTTCCAAGTCTTTAACCCAATCATTGTCAATACCATAATAGGCAGACTTGTTCTTTAAGTCAGATAGGGTCATGTAGTCATCTGGTGAGTTTGATGGAACACAAGTAACGACACCAGTACCCTTGGTGGCAATAACAGTTTCCATAGGCAAGATTCTTAAGTTAGATTGTTGAGCCAATGGGGGGTTAATCTTAGTACCAATGAAATCCTTACCAGAAATAGTAACAACAGGTCTGTAGTAACCTCTTTGTGGAGTAATTTTTTGGTAGGACATGTTCTTGTAAGCTCTTTCAGTAGTGATGTAATAAGAGTCACCGTTATCAAAGATACCATAATCAATTTTTGGAGAGACAAAACAACAAGTTTGACCATACATAGTTTCTGGTCTCAAGGTAGCAGCAACAAAATAAATCTTTTTGGACTTATCAAAGTCTGAAACAGAATCAACAATTTTTTGGGCATTTTCAGCTAGTTCAGTGGCTTCAATCTTGATACCAACGTATTCTTGAGGGGCGATACCTTCACCAGATTGTCTATCGTGATCCATACAAGCTTGACCATCTTTTTCAGAGTAGATGGTGTATCTTTCACCAAACTTGATTTTACCGGATTCCTTCATCTTGTTCATTTGCCATCTGATAAAGGCATCATAGTAAGGGTTGACATCAGTGGTGATAAATGATCTTCTCCAGTCAACTTTGGCACCAATAGATTCACAATCTTCTTGACACAAGGCTGGAAAATAGTTCAACCAGTAAGCTGCATCGGCAAACTTCTTGACATCTTCCTTTTCAATACCTAGTTGCATCATGATTTCAAATTGATACTTACCTCTACCTTGCTTAGCTTGGGCCTTGGATTTTTTAGCCTTGAATTTGGTTGGATCAACCTCCTTAGCATTGTTTTGTTTTTCCTTTTCTTGTTCCTTTTTTAATTCTTGTTCCTTTTCTTCTTCTTCACTTGGTAAATTTTCAAAGTTTTCACCGAACATTTCAATTTCTCTTTTCAATTTATCAGCACATGCTAGAATTGGCATACCAGTACAGTGAAAACCTAATGGGAAAAGAGCTCTTTTACCATTCATTCTTTCAAAACCAATACTGAATTCAACTTTACTTAAAGTGAAACAATGACCAGCATGCAAAACACCATTCATGTATGGATATGCCATGGAAGACATGAACTTAGGGTACTTTTCATGTAGTTCTTCAGAGGTCATATCAACAGTTTCCTTATCAGTGATAGCAGGGGCATCAACTTCAAATTGATGTTCTTCAGACCAAATCTTTTGATACTTTTTTTCAATAGCAATTAAAGCATCTCTTCTGGCAGTATTTTCTAGGACTAAACCTGTACCTGTTTCAGCCATTATTATATATGTAACTATTTATAGATAAAGTATATATTAGTATTGTTGTATTGGTATTTTTATATAATCTATATATATAAGAAACATGAAAGATGACAAAATGTTGAACATTTTACAAAAGCTTCGAAAGGAAAAAGAAAGAGAAAAAAAAAAAATTTTTTTTTTTTTTTGCTGCTTAACGAAATTACTCAGAAAATACATTCAAATCGTCAACTGTTTCGACTTCTCCCCAAAAATAAAAAAAAAGTGGAAGGATCGTTCATGAGAGAGATAAATTTGGTGCTCACAGCCAAAAATTCCTCTTTTAGGAAATTTGACAGTGAAAAAAAAAAAAACTCATACCATGAATGCCTATATCGGAGAGAAGAGAAAATAACAAAAAAAAAACAGGTAATCCAATTTACATTGTATATATCATATTTAATTCGATAACTTCAATCAAATATTCATCTGCTAAAGCTTAGACGTGGATGTATAACCTCTATCTTTCAGAGAATGCACTGTGTTGATCCATGTCGCAGTTGAGTAATCAAGGTCTCTGGAAACTTTGCTGCTCTTTGAAAGTTTCCCACCTCTATTATAATACTTAGCCAAGTCCGTACTACTTAGATTTGTAGTATTGTCTTCTTTCTTTTTCATACTGCTCAAAGCAACCTGTAAAACAGATTTACTACTCTTTTCCTCATCAACACCTAGTACTATATTGACCAATTGAAAGAATGACCAGAACCATAGCCCAATAATAGGGAGTCTTGTTAGATGTGTGTATATTGAAGGATCCATCAATATTCCCACATTGATGTTAAAGTAATTCACATTGGGTCTCTTTATCGAAAGTATAGTCAAAAACTGTATCATGAATGTCTTGGCCAATGCGTATCTGAACCAACAATACACATAGTTTGGCCATTTATTATATTCAACTAATGTATCAGACCATTCTTCCTCCGTTAATGGTGTTTTTGTCGTTAAAAAATGCAAAAAGCTAGAAACCGATACTATACTACCAGAACACTTATCCAAGAGATCTATCATCTGGAAAATAATTAGGACTTGGGCTATGTAGTTAGTCTGTAGCTGTATTTCATAATCATCATTCGTGTTGAAATGACTCGATGCTATATACCCACCTCCGGAATCAATGAACAAATCCAAATGGTCCTCTTTTTCTTTGAAGTATAGGCAGCTGTTGTAAACAGATTCAAGATCCGTAACATCCATACACAAGTATTTAATCTGTCCAAATTTTTTGGATATCTCATCAACTATTGGTGAGTTTGCATTATCAGGATTTTCATACGCCTTACTCTCTTCTTCAACAGACATGTAAATGATTTTTTCCTTTATAGCACTGAAGTTTGATTTTGATCTACAAGCTACATATACCTTGACTCCATGCTTGAAGAGATGCTTTGTTATGTGAAATCCACATTTCTTGTCTCCATGCAGCACGATCGCTATCTTTTTGTCCTTGTTGAGATCAAAGTAGGGCAATTCATCCCACTCAGGATAGTTATATTTTTCAAACAGCATTTGTTTCAGATATATTCACAGTATTGTTACTGAACTATGTGGTTTCTATATTTTGGTCTATTTTTTTTTTTTTTTTTTTAAAGGGTATTTCGTTTCAAGATTTTTTTTTTCTCACATTTATCGTGTGATGATTTTTTAATGTGAAACTTTATGAGTTTTTCAATTTAAAAAAAAAAAAAAAAAAAAACATGAAAACATAAGTTAATTTTCATATTTTTTTTAGAGAAGAAATACTAAAAGAAACACCAGAGAGCAATTTTGATTACAATGGATTATAGTAAATTTTTATACAAGATTGAACCCTTATTTGAAAAATCAGCACAAGAAATCAAGGACAATATTAGCTTACATGATCAAATACTTTCTTCTTTAGACGAATTGGCTGTTTCTTTAAGATCCGAATTCAATAGGGATCTAATAAGACAATCATCATTGTTGAGTAAGCTATTGGTGGTAAAGTATGAAGCAAGTATAGAGGATCTATTTAGCGAGATTGTACGTTGCTTGGCTAATGCAGTAGCAGACAATGATCAAAATAGAGAAATTCTCAAGAGAAATGTGCCGTTCTTGTTAACTTTAAAGAGCATTGTAGACCAATTTGATTATGAGAAAGATGCTGATGAGCATTTTGAGATTGGTAAAAGATCCTTTATATTACTAAGAAACCTGTACATTCAAGATGTACCTCAAGATCAATCAATAAAAGAAAATATGTTGAATAGCTTTTATAGGTTTACTCACAACAATGGACAAGCATTAATAACTAAATGGGATAATGAATATTTGCTAGATGTTACTAAGTGTGTTTTTGATTTAATAAGTTTGTTTTTAGATGATGATCAACTTTACAATGACCCACAATTTTATGACAAGAATGTTCCTCCTTACAGTTTATTTGTTTATATTCTAAATGAATTTGCATTATTAATCACACATATGAAAGATCAGTTTGATACAGAAGTTGAAAATAATGAACAGGACAATGAAGATTATGAGGAACCAGCGACTCTTACAATCTTGATATTAACATCTGAAATAGTTGAAAAACTATTGAAAAAATCCGTTCAAATAACAGGGGAAGATGACTCTTTACACTCATTAAGCCTCATACTTGATGGACTAGGACACTTAGAAAACTGTGATTTCCAATTTCCCTCCAAGTTAATTCTTTTAAGACGATACTCATTTATTATTCAATGTATGACAAGTAACTTGAGTCTAGATCTATCAGCAAATGATTATAGAACAAAGTTGCCATTTGACTTGACAATATACTCTGTGGAGAAGATGTCAACTATGCTATTAAAGGCATTGGACGATAAACAGCATAAAAATTGTTACCAAATTTGTGCATTATCCTTCATAATAGCGAACAAATTGGAAGCCAAGGATGAATTAAAGGCTTGGAAAAAGGCAGTTGATATTAAAGCTTTCATTTCAAAAGTATGCGAGAAGTTCAAGTATGTGGATCCTTATTTGTATATTCCCATTTTAGATCTTTTCAGGAAATCCATAAGTCTTCTTGATAATATCAATGATGCCGCTGTATTGAACTCATTATGGAACTTGTTAGAGAATCATGTTCATGACAGATTGGACATGATATCGGATTTATCAAGATTTTACAAGCTTCTATTAAACAAAATCTTTGCTGTAGAATATGGACAAACCTTATTTGATAGTGGAGTATTAAATTTCAAAAAGATTTATCAATCTGATCCTGTACTATGCATGTCTTTAGTTTCAAAGTTATCCAAATCAATGATTAAGGAAAAGAAATTTGATGAATTGAATGTTTTTCTAGATACATCTATCAATGGGGTTCAAGGGAACAGAAGTGTTTTAGCTGAGCTCTTCAAGTCTTTTGGTGTTTACATCAGAGAATTTTCGCTTCTAGAGAATATTTCCTCAGAAGCATTTTATATTTTTGATGAAAAAGAGAAATTCTTGGAATTAATAAGGGAAGTGGTATCATCTAAAGATACTCAATCACCTGCAACATTGAACAACATGAAGTTTTGTGTTGGTATGATAATATCCAATGATAATATTAAGTCATTATTTTCAGTAGATTTCTTGAAACAACTGGATTACTACTTTTCACTAGTATAAACACTCGCTGTTAAGGAAACCATCAACGGACACTTTTATATATATGGCGATGACCCAACTAAGTCCGAAGAGAAGAAAAAAAAAAAAAATCAACAATTTTTACAATCAACTTAACGCCTTGAAAACATAAATTATCTAAACATTTTAAAGGGAGTAAAAAAAAAAAAAAAAGAAGATTCAGAATATTATACACTTTAATAAGTCAAAGCTAAGATAGTTTAAACAGAAACCACGAAATTATTATATATGACAGATCAATAATATGCCTGTAATTACAAAGCCCAAAATTCCCATTAGTGACAAACCCACAGGGGTGCGTGACTCGTGTCTCTTGTTAGGATATTTGTCTATAATTATTCAAACGTTCCTAGGAATAGTAATATTGTTAGCATTGATAACAAAGAGATTGAGAGAAAAGCCTAAAAGAAAAATGCAGATATTTATGTATGATATTGCAAAACAACTAACAGGATCAGTGGCTGTACATTTCATCAATCTGCTCTTGTCAATATTATTGAGTACAGATCAGGCTGAAGTTAACACAAATTCTCAAAAGTGCACAAGAATAAAAATCATTTCACTAGTAAAGAATGTGCTCCAAAAATATATTTTCATTTACCTTGATGTGGACCTGACGACAAAAGATGAAGATGATGACGACAAAACTCAATGCTCCTGGTATTTCTTGAACCTTCTTTCAGATTGCACAATAGGTGTTTATCTTTTATATTTGATTATAGATAAGGTAAATGGCATTTTTAAGAAAAAATTTAAGTTTGAAAACATTGAAAGTGGAAATTATTGGGACTTGAGGGTTGATAAGAGATTAGTAAGATTGAATAGATTCAAAAATGCAGACTACTCTTCCATCATATCGATTAATGGTAAAATTATCAAAGACAAAACTTTACTTGATGCCATACCTGAAAAATACAAAGAAGGATACAATATCAAACTGAACGGTCCAAAGTTTAAAATTCTTATAGTACAAACCATGATATTTGTGATATCTCTAGTTATAATGAAATTGATCATATCAATAATCTTAGAAATAGGCTTCATTGGTGATGTTTTGTTTCATATGACTGATGAAATACTAGAGTTTTTATCCAAGTTTTTCAGAAGTGCTGATATTTTCTTTGTGATGTTTGTAGCACCTTTATGTTTAAACATTTTTCAGTATGTGTGTATTGACTCCATAATAAAACTGAAACCTAATCTAAAACACACAGATACAGGAAAGATTACAGAAGATTCTGAAGATGATATAAACGTTCACTTCAGATACTTAATAGATAAGGTTTCTTATGAAAACTTTAGTGAGACTGTAACTCTTCTTCCATGAGAAGATTTATCTTATATATAAGGGTTTAACATAATGGCGGACATTAGTTTATACACTAGATTTGCTTTCTATTTTTCTTCTTCTGGGAAGGCGCAATTTTTCTTTTCTTTTTTTTTTTTTTTCCAAAACAAAAAAAAAAAGTAAATTTCTTGGGAAACCTCATGAATTTTGTTAATGAAACTCATAATTACCTAAATAGGATATTTTACATAGTGATTTTGAAAATTACTGTTTTAGGAAGTTTATGATCGCCTCTTCTCTTACTCTAATTTTTTCATTTTTTTTTTTACTTTCTGTCTTAAAACATATGAAGAACTTAGATATGTTTTTAATCACAAATACATATGTTTATATGAATACTGTTTGGAGTATTTTAAATCAAAACTGTACTATCATAGAAAAATTTACAACTTATAAAAAGATTATAAGATTCGAGAGTCCTAAAACACACCAACCAATTATAATGTCTAGACCTGCTACTTACAAGCAATCCTCAAGAAAGGGTAAAAAAGCTTGGAGAAAAAACATTGACATTGAAGATATCGAAAAGAATTTGCAAGAACAAGCTGAGAATGAAATCAATTATGGTGTTAAGAACGTTGAGAACTTAAAGGATGAAAGCTTATTTGAGTTGGATACTGAAGGTGATGATAGATTGGATAAATTAACTAAAAAGTCCCAACATGGTAAGGTAACAAAGTCTAAAGACATTTTGAACAAAATCAATCAACAATCTAAGATTCCTGCTTTGAAAACATATAACAAGAACACTGCAAACAAAGACAAGATCCAAGGTGTTGAAAAAAAGAAAATCAAAAAATTATTACAATTAGCTGGTAGATCATTGAAAGCTGATGACAAGGCCAACGCTCATTTGGAAAGAAAAGGTGGATTGGTGAAAGGAAGTAAGAAAGATTTATGGGGCGATGAAGGTGCAGACAAGGAATTAAAAACACCAACTGGATTCTTAACTTTGAAGCAAAAAGACTTCGACTCAATCAAAAACTTACCAGAGACTCTTTTGAAACAATCATTGACATCTTTTTCCAAAGGTACAGTTCAACCTGAGAGTATGAAGAAGGCACCAATTGAGGTGTTTAAGTTTGAGGATTCTGTCTTGAATGATGCTAAATCTTATAACCCAGATATGAAGAAATGGGAAGAGTTTTTCCAAAAAGAATATTTGAGTGAAAAGGAAAAGGATGATAAGAGAAAGATGATTGAAGAATACAAGTTGCAGATTCAGCACTTGATGGATACTTTGGACGACAATGAAATTGCTGATTCAAGTGATGATGAAGAATATGAAGAAGAAAATGAAGATGAGGACATCAACAGTGAAGATAAATTCAAGCTGTCTATCAATCCAGCAGTTCAAAACAAAAAGAAGAATAGAACACAAAGAAACAAAGAAAAGAGACTGAAAGAAAGATTAAGCTTAGAAAAAGAAATTAAAGAAGTGAAAACTCAATTAAAAGAGTTGCAAAAAGTAATCGTTACTGAAGAAAAAGAATTACTAGAAAACGGAAATAATGAAAATAAACTACAGGATATCAAGAAATTACCTTCTTCTTTAGAAATTATTGAAAAGAGAGTTCAAAAAAGAAGAAAACTGGGTACTAAACAACAGATCATGGAACCATTATTGGAGATTAAGTTTAAGGATGAAATGAATGGTTCTTTGAGAAAGTTGAAACCTGAAGGTTCATTGTTATATGATAGTATGATTAAACTACAAAGTAAAGGTGTTATTGAAACAAGGGGAGTATTCAGAAAAGGAAGAAAGCCTAAAAAGAAAATTACAGACAAGTGGACTTACAAGGATTTTAAATAGGTTTTTATTTTGATTATATATTTTTAACTAATCTTTTGATTAGAATTTTTCTTCCAAGTTATTATTCATGTACTCAAAATATGATAATACCTTCTCCCCCCAAAAAAAAAAAACATAAAAAAAATGAAAAAAAAAAGAAGAGAGAGATATGTAACTGAATCTCAGAAATAATTTGTGTCATCTATAGACATCCACATTTAATATCTAATTTTCAACTAATACAACCAAAAGAAAAGAAACGAGAAGAAGAAAATCGTTCAGGCATTAAGTAACATCGTTTTGGAAAAGTAACCAGTAATGACAATTATTGGTGTTGGGTGTGATATTCTTTTCATACCAAGAATTACTAAAATATCAAACAACCCATCAAAATTGAATAAAATTGCAAAAAAAATCATGCATGAGGTAGAGTATAAGAATTTTTCAAAACTCATACAAACACAAAACAAATCAGTTACAGTGAACTACTTTGCCAGTATTTGGTGCTGTAAGGAAGCTTATTACAAATCACTAACATACAATGAACAAAAACAAATGCCTTTTTTTCAAATATGTAGGCAGTTTTATAAAGCTAACAACATTTACCAAAATAACAAACCTGTAATAATAAACCCAATGGATCATGCAAAGAACATTAAAGTACATATTTCCTTATCTCATGACACTGATTATGTTACTAGCTACATAATACGTGAAGAAAGTGTGACTTCTCACCTGCAACCAAAGGTTTATACACGTATTTAAACTTAATTACATCTATTATCGGACTTAATCACAATGTTTGCGCTACCAATTTATATATAATTCTGTTGAATTGAAAAATCCTCTTTAAGCACAAATGTTGTGATTTTAACTTTTCGATTTTTTTTTTTTTAAAAAAAAAAGTCTTTATTATATCTATATATATATTGATCAATAAGGTCTTGATTAAAAAAATAACAACAATCCAATACTTCAGATTAAGAAAAAAAAGAACACAAAACATAGTAGATTACCATATTAAATGACGGCAGCACGCAAACTTACCAATGTAGCTAAAATAAGCTTATTAAAAACTGAAATTAATAGACTCATACTAAAGAATGACGGGGCTCCTGTTTTAGATGCCAAGTTCAACAAAGTCTTTGATATAGTTGTAGATGAAAAAGCTATAGACCAATATTTACATGGAAGTCAAAAGCTTCCGAGTAATAAAGAAGTGGCTATTAACGCATCAAACATGCAAACTTTCAATTGGAGTGGACTGTTCACAAATAAATTTGCAAAAAGTATTATTGAAGATGAAAAACCAAACAAAAAGAAATCTAAAAATACTAAAAAAACTTTATCTATAGACCATCTGCAACCAGAAAAATACGAATACATGGTTTTGGATCCTGATGTTAATTCCACCTGGAGCCTAAAGATAATTGATCTACAGAAGATTCACATAAACAAAGACGATAATATATTTAGTATTATAGATAAATACGATTTCAGAGATCCCCTAGACTTGATGAACCAAGTACAAAATTTTACACAAAATAAAACCCAAAGAAAGTGGGAATTATTTGGAACTGAAAAGGGAAATTATAAACACTTGATTTTTAGATCCAGAATTTAAAATCGAATAGGCTAGCTGTGATGAAAAACAACATAACGACAATATTAATATCAACTGTATATAAATGAAAAGTAATATAGCCACTGAAACATTACATTGAAAAAAAAAAAACTTTGAATGTCTTCTGAAACTTTATGAAAAATATTAAACAAATCGTAATGGTAACCAAAATTATTTCATTTCAACATCCTTTTTATCAGAATCTTCACCAACTATAGTTAGATTTTTTCTTAATCTAATCTTTTTCACATTGTTTAATGCTCCAAAAGTACCATTCCACTCTCTAAGAGCAGTAACTGTGTGTTCATCAGTTAAATCAGGAGCCAAAAATCCAATGACAAACTCTTGATTTTCTTTTTTTCTTTTTTGTTCCAAAAGAAGTTGTCTGTTAGATGTTGGTCTATTAGATCTTTTAGATTTCTTTAACTCATTGATTTCTTTATCATCTCTGCTTATGAACATTTCAATGAATTTAGCAATATCTTCTTTGGAAAAAACTTTATCGTTAGACAAATCCTCAGATAGTATTAACTCTTGTAAATAACTATATCGAAGGAGTTCCACAGTCTTGTTATCAGCATGCAGTCTCTTCTTTTTTTCTAATTGTTGATCTCTTAGTGTGGCTCTTTCCAACTGTTGCAGTTTTCTTCCTCTTGGATGAACTTTAAGTTTGTTATTACCAATAGATTTGGTGACTTTAGCTAATGATTTTCCAACAGGCATTCTTTAAAAAAAACCGGATAATTTGATACACTTAAAACTTTATTGATTTTGGTTTAAATTACAATTTTATATATATAATATACAACTATAAACAACAGATATTAAAGATTAAATAAAATTTTCTTTTCAAAAAAAAAAAAATGTAAGAGATAAAAAAAATGGAAATCAGAACTTTTAGTACCATCTATGTTAGAGTTTCTATAAATTACCCTATTGGGAAACTTTCAAAAAAAAAAAGAATTGCTTTTTTTTTTCCTTCTGCGATAGATTCAGTAGTTAATATGCACGTGCAAGTGCCTCCTTTTTTTAATCATTTATAAATCGTATTCACGTTGATAATATATTGGACAATCCTCTGAAACACAAGATCCAACAGCAGTTTTATTTTTGTAGCCTATACACTTTGCACAGACTTTATTTAAAGCATCTTTGACCAATTCTTTTTTGATTGTATCCTTTTCGTGATTCAAGTACACCTCATACTTTTTTAAACACTTATGGCATATTTTCATTGTTGCAAGAATTCTCACTTCTAAACAATTTTCGCAATATTTCTTCGTAACCTTTGGAATAAGTGCAGATAAGCTTTTCAAGTCAGTGAATGAAGTGTTGTATTCGTCTATGAATTGTTCTTTCACTTCATTGAACCAAGGTTCACAATCAATACCAATTAAGTTGAATATTCTGTTTAAAGGTGGTATCAAATGTTTCATGATATAGTACTCCATATCCAATTGTAAGTTATTAGACTTTCGATTTTTCATAAAATCTATAGGTGTTGTGGCCTTTTCTCTTAGTAGTGCATTTTTATTTTTACTTCTAACAACAACATATCTAACTGTTTGCTTATATTGAACATCTGCACTTTCATCTTCATCCATCAGCTCCTTTGCTAGATAGGCTGCTGGTGGTAAGCTATTTTCTCTCTTGTAGTACCCCATTTTAACCTTTCTTGAGAAACATAAGTCCTGTACAAGATATCTACCTCTATAGAGCTTTTCAAACTCCTTTGTTATGAAGTTTTGAACTATGGATATGTTTTTAGTATCAAACAGTATCTTCACAGAGGTCTCCATCAATTTCTGCAACAGAGGGGTTCCGTCTCTTCTTATGATCTCCAAGCCTTTAGCTTGTAAAACAGGCACTGCATCATCCTCTGTTTCAAACATATTACCAACATATCTTTTCTTAGTGACAAGAATGCATGGATGATATAGCTTTTCAAACTTTAGCTTTATGGGATCTGGGTTCATATCCGATATGACTTTTGCCATTTCTCGTCCATGCTTGAAGGCCTCATCCCTAGTTTTTCCTGGAAATAAAACAAACAAAGAGTCTGTGTCTGTGTAAACAACCTTGGCACCCCATTTGGACGAGTTGTTGATCAAATGGATACTTTGAGTCAACACATGCCTACCCATTTCAACCACTGAATCTGCAAGCTCTTGCAAAGGCATTCTTCCACTATGTGAAGCTGCAGTATAACCATATGTGACATTAAGAACAAATTTCAAGGCAAGTTGCATACCTTCAAGATCTCGCATCAAAGACTCAAACTTGCCAGAGTTTCTGGATTTTTCCACTCTCTTGATATCAGACATTGTAGACTTGATCATGACTCTAGTTTCCAATAAATTCGTGAGCATTTTCCCTAGTATACCCTTTCGTTTGTTTTCCGTGACAAACAAGTCCCCATTTATTGTATGGAACAAATTGTTCAAGCCTATGTGTTTCAAGAAACCCTTTTGATAATCGTAATTTTTGTTAGCACCCAACATTTTTTCGGAGTTTTCATTCAGTAAAGAACAATCACCTACAATTGTAGAATAACATAGATTAAATGCAATCATTATTGATGGATACAACGATTGAAAGTCTAATACCACTAAAGGATCCACATACATTTGAGAATCAGGCTCCATTATCAAGGCAATACATTCCATAGGTTTCTGGGATCTCACATCCTTTCGATGAGGAGAATACATGATGTAATTTTCCTTTCTGGATATTCTTGACAACAAGGATTCCACTTTGAATTGAGATCCTCTGTAAATGACAGAATAAAAATCCACGCCAGTTATTCTTGCCTGCTCAGCTATCTTAGGTATGATATTCAACGAATCAGCCATTTCAATACATATGTGAATCTTTAGGATAATGTAGTCGATAACCAAGCTATACTTCTGATCTTTCCAGCATTGAAAGATGTAATCGTTAGAAAACTTCGGTATTCTCTTATGCAATAAGTGATAAGAGAAATTTTCCAATGAAAAACTCTCCAATCTGGATTCATTTTTCAAAGTTCTCCATAAATTCAACATGTGCCTTCCGGTAATTTTTATGGATGATGCGTGTGTGTAACCCCAAGTATCTCTCATCTTGTTTAGTTGGTTTTCATTAACCCTTGATAGGTAGTTGCTAGTTTCTATCCCATGAAAATCACCTCTGTTAATCAAGTATCCCCAGGAGTTATTATGAACCTCAAATCCTGTAAGAATATCAGGATCTATAATGCTAACAAACTCACAAAACTTCACAATCATTTCCATCTCATTTTCATAAAACACAATTTCATGACTTCTTGAATCATGTGTACTCATTAAGTTAATAAACTTCTTGGAACCTTCAGAACTCTCCTTCAAATTCACAAAGAAGCCTTTATTCTTTTCCAAAGATCCTAAATTTCCATCTTCAAAAGACCAACAAATTGCTAATACAGGATTGCTTTCAGGGTTAGGCACTTTACCATCTCCATCTGTGCTTAATATTAATTCCATGAACATGTTAGAAAGCGGTAAGTGTAATCCCTTTTCTATATCCTCTTTGTTGTGCATGTTGTATTGATTTTTGGATGTCTTGTGTTTGAACTTCCACTCTTTGGGTAATAAGTTCTGAGATCCTGTTTCAAAAAACGTTCCATATATTGAATGTTGAAGAAAACTAGCATTCTTGATATCCTCATAAATCTCATTATAAGTCGGTGCGGAGATGGCATACTGTATGTAATGTTTATCTGCTGATTTTTGATAAATAATATCATCATTGAAGACAGTTTCATCTTTAAATCTTAAATTCTGCTTTGATTTAAAATCCGTTGTTTTAACATTAAATTTCTTCATCAATTCAGGATTGCTAGTCTTTGACTTCAAATTATTTTTACTTGTTGTAAGGTACTTTGAATAGTGTGTAGCATCAGAGTAAAATGGTGTATCGTATTCAATCTTCTTTAGTCCAAGATCCTCAAGAGACTCTTCAACATTTTTGTATGTGGGTATTACAAACTTATTGAGTTGGTTTTCTAATATTGAAGATCTTGAAAATTCCGCTTCAAGTTTTCTCTTTTTTAGTCTCGTATCATCATCGATAATCTCTTCCTTGGATTTAAGTTTTCGATTTCTTAAGGTGCATTCATTATTTATAACCTTTGTTGATTTTCCTATATTTGATTCCGCTAAAGTAGGAATGTTATTAAAGTCGAATTCCACATCCTTATAAGTGCATTGACTATCATTTTGAATCAGTGAATCATATGATTTTTGAATTATTTCATGCCTTTGAAATCTTTCTTGAGCCATGGTGCTTTCTAAGAAAGGAAAAACTTTATTTGTTTGAGAAGCTTGATAAGCTTCTAAGCCCAAATCAGCTCTTATTTTGTTAAGGGAGTCCCATACCTGTTTTGTAGATGATATAATAGTTTTAGAATCACGAAGATCATTTTGAGTTAATTCTATACTATTCAATATGTTTCGCTTTTCTACATCAACTTCTAAAAATGTATTTCCTATTCTAGGATAATCGTTGGACTTCATTTTTTCACAAATGAATTCAAATTCTTGATCATCAAATATTGCAGCACTTTTCTGGTTCAACATAGGTATTCTATATTGAAACTTATCTACATTCAGCCATGAACACCCATAAAGGTTAAAATCAATGCAGAATTGAAGGAAATAAGGCAAATGGGCTTCGAAAACATTGATTTTTTTGCTAGACTTTTGTACATTGATATCAAAGTTTGGTAATTGATCATTGTCTAGCTTGTTCAAAAGTTCCATTAGTCTATTAAGACTTTTTGGTCTAAGTAAAGATATTTTATAAAATGTTTCCACATTTTCATGATATCCATAGAATTCCTTACCCTTAATAACGTCAACCTTGGCAATGTATTTAAATGTTTTTGAGCGTTCAATATTTTCAGAATTATTAACAGCTTTTGCTGAGGTTGTTTTCTTAACTAAAAAAGTGTCTTTTTGATCTGCATCCAAATCATTTTCATCAAAATCCTTATTTAATTCTTCGTCAATTTTGTCCTCATCAACCTTTTTAGAGTTTGAGGATTTTTTTGAGTAAAAATCCCATAACATGTCCTCAAGAAACCTTGCAAACTTCTTGCATTCAATATTTATATTAGATTCTTCTTTGTGAAATCTTTTTATGAGAATGTAAGGATATACATTATGTATATGTGCTATGATACTACTACCTGTATGTGTTTTCCCAAATATTCTTATGACAGGAACTTGATAGTACTGTTCATGTTTAGAATTGACTAAATAGTGATCAAAGGCATTTATTTGTATTTTCAACAAAGTTTTCTGTTGAATTTCTTCATTTATGCTCTGTGATGATCGAAAAGAACCATTAGTCATCGGTTATGTGCAATTGTGTCTATGGTTTAACTAATAATAAAAAAAAAAAATGAAATCATTTCTTGAACCCGAAAAAAAATTAAATAAGTAAAAGGCTTAAGAGAAATTAAGACAATTGTGTAGCGATACTGTATAGACTCTAAGCACATCACATGACCTTCTATGTGTCATTGGATTTATATGGGCAGAATGAATGTTGATCATATAAAGGGTTTTTAGTTTTTTTTTTTTGAAATTTTAAAAGCTGTTGATATCTCACTTTTTTCTCTCTTGCTTCAGCTACGCTTATACAAACTATATAGGCTTAATTAACTTAGTTTTCATAAAGAGGTTATTTTGATTTATTAGTAAATAAATCAGATATAGATTACAAAGAGTTTGTTCTGTTGACTTGTAGATATGACTGTGTATTATGATATACTACATACTTAACGGTAATAATATACGTATTTCTTTTCTTCCTTAAGAACAAGTAAGGTTTGTTCATGTGTTAAAGTTCTAAATTACTCATGATTAGGTTTTCCTTCAAGAGGCGGGGTTTATAGTTGGTCAATATATCATTTTTGATATATAAAATTAACTAAAAACATAAGACCGATTGTCATAACAATGGTTACAATATTATGATCAAATATGTTACACCACACCTTTTTTTTTTTTTTTACTTATCATCACAGAAAAAAAAAAAGTCAGAATTTCAGAGTGATGACCTCCTCTCAAAGCAGGGACTAAAAAAAAAAACATCCGCTCTCTACATTACGAATGGGTGAATTTATATCGTTTATATATAAGTGATGTATAAATTTTTAATTCATATTTAAACAATATAATCATAGATTCAATTTCTTTAATAATAATAATAAAAAAGAAACAACCATATACATAATAAACACTGTTGAATAAGAGTACCAAATAATATGTCTGCATACAAAATCATTACACCTAAAGAATTAGTCAGTATTACAAAGTCAGCTAGCAAAAGCAGAATTGTACCTGTTGATGCTTCTTGGCATATGCCAAACACTAATAGATCTGGGCTAAAGGAATACCAGCAAGGACCGAGATTACCAAATGCTATTTTCTTTGACATAGATGATGTCAAAGATGACCAATCTCAATTCCCACACATGTTACCTACCGTTTCTATCTTCAATGAAAAGCTTTCCAAGTTAGGATTGTTACCTAGTGATACTCTAATAGTTTATGACAAGATAGGTAACTTTGCTTCTCCAAGAGCTGCATGGACATTTACTACTTTAGGCCATGAAGGTGATGTTTATCTATTAAACAATTACAATGATTATTTGAAGTTACATGACAAAGATTCAGAAGCGTATCCCCTAGAAAAGGGAACCGTTGAAAAAATTACAAACTTTTCCCCTACAAATTACGAAGTTAAAGAAAGTCACATTAAGGACCAAGTTGTTAGTATCGATGATGTGAAGAAACTTTTAGACTCAGGAGAAATAAAAAATTACAATTTCTATGATGCTAGATCATTTGATAGATATAAAGGCACTGCACCTGAACCAAGAGCTGGTCTAAGCTCAGGTCATGTTCCTGGAGTATCTTCTTTGCCATTTTTACCACTCTTGAACCCAGAAACTAAAGGACTCTTACCAAATGAAGAGCTAAAAGAAGCTATTCTGAAGACATTAGAAAGCACAGGGGCTCAGTTTGACCCAAGCAAGCCTACACTGTGCATGTGTGGTACAGGTGTAACAGGTGCCATTATAAAAACAGCTTTGGAAGAAAGTGGCTTAGTTAAGTCTAGCAAGTTGTATGATGGCTCATGGACAGAATGGGCATTGACTCTAGGAAACCAACCTGAATATATATCAAAGAACAAATAAATACTTTAAGCTTTTTAATATTATTATTTTGTTATTTAGACTCTATTATCATGATATTTTAAAATTGAGTTCATCTAAAAAAAAAAAATAACTCTTCTTCAGGAATATTATGCTCAACGATAAAATATATTTTAAATATAATCAATATTATGAGATATGTTAAAGAACTTGTAATTATTAATGCAGTTTTTGTCTCAGAGAAGAGATAACATGGTTTTAATGTATATTGAGTAATCTCTAATTGATACTTTAAGTTTAAATGGTATAACAGTAAAGAAATAACGCTACCAAATTATAAAGCACGTGTAGATTTAAAAAAAAATAAAAGGTGATATCTACTATAGTACTGATTACCATAACCAATTTAATTTACGAACAAAATCTCAAGGGGGGAAAAAAATACACAGTAAAGAAAAAGATTTAAAGTTGAAAATGTGAGAGAAAAGGAAAAAAAAATTTTTTTTATTTGTTAGGTGCTGTTGGCTTTCCCTTGAATATTTTTTCACCCCCCTTTAGAGATCCTTTGAAATCACAACGACTTTAGACTCGGATAACAAGTTTTAACATATAACTTCAATTTTAAAATTGTCTCACTAAAACCAATAACTATTATTATTATCTATATATATAAGGATAATAATTATAAAGTTTTTTTTGTCTATAAACCAAATTACTTTAAAGAGTACATATATAATATCGTTTTGGATACTTTAATTGTTTTATTACTTGAGAATATCATCCATATATAAAGATTTAAAAAAAAAAATTCAAAACCATATATTATCTAATTAATATTTCCAAAAAAAAAAAAAAGAATAATACTTAAAGAAAAATGTCAGAAACTTCATTTGATTCGTCTAATGCAGATGTTGCCAACTTTACATGGACAAAGTTCTTTAAAAACATGGCTACATTTAAAGGAGACTTATCATCATTAACCGCACCACCATTTATCTTATCACCAGTTAGTTTAACCGAGTTTTCTCAATACTGGTCTGAACATCCAGATTTATTATTGGCCACAAACAACAAAGGACAACAATTTGAACCTAAATTCGATGATGTTGAATATACTGATGAGTTGAACCAATTCTTATTTGTTGTTAGATGGTTTATCTCCACTTTAAAGTCTCAATATTGCTCCAGAAATGAAAGCATGGGTTCGGAAAAAAAACCTTTAAACCCGTTTTTGGGTGAAGTCTTTGTCGGCAAATGGGAGCATGAAGAACCTTTGGGAACCACTTTTTGTTTAAGTGAGCAAGTATCTCATCACCCACCAATCACTGCTTACTCTATTTTCAATGACACCAATGAAGTTTCTTTGCAAGGTTATAATCAAGCCAAGCTGAACTTTTCCTCAGCCATGTTATCTGTCAAGCAATTTGGACATGCCTTGCTGAAGGTTGGCAAAACCAATGAGTACTTGATTACGGTACCGACACTGCACATTGAAGGGTTGATGGCTGCTGCTCCATACGTCGAATTGGAAAGCAAAACATACATTCAAGGTTCTGCAGGCCACTTTGCTGTTATTGAATACACAGGAAAGGGTTGGATGAGCGGGAAAAAAAACTCTTTCAAGTGTAAGATATTCAATTGCAAGCAAGACTACGATAATGAAACAAAACCTCTGTTTGTTATCACAGGTCAATGGTCAGGCTTGTCAACCATGTACACTGGAGATGATGAAAAGAAGAAGAAAAATCCAAAGACATTCTATGATGCTGCCAGAGAAGCCAAAGATGTTTTATCCGTAAAGCCAATTGAAGAACAAAATGAATTGGAAAGTAGAAGAGCATGGAAGGATGTTGCGGAAGCCATTAAAGAAGGTGATTTCAACAAAATACATCAAACTAAAACCGTTTTAGAGGAGTCCCAAAGAGCTTTAAGAAAAAAAGAAGAGGAAGCTGGCCACAAATGGGAAACCAGATGGTTTGATTTGGTTCCTGTTGATGAAGACCATAATACAGGCTTTGTTAAATTATCATCATTAGCACAGTTATCCATGGAGGATGTTCCTAGTGGTACTATTGCTGGTAGTAAGAATGAAGCCAAATGGCTAGTTAATGATAAAGTTGCCAAGCATTGGAGATTCAATAGACAAAAATGGGATGAAGAAACTGAAATAAAGATTTAAAAAATTATAGTTGTTAATAATTAAATATAAAAATTTTATTTTCCTTTCTCCCTAGTAAATCTATATATTTCATGACAATCGGCATTTGAAATGTCTACAATGTATATGTATGATCATCATTTTTTATTGACATTATTTACGTATATTGTAAATAGATCAAATAGAATCTCACCTTAATGATGTCCATAAGATGTTAATCAGGATTTTTTTTTAAAAAAACAAAAAAGGAAAACATTTATATTATAACCATTACAGTTATTATTTCGTGAGAATTTAAATATTTTGTTGTTGGTTTCATATTAGTATTTCTTGACGCAGTTTAATTAATATTCTATTTTAACTCATCTATTAATTTTTTTTCAAAAGCTTGACTATACGCTACCAAATGCGTTGCCAAGATCTTTAATACGGATACAATCAAGAATCTTTGAGTTGAAGCAAATGCTTACAAAGTAGGTAGTATATCATTGATGAAAACCCTCTATATATATTTGTTTGCTCATCAATTACACTAAAGATCAGCTAGGCAATAAATCAAGACAACAAAAAGTTTACAAAACCAATCACACAATTAGCCAAATTATGGCTCTTGAGAGATTTTTGCCAGTGTTTGCTGAGGAAGATTTCAAAAAAAATACAATGAAAAGACATTTTGCAATCTTCTCTTAGTTCAAAATTATTAAATGTGGTAGATATACCCACATACACCTAGGATAAAAACCTTTACAAAAATTCAAAATATAAATCAAGTTTCTAGATTGTTCCAATGTTAATATGACATCACTACTCGCATCATCAAATCAGAATATCTGCTTGAGTCGATTATCCGAATTTAATTTTCACTAAAGGTAACTACTCCACCTTAACTAGTGCCTACAATTATTCGGTACTATCATTATTGTTGTCTGCCAATGAACATTTCACTGATGATCTAATCAAGAATGAACCTTTCAAAAGAGCTTATCTGAATTTAACAATGTACAGAAAATGGGCTCTGTAGCATAATAACAAAAATTGTAATACACCACATAACATTTTTTAACACTAGGAAAATCTTTAAATATCCGTCAGAACCACTCACAACAGATTTAATGAATGGTGGAACAATAGTTGAGATTTAAATAATAATTAAATCAAAACACTGCCTTACCTGTAGTGTTCAAGTGCACGTTTAAATTTAAATTCACAAAGATTATACTTTACTTTAGACCATTAATCAATGGATTAATAAGAACAACAACTGGTGGTGAAGACACATACAATTTTGAAAGCATTGGGAACTACATATGTTATTATTATATCATGTCTTAACTAATAATTCATATATTAAATTACATCAATTAGCTAATAAATTGCTAAAGTTTTTTGACAGCTTATAGTTAGCAGTCTTCAATAATTTCTCTCTTCAAACAATATGGTACGTGCTTTTAAATTACTATCAAATTAGTGTAGCAGATTAACACGTAACAAGTTTTTCACATGGCAAATGATATTAATTTCAACAAAACTATTTTAAACCGGTACTTACAATTGCTGGTAAAAGCATTAACACAAGAAGTCTAAAAATTATAGATAAATATCAAGGTACAATCAACACTTTAAAAAATGTATATGCAAATTTGTTGCGACTATGTAAATAAAAAAATCAATCTTATTACAAAGTCAAACTTTATCTTTTAATAGCTATTTAAACGCTACTATAAGTTTAATTTTTCTTTTGGTTAAAGTGCAGTGGAGTATTTTGTATATCAAACGGTGAGCTGTATATAATAGATCTCCTCTTAAAAACTTTATACATATATTGTGTGGTGGCAACATTTATATCCGACAAAACACGTTAGGTGTAAATCATTAATTTGAGGGTTATCTGCCCTTTTTTTTTTAATTTTTTTTATTTTTTTGAAAAGTATAACTTTATTAATTATATTTCCCAAAGAAGAAAAGATGTGCAATTGTTTCTGCGATAGTTTCTAAGAGTTTTGCAGTGTTTCACTTTTATGATTTTTTTCAAAAAAAAAAAATTAAAATTTCCTAAAACACCAAAAGCCGCATTCTTCAAAATAAAAAAATATAGAAATATACCATATGGTCTGGAACTATAAACAAAAAAGTACAACGGTAGGACAATTTATTTTTGGATTGACTTAGATTAAGAATGATAATTTCACCTAGTAGGAGAAAATTTTTTCCAGACCTTTTTTTTTTTCTCTTTTTGGTGAAGATATTTATATTTAGGATTAATTCGTTTTTAACTAATTCAACCTTGATTGACGTTTTCATATATTTTTAGATATAACACTTTGTCAATTTTAAATACATCTCATTTAATTAATTTAAATAAAATATTCAATGAAGCTTTTTTGGTTTTGATAAAACCAGAAAACAACTTTATCTCATTGTAAAATATACTCTTTTGAATTAAAAGAAAGCAACAACAAAAAACCAGAACCTGTACACTCCTTAACATAAAATACAATAACAAAAAAGAAAACTTTTACACTCCTTTTATCATAAAAAATGCAATTCATTAACTTTCTAACTTTAGTCTCTCTTTTTGCTTACGTCAACAATGTCTGTGGTGAATACTTTAACACAACCAACACTGACCTAACCACTACCATCACCTCAAGAATCACCATGTACATTACTATGGGTGATGAAACATATACCGTTTTGAAAACTCCATTAGCTCCTATATACACTGCTTCCAATGCTACTGGTGTTTCCAATGAGACTGCTTTTGCCACAGGAAGTATGACTGGCTTGAAATCCGTTTACGTTTCTCAAACTTCTATGTACAACAGCACCTCCGCTTAATTACCAAAGTATATATACCCCTTTTTACAATAAAAACCAAACATAGACAATCTTTTATACATCAAGTCTTGATGCAATGTATATTTTGTGTATATATGTTTAGTAATTGTTCTTTAAACTTTTCCTGAAATGGCAATACTTGTGATTTTTATTTTTTTACTTTTGAAGATGTTAACACTGCTTTATTAGTAGATCCAGAGAGAAGCATTCTATCTTAAATGCAATACAGATACACTATTAAACACACTTAGCTCCTATATTTACTTTTATCACAATTATAGTAGATTTATAAAGCTTTTTTTTTTTTTTCTAAAGAAAGAAAAAATAGTAATTATTGGAGATGTTATTGATTAAGTTTTTGACGCACCTGACTCAATGGTAGTGGGCGGCAAACTCAAATAACGTGATTAAAAAGCCATACTTTTTTTCAACTTTTTTTTTTCTGTTTTAAGGTTTTGTGATCTTATGTCATCTAGCTATCTAATCACCATCAAAGGGATATATTGATGGCAAATATAAACCAATTGGATGGTGAAAGTGAACAGCTTATACAAGCGTCTTACTTGTATCCTGACCTAACAACTATTATATCTGAATTTATAAAAACTATCATCACGATAGACGAGCAGCATGATTGTTCTTCATTCAGTAAAATATCATTGAATGTCGATGAAGAAGGAATACACTTGAACATATCCATTGATCATGACTTTTGGACTCCCGAGAATTTAATTAATATATTCATTCTTAACGAACACTCTCTTTTTCGATATCTTAACTCCATGGCTGAAAGCGTGATCATAAATGCCAAATTCAAAAGTAATAAGTACACCTGGAAGTTTGAATGCAGTAAACCACCTGAGATTATTGAGAATGCGAAAATATGGAAGAATAATCAATATGGGTTGTTGATTAGTGTTGTGAGCCTGTTTTCTAAATTGCCAGTAAGAAATCGATATTTCATAAAAGAACTTGATAAATCATTGGTTTTTCAGGAAACAGAATTTAAAAATATTTTCATGTTTTATCAATCAGTTTATGAAAGGAGCAAATCTAAAATTGAGTTTCAGTTTAAAAAAGGTACCAAAAGTATTAAAATAAAAACTCAGTCTCTTGAAGAAGACTGTAGTGGCATTGAATTACTAAAGTTTAGCTTTGAGAATCTTTTTATTTCAAAAAAAAAGCTAGAAATGATGGATTGTGTGAAAATAAATGTGGATAATAAATACTATAAAATTGAGGGGTTCATTACCTCTAAAGGGTATCCATCTCAAAAGTACCAATTGGTTTATTATAATCAAAAGCAATTAATACTACCAAAAAAATGGGTTCAGCATTATTTTAACGACTTGTTCAGTCAGCAATTTGGATTCAGTAGTAGCTCATATTCGACTGCAAAGACAGTAGGCAATTTGCATAGAACCTATCCGATAATAGTACTAAGAATAAAAACAAAAATGGCAGGTCAAGAAGAACATGATCTAGCGGAATCAGATCAACGGTATTCAAGATTTGCTGAGTTGAGAGAACCAAAAGACTCTCAAGAAAAACTTCGCTTACTCATAATATTAGAAACTATAATAAATCAATTTATAAAGAAATTGAAAATGACTCTTGGTAGTTCTGAAACATCAAAATCTCCAGATTACTTTGATTTTTTTGCAGATCGGCATAGTGATGAGCCGTTGAGACAAAAAACCAAAATAGTCATATCATCTAATGCTAAAGAAAATGAGCATTCTCTTCTTGAGAATTTTAAAGAACATAAGGTGAATGACTCTAAAACTCCAGTAGCATCCAGTAAGTGTCCAAAATCATTCTTTAATACTTTAGAGAAATCATCCGTATCCAAATGGAAGTCTGTTTTATCTGCAACGGAAAAGGTGACACATATTGTTAAACCCTTGCCTAGTAAAGTGAACATTAACGTATCTGCAATGCACGATTGCCAAGTCATAGGACAGATCGACAAAAAATTCATACTTGGTGGACTTGGGAATGGGACCCTTTTGATATTTGATCAGCATGCAACGGATGAAAGGATCAAATTAGAAAAATATATCAAAGATTTTTTATTTTCCTTAAAAGAGGGAACCTTGGTGAAGGAACCTGTAAAAATATCTTTAGGCACATTATCTGATCTTGAAGTGTCTCTTTTGGACAAATATAAAAAATCATTGCTTCAAATGGGCATATCACTTGAAAAAGACGTAGACGGAGATTTATATTTAAGTGAACTTCCCTTGATGTTGTTCAAGAAGATGGGAAAAGACCACAAGTACATACTCGATGGTGTTTGGAAGCATATTTTTGAGTTAGAGGAGTGCAAGAAAAAGAAAATAAACATCAAAAACATTAAGGAAGATGGGTGGTGGTCAGAGGGATACAACATCCCCTCAATGATCATGGATATTATAAAGTCAAACAGCTGCCGACATGCATTGATGTTTGGTGATTCCATAAATAAACACAAATGCCAGGAACTCATCCAATTGTTGAAGTCATGTCATATACCATTCTTCTGCGCTCACGGCAGACCATCAGTATACCCTTTTGTTTACAAAGAAAAAATCAAACCACCGTTTACTTCCGATTATTATATATGATATTACAAGTTAGAATATATATCTTCCCAAACATGGATTAAACGTGTGTTCTTGAACAAGGAGACCTTTCCATTGTTTTGATAATAAAATCTGCAGGCATTGTTTGGAGAGACATTATTTATCTGGGTGAACAACATATAGTAAGCACCAACTAAAAGTTTACGATACAAATCTAGATTGCCCATGTATGCATCATTGTCTATAAAAGTTTCTCTGTACATCCTCATGACTTTTGCTGTGTTGTTGCAGCTTTTCTCAAAAATCAAGCATTTTAACAACTTGAGTTCAAATATCCACATAAAGTTTCTGCTGCTTATGACCTCAAGGGCAGAATCAATTTCATTCATGGCTTCCATAAACAACTTTTGCTTTGCCAACAGTTTTGCATGATTGTATCTTCTGTAGATCGATGTTTCATCTGTGCTGTTGTTTTCAAACTTGATCAAGGTTTTTGAGTCTTCTATTATTATTCCACTGTGAATGAACATTTCATCATTACAATCAAACTTGTACTGGTTTATCTGGTGAATGGGGTTGTTATAATTATCTACACCATAGCCGTATCCCATACTTAGAAAGAGATCTTTCTTTGCTTGCGTGTAAGATATTGGATCATGATTAATAAAACTTGAAGTCGGCCTCAATGAAGTTGTCCGAAGCCTCAAGTTTGCAGCCGTTAGCAATACATTGTATGCTCTTTTAAAGTTGCCCTCATAAGCTTCTAGCTTAGTCTCGGCCAAAACAAATGATACCCAATTAGGAGACAAGTCCTGGTAGTTTTCAATGATAGACGTCGCTATTCTTTCTCTATTGCCTTTGATAAGGTCAAAATGACCCTTACTTACAAGTTCAGATTCCCTTAAATCAGGTTTAAAGCTCAAGAGAATATGTAGGTACAAAAATATGTTACTAGAAATATCATGATCATCGTCAAATTTGCCACTATCAATGATTGTTGTTAGAACTTCCAATAGAAATTTCGTATCTTTATTGTAGATCTCATGACAAATAAATGTGTGTAGTAGGTTTAATACTTCAAAATGATTAGAGCAGCAATCCAATCTACTAAAAAAGTAATCCTTAAAATCTTGTTTGTTGTGAAAAACTGGAGTGGCTTCTTTGTCTAAACTTATATGGATTGCTGAGCTTAATTTCAATTTATTATGAGTGACTGGTGATAGGTCTTTAAGATAAATCGGTTGAATGGATCTATGAGTGAGATGCTCGGTTTTAAATTGCTCAAAAGCTTTAAAATTGTCGCGAGAAAACAAAATTTTAGCTATCATTGATCTTTTTTCATATTCAATAAGACTGTCAAAAACATGCCGCTCATCAAAGTTACCAATATTTTCAAGATATATAAAGTTGAAGCTTTGTTGAATTATAGGATCGGTTGTATACATCAGGCATGCTGAGTGAAGAAATTTACCTATTATGGAATTCTTCTGAATTTCATACCTGATTAGGTCATGAAAAGATGAAAAATGGTCATTTAGAACGTTTTTAGAGTGCAGTTTTGATTTAGGTAATAGATCTTTGGAGAGAATAAAAATGGTAAATATCAAGTTATCGAAAAACATGGGTTCTCTTAGTATGTTAATTAAAAATGGAAATGCAATGTTAGTCATCAATAAAGAGTCTTTGAAAGTACCAAATACATCAGTTAGTTTCTCTTGAAATGTTAATCTTCTTTCATCGGAGAATATGAAACTTAGAATATGATCATCGGTCAATCCATCACTCTCTATGCTGACATCAACTTTAATGTAGATTAAAACTATGGCAAAAATTGATGTAAGTTCTAAATGCTGACCAGCTGCTTCTATGATATCCATTAACTTTGTTATTCAGGTATTCCAAGATCTCAAGTATTTTTATCTTAAAAGAAGGAGAAAGAAATAAAAATGTAAAACTCTTGTGGTTAAAAAAAAAATGTAGAGTACTTTTGTGTTGTACTTAGTTAATTTGATTTATTATAAAATTATTACTTTTTTTTTTGTTTGGGTTTTTTGAAGATCTCATTTTAAGCGCGTTTTGGTAATTATTTTTTTTCTTCAGGTTGAACTTTTCACATGTGATCAAAAGAGCTTGCAAATTCGTAAAACAAAATCAGCGCACCACAAACTCAACATTTTTTTTAATTAAGGATTCATAATTGTTCTTGGTGGACTAATTTAACCTTAAGACTTTTAATGCTGTTGATATTTTAGGTCTAAATTAAACGATAAAATCACATAGGTAAATAAAGGCAAAATAAAAAAAGATTTTTTTTTATTAATTAAATCATATAAAAAAACAAAAAGTAAGCAAATGACAGATATACAGTTACTGCTCTTAAGATTGTTATTGAACTTTATCTGCTAGTTATTTAACTCTGGTAAATATATTAATTTTCTTTTTTTTTTTTTGGAAAACTGTGGTGTTAATGAACTGTGGCTAAAAGTGTGGTGTTTAAATTTGAACAACGGGGTTTATGTTTTAATTAAAAGAAAAAAAGGGATACATTTTAATTGACACTATTCTGGTTAGAAACGTGACTATGAACATATCCTTTTTTTAAAAAACAAAGAACATGACTAAAACGGTATTTTTTTTTGACACTTAACAATAGAACTATAAAGGGCATCTTTTATATTGCTAGTCAACACTTAAATATATTAAATTAAGTTCCTATTGTACTCTCAAGCGGTTGCGGACGTTCTTCTTAGAATTCAGGTATTTTCCAAAATGAAATACGTTGTTATTATGTCAACATGTATAGCAATTTTATTATGACACCAAGAAAAAGCCACATTTTTTTCTAATGAACTTTTCTTTTTTATTTTTTCCCTTTTTTTGAAAAAAAAAAAAAATCATTTGTCTAGGGATAACAGTAGATGACATGTATATATAACAACAGCATAATCTTTGACTGTCATAAAATTTTAATAATTAATATAAAAAAATACTTATATATAAGCTCAAACTGTTTTCAATTAAACAAATAAAAGAAGGGAGATAAAACAAAACAACCTATATCAATTAATAGAAAAATGTCTGATTCTGAATTCAAGAAATCATCCTCAAATAATGAGGCATCTATTAGCTCAGATAACAGCTATTCGACACCTGGAAATATAGAGAAACAAAATTTTGCTTGTTCTGCTTGGGATGAGTTCAAAGACTCCTTCAGAAGAGCAGATGTTGAGTCTATAAATGAGGAGTTAACTACTCAACAAAAAATTGCCACCAAAACCGCTCAAACCCCATTCAAAAGAGCCCTTAAAGATAGACACCTGCAGATGATTGCTATTGGTGGTGCCATTGGTACTGGTTTGTTTGTGGGGTCTGGTACCTCTCTAAGAACCGGTGGACCTTTGGGTATGCTTATTGCTTACTTCATCTCCTCATCTTTCATTCTATGTATGAACTTTGCTCTTGGTGAGCTGGCTGTTGAATTTCCAGTCAGCGGTGGATTCACTACATACATCACAAGATTTGTTGATGAATCTGCTGGATTTGCTGTCAATCTTAACTACATAATGTTGTGGACCATAGGTCTTCCTTTGGAAATTGTTGCGGCTTCCATCACCGTTGATTACTGGGACACTCCAAAAAAATACAGAGATGGGTTTGTAGCTTTATTCTGGTTGGTTATAGTTTGTATCAACTTGTTTGGTGTTAGAGGATATGGTGAAGGTGAATTCATCTTTTGTGCTGTGAAGATTGCTTGTATTCTAGGATTCATCATCTGTGGTATTTGCTTGGTCTGTGGTACCAGAGGTTCATACATTGGTGGGAAATATTGGGGTAAGAAATACGGTGGTCCATTCCATGGTGATACCTCAGGTGCTAAGTTCAAGGCTGTCATGTCCGTTTTCATTTCTGCAGCATTTGCCTTCTCAGGTGCTGAAATGGTTGGTTTGGCTGCTGCTGAAACTGACAATCCAAGAAAATCATTGCCAAAAGCCTGTAAACAAGTGTTTTGGAGAATTGCCTTATTCTACATTGTTTCATTAACTCTTGTTGGATTATTGGTCTCTCAAAATGACCCAAGACTGATTGGGTCATCTGGTGCTGATGCTGCTGCTTCACCTTTTGTCATTGCATTGGTGTCTCATGGTATCAAAGGATTGCCTTCCGTTGTTAATGTTGTTATCTGCATTGCTGTTTTATCAGTTGGTAACTCATGTGTGTATGCCGCTTCTAGAGCCATGTGTGCATTTGCCCAACAAGGCTACTCTCCAAAATGGATGAACTTGGATTACGTTGACAGGAGAGGTAGACCATTGGTTGGTATCATCATAGTTTCTGTCTTTGGTTTGATCTCATTTGTTGCTGCTTCTAATAAGGAAGTCGAAGTGTTTGATTGGTTATATGCTGTTTGTGGTTTATCTGCATTATTCACTTGGGGCTGTATTTGTTTGGCACATACAAGATTCAGAAAGGCCTTAACATCACAAGGAAGAGATACTTCAGAATTGACATTTGTATCCCCAGTAGGTGTAATTGGTTCCTATTATGGTCTCATAATCATTGTATTTGTCTTCATAGTTCAATTCTGGATTGCTGCTTGGCCAAAGGGATACAAGGAAATGGGTTCACAAGAAATTGCCAAAAATTTCTTTGAGGCTTATTTGTCATTCCCAATTGTCTTTACCTTCTATATTTCTCATAAGATCTACACAAAGAACTGGAAGTTCTTGATTCCAGCCAAGGATATTGATTTAAATACAGGTAGAAGAGAAACAGATTTTGAACAACTAAAGGCTGACATTGCTTTAGAAAAGGCTGAGTTTAAGGAAATGCCAATATGGAGCAAGCTTTACACTGTTTTCTGTTAAATTTATGGCCTTAAATTTATTCTTTTTTGGCTATAATACAAACATTAAAATATTTGAAATTTATATGAATACACATTCGGAAAGCATTTAAATAATTAAGATTTATATAATTGACACTTAATAATATTAGCAATAATTTTTTTCTAATTTTCTTCTTTTCATAAAAAAAAAAAAGGACTCCTTGATTGTTGATCTATTCGTAATATTTATATTCTGTTAATATCATCATTCTTTTAGGTAAGTCACCCATTGTTGGCGACAATATTTTTATCAACTGCTTATTTGCAGCATCAATGACGGAAAGTACCAAAACATATCCTAAGACTCCAGACTGTAGAATTTTGCTAGTGTCTTTTTCCTTGATGTCACTGTTAGATACAGCTAGTATCCCATATTGTAATATTTCCTTTGTTATATTTTCAATCTTCACCAAATCGCCACATTTTTCAGGATTATGTGTAAAAATATGTACATCTTCATATCTGACAGTCACAGTGTAAGGAGATAATGTAAACTTCGGAGTACCCCCATAGAAGTACGCTCTGATGGCAGCTCTTTGAGCGAATCTTTTGTAACTGTCAGATAAAGAGAGACTGTTTATTGACTTATTTTGAGCAATTGGGTAAATAAAGGCACGTTTCACAACACTTGATAATGCCTTGATTCTATTACTCAAATAATTGTTTATTGAAGAATGCCCATCAACATTACATATATCAAATATGTGGTCAACTTCAAATTTGTCTACTATCTCATTGATGAAGTTGACATCGTATGGTAGTTCTATAAGTTCATCTGTATTTGTAGTATCCTCTTCTGTCATAGTCTCATTTTTCTTTGGTTCATAATCATCTTCATCTTCATATTCACTTTCTTGGCCAGATGATTTCAGGGCATAATCATCGTCTTGCTCCTTTGTTAACAAATCATTGCTAATTTCTGGAGCATTTGAGAAGCCTGTATCATTATCTTCTTGCTTAATATCAACCTCAACATTCTCTGTATCAGCTTTTGGTAGATCCTCTTCTATTTCTTGTTTAATTGTATCTTCCTGCTTGAACTTGAATGTGTTTGTATCTATAATCAATCCTGTCTGGTTAATTTCTTGATAATTGCTTAAGATTATTCTTGAATCATTGACCAAATCATCCACTAACTGTTTATAATGATCGAAATTGTATTGAGTTATCTCCTCAAATCCAAAATGCTTTATTATAGGTTCAAATGTTGGAACCAGTGGGTGTGTTGAAGATGTCAATGATTCACCCCAAATAGCTGATTCAGGTTGTAAATTGTCATTAACTACTGTGGCTGATAGAGTACCAGGCAAAGTGAATATACCCTTTGTAGGATCCAAGTTTATGAAAAGAGGTGTAGAAGGCGGGCCCATCATCTTTGTAGTGTATGAAAGTAATGTCTTTGCAATGCTTGATTTCCCAGAGGTCTTATCACCTATGACCAAGCATCTTGGTCCTCTAATTCCGCGCATTCTCTTTTGTAAAAGTTGCAAAGAAAATGCATACAAGGCTATAACATTTGGGTCATGAACAACTATACAATCTGGAAAGGGTTTCAAGAGAGTCTTATTCGATCTATATTCTATTTTACAAGGTTCAACTGCCAGAAAGCATAATTTTTCTTGATTATTAAACATGTATTCAGTGTTAATAGCAAGCTCCACACCAAATAATTCACAAATACCTTCTTTGATAGTTATGTGTATCTGTTGTTCATTCCTTAGATCTACGATCCATTCTTCTCCTTGAAGTATTACTAAAGTGTTGATGGCTTGCTCATTAGTATCAATGTTCACAAGTTCACCATCATTTTCACCTACACCATCACCAGTATCAGAGTTCATGAATGCAGCATATTCATCTTCTATGTTTCGGTCATTTTCATTGTTATCATTTGTAGTTTGTAATTGTACAGATTCATTGTTCAAGACTTCTACAGAAGATAACTCCTCAGATGAGCTACCTTCATCATTCATCACATCTTCATAATTTATATCACTCATTTATTAACTTTGGTTGATAATGGTCTCTTATGATATCCGGTGTTTAGTTTTAATTTGTTTTTGTATGTTTTTTCATAACTATTTGAAAAAAAAAAGAAAGAAAATTAGTGTGGACAGCCTATACTGCGAAAATATAAGATCAAGTAGAAAAAAATGAAAAATCTGCATTAAATTTTCGGATATAATTGCACAAGAAAAAGAAGGTCACGTTTTCAGGTAGATTATGACTAATGAACAACAGGTCAACTTTACTAAAATAATATATTATTGAACAATTTCATATAGTATCATCTAATATTAGATATTTGATAAGATGAAGTAACATTATTAAAGCGATAGGAGTCTTTTTTGGGGTTTTCTTTGAGTATGTGATTATTCCAGCTCTTAATGATGAAATTCTTTACAAATGTAGAAAGAAACTAAAATGGGCAATCATTGATAACAAAATTAAATAATAATAAGGAAGCTGAATAAACTTATATATTGATAGTAGAAAGTTCCTCCTTAAGTACAAGATGTACTTTATAGTATCCCATGAGCATAATTAAAGACCCCTAATTATATCTTTTAAACAGTTTTAATGACAGATCCTAATGCAAATCATTAACAATACACTATCCCTGATTATTCAATAAGTCTTTAGAATCACCCACAACTTTTTATTAAATTTCCTTTCAGAATAAGTGATAAACCTATAAATATTCAAGTTGCTTTCTTATTTTATTTGACACCGCTTATATAAAATATTTGACTTTACCTAGCTATATCATCTTGTCAAATAAATATAATTTTCTTTCTAAACAAAAACTGTGGTGGAAATGGCGCAAACTGTGTGCTTGTGCAACATGTATCCCCCCTCCGACTCTCTCGTGAAATGTGGTGGGGTGTTTTGGAATGAATCATTGTATTACACAGTACAGAGGATTTTGAAAAAATAAAAACTTGTGGCGAACGTTAAATTTTTAAGTTGAACATGAATCGTGTGTAATGTTCAGTATAGATTAAGTTCTCTTTCGAAATTATTCTCAATACTGTATATCAAGGCTCAATTATCATGAGTCCCCAAACCTTATACAATGCTTAGATAACACTATTGTGTCAAAAAAAAAAAAAAAAACAAAAAAACAAAAACTCACGGAGAACAGGTTTATTCATATTTGGATTTACACACAAATAAATCCTCTTGGTAGTGCGCTTGTTTAACAGCTCATCTCTTCTTTATTTTCTTTTCTTTTTTTACCACAAATAAAAAAAATATATTTCAGAAAACTCTAAAAAAAAAAAGGATATTCTTAAAAATTTGGTTGAACATAGAAAAAGTCATATAAGTGATACCCTTATTATTCATTCGTAATAAATGATAATTAAAACAGGTGTGCATAACAAAGAAACAGTGCTTTTTCGAATATACCATGGAATAATTCTCAGTCCCTTGATAGTATAATAATATCATTAAAAACAAAACTGTGGACTCTACTTTATTATTCAAATGGCACAACTTTGGTAATGAAATATATATATATATCAACATTTTTTGAACTGTACTTGAACTAATATTTATAAAGGGTTTTGCTTTATTTTTTTTTATTATGTTTGGTTTATTTAAAAATAGTTAATTTTTGTAACCATCCACATCATTTCAATCTCCCTTATATATAGTTGAGTACCCGAGAAATACATATTTATCTACTACACTATATAATGTCTAGTATTGAGCAGAAAAAAAATTACACAAATTCTGAAGTGCATAGTTCTGCAGAAAGTAGCGACAGTCTTTCTTTAGAGACAGATTTTGACAATAAAGCTTCTGGATTGTCTGCTTGGGATGAGTTCAAAGATTCCTTCAGAAGAGCAGATGTTGAGTCTATAAATGAGGAGTTAACTACTCAACAAAAAATTGCCACCAAAACCGCTCAAACCCCATTCAAAAGAGCCCTTAAAGATAGACACCTGCAGATGATTGCTATTGGTGGTGCCATTGGTACTGGTTTGTTTGTGGGGTCTGGTACCTCTTTAAGAACCGGTGGACCTTTGGGTATGCTTATTGCTTACTTCATCTCCTCATCTTTCATTCTATGTATGAACTTTGCTCTTGGTGAGCTGGCTGTTGAATTTCCAGTCAGCGGTGGATTCACTACATACATCACAAGATTTGTTGATGAATCTGCTGGATTTGCTGTCAATCTTAACTACATAATGTTGTGGACCATAGGTCTTCCTTTGGAAATTGTTGCGGCTTCCATCACCGTTGATTACTGGGACACTCCAAAAAAATACAGAGATGGGTTTGTAGCTTTATTCTGGTTGGTTATAGTTTGTATCAACTTGTTTGGTGTTAGAGGATATGGTGAAGGTGAATTCATCTTTTGTGCTGTGAAGATTGCTTGTATTCTAGGATTCATCATCTGTGGTATTTGCTTGGTCTGTGGTACCAGAGGTTCATACATTGGTGGGAAATATTGGGGTAAGAAATACGGTGGTCCATTCCATGGTGATACCTCAGGTGCTAAGTTCAAGGCTGTCATGTCCGTTTTCATTTCTGCAGCATTTGCCTTCTCAGGTGCTGAAATGGTTGGTTTGGCTGCTGCTGAAACTGACAATCCAAGAAAATCATTGCCAAAAGCCTGTAAACAAGTGTTTTGGAGAATTGCCTTATTCTACATTGTTTCATTAACTCTTGTTGGATTATTGGTCTCTCAAAATGACCCAAGACTGATTGGGTCATCTGGTGCTGATGCTGCTGCTTCACCTTTTGTCATTGCATTGGTGTCTCATGGTATCAAAGGATTGCCTTCCGTTGTTAATGTTGTTATCTGCATTGCTGTTTTATCAGTTGGTAACTCATGTGTGTATGCCGCTTCTAGAGCCATGTGTGCATTTGCCCAACAAGGCTACTCTCCAAAATGGATGAACTTGGATTACGTTGACAGGAGAGGTAGACCATTGGTTGGTATCATCATAGTTTCTGTCTTTGGTTTGATCTCATTTGTTGCTGCTTCTAATAAGGAAGTCGAAGTGTTTGATTGGTTATATGCTGTTTGTGGTTTATCTGCATTATTCACTTGGGGCTGTATTTGTTTGGCACATACAAGATTCAGAAAGGCCTTAACATCACAAGGAAGAGATACTTCAGAATTGACATTTGTATCCCCAGTAGGTGTAATTGGTTCCTATTATGGTCTCATAATCATTGTATTTGTCTTCATAGTTCAATTCTGGATTGCTGCTTGGCCAAAGGGATACAAGGAAATGGGTTCACAAGAAATTGCCAAAAATTTCTTTGAGGCTTATTTGTCATTCCCAATTGTCTTTACCTTCTATATTTCTCATAAGATCTACACAAAGAACTGGAAGTTCTTGATTCCAGCCAAGGATATTGATTTAAATACAGGTAGAAGAGAAACAGATTTTGAACAACTAAAGGCTGACATTGCTTTAGAAAAGGCTGAGTTTAAGGAAATGCCAATATGGAGCAAGCTTTACACTGTTTTCTGTTAAATTTATGGCCTTAAATTTATTCTTTTTTGGCTATAATACAAACATTAAAATATTTGAACTTTATATGAATACACACTCGGAAAGCATTTAAATAATTAAGATTCATAATTGACTTTTTTTTTTTTTCATATATTATGTGGTTGTATATAAGCTTTGAAGAATCTACTTCTCATTATACACCTCTTAAAGAAAATATTCACAGTCATATATTATATTAGTCTACTTTAACTAATTTACCACTGTCCTTTGTTATATTTATTAAACACTTGAATATAAATGTGCTGCACTACAATTATTGTCTAATAAAATAATTTAAAAGGTAACCAAAAAAAAAAAAAATAATGAGGCTTTAAGTGTTTATCAACTATATATAAATAGATAGTCTTTAAATTAACCATGTTAAAATTTTGTGTAGAATCTTTGATTTTTGTTGAGCCCATGATAGCAGCATCTCATCTACTGTAATATCTTTATCAATGTTCAAATCTTGTACACTCAGATTGTTGTGTTGTATAGCATCTTCACTGTTTGAATTTATCTGATTAGAAATAATTTCATGTATTTTCTGTTCTTTCTTACCAATTTTATTGTTGTACATGTATAGAAAAGAAACACTGATAGTACACACTATCAAGGGGAACCAAGCGCCTTTTGGAATCTTTTTCATTGATGCAATGACTAGAGTTAAATCTAAGCTTCCAAAAACCATAATCATTGCGATTGCCCATGTGAAATGTAAGTTGTAGATGTAAATAATACAAAAACCTATAAGACTTGTAGTGACACAAAAATCCATAGATATACCAGTTCCGTAAGCAGCAGTGACATTGTTGGAGTTTCTGAATCCCACAGTTGTTAAACAAACAGCAACCATCAAAATCCAATTTGCAATAGGAATGTATATTTGACCCTTGTGTTCTTTTGAAGTTTGAACTATCTTAAAGTTTGGGAAATATTTGAGTTTGATCAACTGCTTTAAAATTGAAAAGACAGATAGAATCAATGCTTGTGAGGCAATGATTGTACTGAAAGTTGCAATAACAAATACAAACCAGTAAAGGCCATTATTGGATTTGTTTCCACCGGGAATGCAAGCATAAAAAACATTTTGAATATCTTCAGATGATCGGTGATGAAGTAAGAAGGCTGTTTGTCCTAGATAGCATATCATCAAACAAGGATACACAAACCCTACAAGAGTCATTTGAATAGATATCTTGTTGAAATGTCCCACATCAGCAAACATTGCTTCGCACCCTGTTATAGAAAGCAAAACTGAGCCTAGAACAAATACATTTCTTTTGTGTAAAAACTCAACCGCGTAAGCTGGATTTAAACTCTTGAATACCGAATGATCATATTTGATAATATTAATAATACCTATGATCAAAATTGTAAGCATCCATATAAGAATCATTGGAGCAAAGACAAATGAAACTTTACCAGAGCCAAATTTTTGCATGGCAAATAGAAAAACCAAAATAACAATTGAAATGGGCATGACATAGTTTGATAGTGAGGGAACAGGAGCTGTGATACCACCAATAGCGGACAACACCGAGGTGGTAGGTGTAAGGAGCCCATCACTGAATACCAGAGAACAGCCCAAGAAACAGGAAAAGGTCAAATAATGGCTTAAGACCCTGTGAATGAAGGTTTGTTTATAGTAGAATCTGTTACTTTTTATAGAGGCGGATTCAAAATCCAACACCCCATCATCATGAATACTCTTTTTGGAGAATCTTGAAGACATTGATTCCTGAACACTGTGGTTGGATGTAGTATGAACACTAGATGCGGAGTTGAAGTTCAATGATGAAGAATGATGATTTATATCTTTGCTTTCAGAGCTATTGTTTTTTTCCAAACTGCTTGAGTACAAGCTGTCATCATCATCTGACTCCACTTCATCATAATCATCTTCAGTTATACCATTAACTCTTTTGTATTTATTGATTTTTAAGTATCTTATTAGCTTGACGTAGAGAGCTATTTGGCCACCTTCTCTTTTAAAAGGACCAAGAGTCAAGACAATGAAGGCATATTTGATGATGACCACAATGGTGAACAACCAAAAAATGCATGACATGGCACCTATAATATCCTTATCTGATGGTTCAAAATCAGCAAATATAGTTGAGTACACATACAATGGAGAAGTACCTATATCCCCATAAATAACACCCAATGATCCAAAAGCTAAAACTAGGTTTTTCTTTTCTAATATTGGTAGTCTCTTAGATTGATTACTATTTGATTCTGAAACAATACTACTATTAGATGAAGAGGGTTTTTTGTTGTGTAAATTTTTCAAAACAATGTCCGTATCCTTTACAGTGTATGAATTTAGCAAGTGAGGTAAGATATTTGTGGAGCTCATATCATCACTTTGATCGTTACTAGTTAAAGAAATAGCTTCTGATTCTACAGTAGCTTGTGAGACAGTTTTTTCAATAAACGTTAATTCAGGCATTATATAAACTTTGGATTTTTGTTATTTTTTTAGTATATATAAAATATCAAAGCCTAAATAAAAATATATATATACTTTAATAGAGTAACATTATGTAATCTTTTTTATTTTCAATACTTCATTTTATATAGTTGAGCAGATTTGCTAGCTATGAGTACATTACTTTGAGAGAAAGAGGATACAAATTTAAAAGAAAAAAAAGACTTATGATTATATCAAATCAAGATTAAAATAAAGTAGTGAAAATGTTTAGTTGTTAAAACTATAAGAACAGTAATGTAGACTAGTCTAGACTCAAAAAATTGTGTAGTGATATTGATTAAAGCTCTACAAAGTGTATTGCAGCTATAATTTTTGAATTTTTTTTGTAGAGGGCGAGAAAAAAAAAAAGGACCCAAAAATATTTATTTTTTCTCTTTCTGTTTTTTATTTTGTCAATCAAGCCACACTGGTTTGTTTGTTTTTTTTTTTTTCTACAACGTATTTGAAAATTTGAAAAAAAAAAAAAAAAATGGACACCAATGATAGTTAAATTATCATTTACTTTGTTTCGTTCTTTTCAGACCATTTTTCTTTACAAGAATTGAATAACCTAAGATAAGTCATCATCATGAGAGGTGATGCATCAGAATTCAAGATAATTTAAAGAGAGAAAAAAAATAGACACAGATCTTTAGATAGTATTCTTTCATTACAAAACAAATTTGTCCTTATTTTTGTTTTTGTTTTTAAGAAACCACACGTGCCTATCCCTCTTTAGTAAGTCAGCTGCACCGAACAGATATCAAAATATATAATAGAACTAATTGATAAAAATCTATTTTCTCTTGTATAAAACGTACTCGTATTTGTAATCTCCCTCGGTAATGTTGTTTTCGGAATATTCCGAAGCTTTAACAAAGTCCTTCCATTCCTGATCATCTTCACATCTTTCAAAAATCATGTTAATGTCCGATTTGTTCAAAAAAGTATCCATTTCATGATTCAAATCTGTAGTGATCTCTGTAATAAGTAAATGTGTACATAGATCATATGTAGAGTTGTAAATCTCTCCTCCTCCTATAATATAAATTCTTTCGATGTCTGTGTTGTATGATTCGTTTGGATCATTTAGCTTGCTTAAGGCAGTGTGGACATTATTAGACGAAATCATTCCCTTTTCTTGGAGTTCTGAAGTATCCCAATCAGAACTAGAACGTGATAGTACAATGTTTAATCTATCAGGAAGAGGTCTGAATTTTGGGGGTATACTTAGCCAGGTTTTTCTCCCCATCAAAACAGCATTTTTCTTATCAGGGTTTTCTGTTTTTGTTGTTATTTCTTTAAAATACTTCATTTCCTTTTTCAATCTCCATGGTAACATACCTTTGTTTCCAATACCAAAATCAGGCATCAGACAAGCCACTATTTGAACTATAGGTTTACTTCCTTTCATATTGTGCTCAGAGTTTTTTTTGGTTAGTATTGAATTGATGTTGAGAAGTTGAAATGTTTAATTTTTGAAGATATTTAACGCGTCCTGAAATTTTTTTTTTTCTTCCATATTCTGTTTTCATTATTTTTTTTTTTAAATAGTTGAAAATCTTTTAAAAACCTAAATAATTTCTTTTTGTTGAGAGAGAACATACGAAATTAATAATTAAAAGATCATATAATAAAACTTCTTGTTTTGTTTTTCGATTAATGAATGTATTTAAATTAAGCCAGTAAAGAATTAATATATTTTAAATATGCCAGACAAAAACAGTTTTGATTTAACAACAAAAGTTCTTGATTGTGATGGAGCAGCTTATATAATGGTACAATATCCTTCAATCTTAGATGAGTTAAGAACCAGTGATGAAATAATAAATAAGAGCCTAAGAAACCCTATAACATGTGTAATATCTAAAGCTAAAATAAAAAAATTTGAAAAACAAGATAATCAACCATTCTCAACTACTGATGAGATCTCATCAATATATTATTTGACACCAAATCCTAAAAGAATAGGTGGAACAGATTACATAGAAACAACTATTTTAGAAGAAAATGAAAAATACAAACACTTTGCATCAAGAATTAACATGCTTTTATACAAGCAAGTAGGTTTGAAAAAGACACCTGTATTTCTGTATCTAACAGACAAACTCGCAGCATCTATTGACAATGATGTAGATATATATCAAATTCTATCAGTAATAAAAAATTCTTTTTAAAAAAAAAAAAATAACTTATAGCAATAAGAAACTTCATTGAAGTAAAACTTATCATATTTAATTCTAAATAAAAGATTAAGACTTTAACCTTATAATTAGAAAGTAAATAGATAGATAAAGATAAAGTAAAATAAAAAACTTGTCAGACTGCCATTTGCACCCATCCTTGTAACACCATCATCTTCTAGGTAAAATACCAGAAGTACATGGAAAGGATAAAGATCATCGCGCCAGTTTATTTTAGAATGTTACACAAGGCAACAAACAAAAAATACCAGCAGAAAAAAACATAGAAGCCAGAGCTTTAGAAAGTTCTACTGAAGAGTAAATACTTTAAAAAGAATGATAAATGACAGTCCGAAACTGTCACATTATCAAATGAAAATCTATAGCTGATGTAGAAAACATAAACATAAACCGAAGTCTATGCTCAGTGTTTCAGGGAGCGATAAAAGAGAATATAAGATGGTCATTCGAACCACTAAGGATTGCAAAACACTACCAAACTTCCCGAAGGAACCTCTAATATCTAAGCTTTGACATTAGTCAAAAACTTAATCTCACTTTCGGGCGCAAAGGTAATTATCACTCATCATCCAAGTTGGATTCAGTGGCTCGTTTGAAGAGTCAAAGAGTGACGATTCCTATAGAAATGATCCTATGAAGTACGTCGACGGTTTTTACTATATATTTTTATTTATAATATAATTATAGAGAAACATAAAGTAAATATATTAACAAAAAAAATAAATTTATGTTGTCCTTATATACTGTGAGAATTACCACTACAACATAACAAGAAAAAAAAAATTTTTTTTTTCTTCTTGAGAAATATCATAACATTGACTAAATAGGAAATTAATAGCTGTGATTAGAGAACCAAAAAAATTGGGGAAAAAAAGAAAAGAGAAAGAAATCAGGGCAGATGAGAACTACTAAAGGATCGTATAAGCTGTTTTTAAAAGAACAAAAAAATATTACCAATTTTTTTTGCTACAAAAAAAAAAAAAAACTAAATTATTTCCTAAACAGGAAAATGATGTTAGTCTTTTTTTTTTTTTTTAATTTAAAAAAAAAATTATGATAGAAAAACATATAGCAATTAGACTCTTGAATACATGTATTCCATACCTTTTGATCACTACACAAACATTTCTGAATTTCAATTAATTATTTTATCATTTATTTTAATTTTGTGATGTTTTTGTGATTAAACAAGATAGATACACTGTGTACTCCTTTTGTTTGCTAACTTTCTTACCAAAAAGGAAATTTGTATTCATTTTTTTTTCTGTTTAACTTCAGTGAAAATTAATTTTTTTTTTTTTTAGCACTTTGTTTTATTTTCTTTTTTTTTTTTTGGGCGAGTTTCGTCTGTAGAATTTTTTTGTAGGAGTATAAATTAAATTTTTTTTGAAAAATAGTGAAAATGTGCAGTTTTGGATCTCTTTGATATCTAAATGATCAGTAGAAAAAGAAAAGTCGCGTTAAAGGTTTATTACTTTGCTTTAACTAGTTAAAAGGATATTCAAAGACCAAACACCAAAAGCATTACAACATCGAAAATGGCCGAATCCCACAGATTATACGTTAAAGGTAAACACGTTTCCTACCAAAGATCCAAGAGTGTTAACAACCCAAATGTTTCTTTAATCAAGATCGAAAATGTTGCTAACCCTCAAGACGCTAAGTTCTACTTAGGTAAGAGAGTTGCTTACGTCTACAGAGCCTCCAAGGAAGTTAGAGGTTCCAAGATCAGAGTCATCTGGGGTAAGATCAACAGAACCCACGGTAACTCTGGTATCGTCAGAGCCACTTTCAGAAACAACTTACCAGCCAAGACCTTTGGTGCTTCTGTCAGAATCTTCTTGTACCCATCCAACATTTAATTTTGTTTTATTATGGTAAACTTTTTATATATAACAATAATAAAAATAAAAACTTGATAGATATTACGGTAGTTACAAAAAAAACAGATAACTTATAAATACATATTAATTTAATTCACTTAGGAAATTGTTTTTCAGATATTAGAAAAAAAAAATATTATCTTCTTTTTCTTTTTCTTTTTTTAAAAATTAATAAAAAAATTACTTATAATTCAACCATTTTAATAATGGTCGATATCTTGTTCACCATTATATTTTTATAATGAATATATACCAATATATAAATTGTCTCTATGGTCTGATGCTTCTTCTCTTGAAGAAATCGATAACTCTTCTTGTTGTTGATGGTGTTCCAGTGTTACTGCCACTTGAAGTTGATGATGTTGATGTTCCTTTACTCTTCTTTGGAGTTGTGCAAGCTTTCGAATTCAAATCTGAAACCATTACAGAATTTCTGTATTGTTTTCTTGATGTTTCATTAGCTTTCTTTGCAAAAACAGTATCATCCTTGCTGAATATTCTGCTTTGTAAATCAGATTCAGTATTTCCACTTATTATCGATGTATCTCTAAAATTATCTTCCATATCTCCGTTTTCTTCAATGTAACTAGAAGAAGAAAAGTTTCTTTGAGTATCATATTGACTTTTCTTTTCGTTTGATACTTGATTCTTGCTACTATTATTCCCATCATAGAGTGAATAAAATGATAGTAAGCTGAATCTTTTACTTTTCTTTGATGTCGGAGCATTGTTACCTTGTTGAGGCAGACGTGTTGTTCCTCTTGAAGGTACCCTTGTTTGTTGGCTCCAGTCATTAAAGTTTTCATTGTTCCCTGTTGTGGAATTGATTGTTGGAGTTCCAATGGTGGATCCAGAGGCTTCAGATACGTTTCTCCCCTTTCGTACATTGCTCTTCAATGCATTATTTTCCTTCTCAAACATAGATTGATTGTATCTTTCCAATTTTTGGTTTGCAAAGTTGTTGTAGTCATTTGAAATTCCTGCTGTTTCTTCCTCTTCTTGAATAACTGAACTATGCTTCTTCTTCTTTTGGTTTGAAATCCCCTCAAACGACATGTATCCACTATTGCTATAATCCTGATGAGGCTCATGGGAATCATGTCCCTTGAATTCATAGTATTGGCTTCCGGGTTGATATGACATAGGTCTAGCTCTTCTGTTTCGATCTGAATGGAACTTATTGTTGTTCTCTTGTACCTTCATGTCATTTTCATTCATGATGTTTTGCAAGACAACAGATGCTGCAGAGCCCGTTCTTTTGTGGTATATTCCACTGTTGCTTCCAGATATGTTGCTACTTAAACTCAATCTGGACATTTGCTCATTTTGTTTGTATACCAAGCTGGATGCAGAATGACTATTTTCGCCTTTATATCCAGAGCTTTCAATAAATGAAATTGGTCTACCATGAGAGCTTACAGCACCTGGTTGAGATATACTATTGTTCAGTTGAGAGAAATCAAAGGATTCATGTCTTAGCTTTCTGTTAGGGTAATTCATGTTTTGAACAGCTAGAGCAGCAGGTAAATTCTCAGTTCTGATAGTGGCGAATGTTGCGGATTCCTTTGGAGGCAAAGCCTTTGGCAAGTTAGTATTTTCCAACACCAAAGAATTCGATGAAACACCATTAGTGGAGTACATTGACTTGGGTCTGATTGGCTTTGTATGCTCGTTTTGATTGGATCTATAAACCTTGTTGTTGTCTGAGGATAAGAATCTGTCCCACTCTTCCGGAGTAATTGACAAAAATGATCTGTGTGGCTTTAACCATTGATGTTGATATACTTGTTCCATCGATAATCTATGCTTTGGATTTGAAACCAATATTCTTCTTAGTAAATCTCTAGGAATTGGAGCAATGTAATCAGGAAACTTCAAAGGAGTTTGAGTGATATACATGTATAATTTGGCTATATCATCTCCATCAGGGTTACTGGCGTCATCATCCCATGGAAGATATCCTGCAAGAATAGCAAATAAAATTATACCGCACGACCACAAATCAGCTTTCTTAGCATTGTATGGTCTTGAAGAAACAACCAATTCCGGTGCAGCATAGCAGGGAGATCCACAGCTGGTCTTCATGAGCTCATGTTTACCAGGGTGGAACTCATTAACAAACCCAAAATCAGTGATGATCAAGTTTTCAAACCTATCTAGTAGCAAGTTCTCCAACTTTAAGTCTCTATGTGCCATTCCTTTGGAATGCATGTACTGAACACCTGATATTAATTGAGCAAACAACCTACAGCCTTCATTTTCCTTCAATCGTTTCTTTTCCTGGATGTATTTGTAAAACTCACCACCAGATGCATATTCCAGTACTATACCAATATGAGTATCATTTCTAATTACCTCTTCTAGTCTAACAATGTTTGGATGTGTCAAGACTCTTAAGGAGTTAATCTCTCTAAAGAGTTTTGTTTCAGCTTCGGATCCTTCAGGTATTGATGCATTCTTAATCAATTTGATAGCTACTTGTTTTGGCATGTCATCAGTATCAATTTTTCCGTTCAATTTTTTCATAATATCATCACCGTTGTTTTCATTCAAAGTGTTGGCCATTTGGAAATTAAATGCACTTTTGTTTTTTTTAGTTTTGGACCATCCCAACTTTACCTTTCCAAACTCCCCTTCACCAATAGTCTTGCCCAAAACGTAAGGCCCAAATGTGGGTGGTTTTTTCATCGATTGTCTTGGAGGTACCTTCATGCCATTGGTGCTCATAGACATGGAATAAGAGCTATTAGAGTCAGACAATGTATTGTTGGTCATGTGAGAGGATGAGTTATCATTTGATGTTATCGAAGGATTTGCAACATGATAACTTTGTCTTTTTTGTGCATTGGCGTAGTTTTGCTGAACTTTGGCATTGGAGTATTGTTTCTTGGCATAGTAAGGTTTATAATGTGAGGTTGATGAGTTCTCTAATTCCTCAGTTGAGACAAATGAACTATGTCTCGTAGCATTGATTTTCTGTGAATACGAGGAATTTGAGTTCATTGTACCTGTTCTGGCTATGGGGTTTTCTGTACCAAAGTAAGCATTATGGTTACCACTGTAGCTAAGTCTGTCAGCATTGAATGATTTGTTTGATTCGCTCGATGATATTCTCTGACTACTATTTTGTCTTTGATGGATGGCATTGTTATCAGATGTTGCATTAGAGACTACTCTCCTCTGATAGTGAGTTTCTGAATGCATCGTGTTGCTACTGTGTTCATTCCTAATTGGTGGCAAGTAAACATTTGGACTGTGGTTTATAAATGATCTATGTTGTTGATGATGTGGTTTTATAGAGTCATTGGTATACAGTGAGCTTGAAATAACAGTATCATTGATATTATCATTGTCATTTCTTAATGTGTATGATTGAAAGCTAGCTCTTCTAGACATAGCCACTATATTAAAATAGATTCTTTCTTAGTTATGTTTTTATGTGTAGATTTTTGAACTGATTTATTCAAAAGTCAAAGAAGAAATTAAGCTATGTATAATCTTTTAATAATGGCAATCAAAATTTGTCAGAAATAAAAACAAATATGTATAAATAAAACTTAAAAACTAATCTTTATATAAAAAAAAGAGCACCTATTAATAAAAATCAAGATCAAATTTGAGATTAGTTTTTTTTTATTTATTATTATTTTGTTTTTTCTATTTATTTATTAATTCTTCAAGCTTGTTTTTTGTTTAGATATAGATAATTATAGATATTCTATTCTATACGTTAAATGTGTATTATTGGTTGTTTGTGATTATTATTAATTACAAGGAAATCATTAGATTCTATGTGAATTGAACACGAATTTCTTTTTTTAAGCATTGATTGTTTACTCAACGCATCTTTAGGGGCGATGAAAAAACAACAAAGCTTCCACAGGCTAAGGAAAATTTTTAGTGGATCTAAAAAAACAACGCTACACAGATCATTTAAAAAATGAACCTCAAAACACCTTTCTAAGTTTTAACTGAAAGTTAATCTATTTTTAAATCATCATAAAGGTCTAAATAGTTCATTAGTTTTATATATATATTATTAAAATAATTGTTTTTTTTTATTTATCCTATGGTTTATATACATGAGAGATTATTTATATTTTTTGAAATTATTAATAATAGAGAGACCATAAATGTAAAAAAAAAGGTGCATATTTGATGATTATGAATGATTTCCTTCCTTTTATTCTTTAATTTTTGATATGTTTTAGATAAATTTCTAACTCTAAAAGAATAAGATGAAAAGGGAAAACTCCCATCCTAACAACCAAAATAAATTCGTAACTATCTAACTATCTTCATTATTCATTATTTATAAACTTCTTTTTGTTTATGTTCAATAACACGATAATATATGAGCAAAACAGATATCACAATAATTATTGATCCATCTTAACAACACCAACTTTAGCTGGTCTGATGACTCTACCGTTCAAGATGTAACCTAATTGTTCAACATGGAAAACGGTACCTGGTTCCTTTGAAGGGTCAGGAATTTCAAATAAGGCTTCATGAACATTTGGATCAAACTTTTCACCAACTGGATTTAGTTCCTCAACACCGTGTTTGTTCAAAGTTTTCTTGAAAACATTTGAAGTCATTTCAACACCTTCTTTTAAAGTTTTCAACTCCTCAGAAAGTTCCTTATTTTCAAAGGACTTCATACAATGGCCAAAGTTGTCAATGGTTTCAATTAAATCCTTACTTAACTTTTGGGCACCAAACAATTTAGCTTTGGTGACATCCTTTTTGGTGGTTTCTTGTAAGTTTCTGAAATCAGCAACAGATCTGATGTATAAATCCTTGAACTTCTTGACTTCATTATTTAATTTTTCAATCTTTTTTTGACTTTCTTCCAATTCTAATTGTTCAGGAGTCTTGTCTTTGGCAGAGTCATTAGACTCTTCCTTAGGTGTTTCCTTGGTTTCTCCATTTTTTTTAGAGTCTTCAGCTTGTAAAAATACTCTGTTGGCAGAGAAATATCTAACATTGTTTTGTAAAGAAGGCTTTTGAATTAAATTTTTTGAGCTTAAAACTGCTCTTCTAACACTAGAGTTGAATAAAGACATGATTTTGTTTTTTAACTGTTGTAGAATGAATTGAACTTTTTCGCTTTCAATGGTTTTCTTTATTGCATGTTATGATATAATATAGCTGAAAATTTCTGAATAATCTTTTTCAGAAAGAAATATATAAGTCAGGACAAGTGTTGACTTTCATTTTTTTTCAAATACTCATTTGACTTACTTTTTCCCACCATCCCTGAAATCGGAGTGAAAAATTTTTCAAGTCACATGATAAGACACAAACATTCTCTTTCTCACTCTAACAATCTTTACAATTAATTATTCTTGAGATTTTTAAAAACTTTTTTTTTTTTTAAAATTTTTTTAACCTACTTTTTAGTTCACAATTTTAATAAATTATACATGTTATTCATATGTAAATATTGATTGAAAATTGGTATAGTTTGGTGTTTGTCGAATAAGAAAAAAGAAAAGACACTATATATACCTACTCTAAGCATTTTGCTATGAACTTTGCCATATTAACTCTCTTCTTCATTTGCCCAATCATCCAAGGGTGTTTTAGCATTTGCCTTGGTGATGGTCTTTCCATAGAATCTATTTTCAAGCAATATCCAATGAAGTTCTTAAATGATTTAGACCAGAACAAATTATATTCAGGGTAATCATCTAATTCAGGTTTGAAGTTCAATATCATCATCAGTAGCTCTATAGGTGGAAGTTCTCGATCCTCTTCAGTATTGAAGTCATCATGATCCGTCTTAATCAATGGGAATCTAGCCTCTGCAACTTCTAATAAAGTTAACCCCATAGACCATACATCACTTGTCACCGTGTATGGCTGGCCTTGTATTCTTTCTGGTGCCATGTAAAACGAAGTTCCTGTAAATGTTGTTGCCAATGAATTTACTATATCACCTGACACACCAAAATCACAAAGTTTGATTTGACCATCTGAATTTACAAGAATGTTGCTTGGCTTTATATCCCTGTGAATGATTTTTTTTTGATGTAAATAGGCCAAGCCACTAAATCCAGACTCAGCTATTTTACCTAAAACTTTTTCACTAATTCTTCCTCCCTTCTTTAGCAACGTCTTGTAAATAGTGTCTAAAGAGCCACCTCCCATGTACTCCATGCAAATGTAGATATTGTCAAGATCATAAAACATACCATACATAGAAACTATGTTATCTGAGGATATTGTCGTATTGTACTTCAACTCTCTTAGAATTTGCTTTGCTTCCATATCCTCGTCAGGGTTTCCAATCAGATTCTGTGCTCCCTTGTTCAATGAATTGTTGCTATTCTTACTATTATTCGAAACAGAACTTGCCTTTCTGTCAATACCGTAATTCATAAATGTAATAACTTTCAAGGCAAACACCTTTTTATTGATTATACTTTTGTAAACCTTTCCACTGGACCCCTCACCCAAAACATCTATCTTCTTAATTTGCCTCAACATTTTATCTGAGTTTTTCCAATCGGATTCTGGTAGGTTATCTATGTCATATTGTTCAGATCCTGCATTATCATTGTTTGAAAGAACAGGAGATTGTGAATTCAATAATTTTTTACCTAAATCTAGTTTCTCCAACTTTGTTGTCATACCATCAAGAGAAATAACTTTTTCATCATCACCATTGTTATTATCCTGTGGAAATGGTGTAGTTGGCTTTAGTTGTCCATTTTCAATTACTATCTTCACAGGAGGTGGAACGGGCCTTGTTCTTGGTGACTTTGACTTGTTATTAGCATCAAACTTTATCGAGTTATTGTTGTACATATTTGTATTACTTGTTTGTGATGTATTAAATTTTGTTATTGTTCTTGAAGATGAATTACTGCTCGTAGAATTGACATATCCCGCTTGAAGCAGATTGTTATTACTGGATATAGAGGTGTTCATATTATCATTAGCCAATGATCTTGTGAAAGCATTCATGTCTTCATTTGTTATTGTTACATTCGAAGAAGCTGTATTAGGTGTAGGATTTGTGTTAATCATTGGTGCGGATGTTGAATATGTGGATGCTGTATTGTTTATAGTGTTTTTTTGCAATGAAGTGGGTAAACTTAATTTTGGCTTATCACTATTATTTGACTTGTTCAAATGATTGAGGTTTGTGAATGGCGAATTATCGTTATGTATTGCATCAATTTTCTTAGAATATGCCTTTTCCTTTGAACTATTAATACTTAGTGCTGGTGCTTTTTTGTGTGTATTTTCATTAACAGAAGCATAAGGACTCCTTACGTTAAACGCCTTGTCCATTTGATTACAATATCTCTGTTTATATGTATCTTTTTGGTTTGATTTACTAAAACTTGATTTGCTACTTTTTAATTTTTTTGAAAAAAAAAATACTTTTTCAAAAGAGAAAAAAGAACATGCATTCTTTTAAAAAATTAAAGAAAACGAAAAAAAAAATTATCGAACAACTTGAAACTGTACCTATTTCAAATGATCATGTGATTAGAAAACTGATAGGCTTTACTATTACATATCATTGATTTATATTATTAATCAAGATATCGTAAATCCTCAGATAAAGATCAGAAGCTTTTATTCTTTATTATAGAAATAGATAAAATTTTTTTCTTGTCTTAAAAGGTATCACAACCAAAATTATAAGTTTATTATATATAACTTCTTTGAATATTATTGTGGGTATATTTATGGTTAATATATAAGGACATTAAGTTAAAAAAAAAACTTTAGTTGAAAGAAATTTGAAAGTTTAGTCAACAAGCTACTATTGTAGTAAGGAATATCAGGCTTTAATGACTTGTCTCTTCCCTTCACATGCTCAACTATGATTGTTCGGGAGAAACCTTATAGTATATATTTTTTTTTTGATTCATTGACATTTCAAATGAAATAAAAAAAAAGTTGCAAATAGAAAAAGTTTTGAATATTCAAATGCCTATTCATATATTATATGGCCACTTTAACATGAGATAATAAAAAGTAAATAGGTTTGTGCCAAATAAGCATGTTATATTTTTTGAATATATATTTATGATACTGAAAACAACAGAATTAGGATCTAGTTAATGCTACCACCAATCATCAAAAAAGCTATGCATCCCTTAAAATATACAAATACACCTTATACTGTATACTTTTAGAAACAACTACATTTCAATTAAAGCAAAACCACAACCAAAAGTCAAGTTAAAGGGAATAAAATTAATTTAAAATTTTTATCTTTCTTAGTTTTATGAAGGATTTAAAATTTTTTTGTGCATATAAAATTTTAACAGGTTCCATGGCCAAGTTGGTTAAGGCGTGCGACTGTTAATCGCAAGATCGGCGGTTCGACCCCGCCTGGGACCGGTGTTAAATTTTATTTTTTTTGTATATTTTATACAAAATATTGTTAAAGCAAGGTACGGTTTAAGAATTTTTTTTTTTTTACAATTTAACAAAGAAAAAAAAAGAAATTGTGAATATTCAAGAGTTTATAAAGTTGTTACAACCAACAGTAAATATAACAGCTTCTTTATAAAAAGTGTACATCTAAGTTTACAACGGTGTTTGTTAAAGGTTTCATCAATAATTGTTTAACATCTATATCGTCTCTCCTCTTTTTCAAGAAAGTGCTTATTGCAAAACTGAGAGACTTTTAATTATATTTTTGCTGTAAACACAGGATCAACATTCTGAGTTTTTTGTTATTATTAACAGATATTAATTTCTAACCATAAAACTATGTATTATAGTACAACTGATCAGGTTATTTATTTTGATCATTTGGAGAATACTGAATTAACCCTCGATGACTTGAAGAGGTATCTTTTGAAAGAAAAAAATGATTTCCTGAAAACTCTCATTCCATTACCATCCAAAGAAGACACTGTAAGACATTATAAAATTGTCAAACCAAGGGAATATGCAGTAAAACTATATGAAGATGCAAAGGAAGACCACGATTCCTTTATGATGGAAATTCATGAACGAGAAAGAGAAATTTTGAACGAAGAACATCATAGGAAAGCAGAATTATATGAAAGTATCCAATATAACCATAAAATGATGAAATTTAGACAGTATTTGAAAAAACATCATAACCTTCTCAGAAAGTCAAAAGATATATACTATGAATTCGATTATGACATCAAAGATTTAATATCTCTTGAGGAGAAAAAAGCCAGACTTGGTGCAAAAATATCAAAGCATTTATTTAGTGGACATTCATTAGAATATATTGTAACAGACAACAATATAAACGAGTGTGACTACTTTCAAGAAATATCTATGAGAAGATATTGGTTTTTTCGTTTTAGCTTATTTCATAAATTAAAATACTACTTAAAAAATGACGAAACAGACTTCAAGAAAGATGCTTTAAATAAATTATCTGCATCAGAGACTAATGATCCAAACTTGGAAAAACCTGAGGATCTGGAAGAAAAAGAAAAGCAGGCATATTCCTCATCTGAAGATAATACATCAGAGAGTATCGAATGGAACATGGGAGTGACTATTATTGAACATCCGGACATTAAGGAGACAGTGCCAGAAGAAGACAAGAAATACTACACTTTGAGTGATGATGACATACTGAAAGAGAATGAGCAAGCTCTGCAACGAAATCTTGATAAATTTAAAAGCAACAATATTGTTAAAGCAACAATATTAGAAGATTTCAAGCCAATTTTGCTAAGCAGGGAACTTTGGTTTAGTGTATCACCTGAAGACATAGCGGCCTTCATGTCAGAATATTCCTACAAGAAACTATCTGACAATGGGAAAACAAAGCTTAAGGGAATCTCTATGGATATCACTAGTGGATCTGGAATGGATGCTATGCATTTGTCTAAGTACTGGGATAATGTTATAGCCGTTGATATAAGTCTCGAAAACTTATACTGCTCTTTCAAAAATGCCCAAAACTACGGTGTTCTTGATAAGATTTCTTATATTAATAATGATTTTAACGATCCTGTATTTCTTCAAACTTTCAAAGAAATTTATAAAGATAAGGTAGATTTCATTTATTCTTCTCCACCTTGGTTAGGTCCTACATATAGTGAATTGATGTCATACGATGTAGACAATCATCTAGGTATGGACGGATTATCTAACTTATTGAATAAATGCTTAATGCTAACCGAAAACTGCTGTTTCCTATTACCAAAGAATTCTTCTATAGATCAATTGATATCTATTGCTAGGTTTCATTATAAAAAAATAGATCCTCCGATCAAAGTTATTTATGTGTCATTAGATGGGAAGACCAAAGGACTCTTGGCGTTCTTTGGTGAAAAGTTATGTTCTGCCTAGTTACATATCTGACAACTTCCATTGTGAGTGTGTAATATCTCCATATAGAGGAATCTAGTAATCACAAATTTTTTATCATAATTGACTTGTCAACGTTTCTGTTTTCTCAAGGTTGAGCTTCTCCATTTGACTCCATAGAAGCCAAATCATGCTACTATCTTCAAGTTAGTTGAAACTTTTAATGTTCGAAAAAAAAAAATCAGTTTGTACATGCTAGAAATGAGATAACTCTTTGATATTATGTAAATTCAAAATCATATAGAAAATCAAGTTTTATTTGCTCTCAATAGGGGTTCTCAGGAGTATACTTTAGTTAAAAAAAAATATATAAAGAAAAAACACAATTTAGATCATTCTGATATATATTTGTTATTTGAAGGAAAAGTTATACTTTTGTTATTCAAGACTGCCATTTGTTTTATTCTTCTTAATGTACAAATCATTTAGCCAAAGCCAAACCTAAAGCATCATTTCCGACATCGTATATGGAGTAGTACTTTCTTAAGAAGGAATCACCTAAAATGGCCAATGGACCAATAGGAGCCGGCATGTCCATTGGTGTGAATGCGGAAATACAAGAGCCTTGTAAGTCTAGAGTGTAGTCATAAGCATTCAATGTGAAATTGACACCACCCAAAGTGAAAGTTACGTCTGGCAATGTAGCTCTGCTTTCACAATCAATGCTGTATTGACCAGACCAACCTTTTGTAGCGCCTATTTGAGCATTTATCATTTCGGCTAGATCTGAAGGCAAGGTAATCAAAGAGGTACCTGTATCAGCAATGATACCGTGATTGTCCAATAAAGCGTAATCATCACCCAAACCTATACCATCAAACTTGACTTCCCAATACGCCTTTCTTCTAATTGGTATCCAAGTAATATCACCCTCATAATGATCCTTGTTAATTCCACCAAAAGTAGCAACACCACCAGTAACAGTATCTTCATCCCCATTGGTGTTGTTACCCATGTAGAAGGAGAATAATGGCTTTTTTAAAGAACCTTGGTTAATGGCATTGTAAATAGGTGGGACAACATGATCAACAGCAATTGTATCGTAACCTAAACCTAAAATACCATCAAATTTAGCAAAGGCAAATGTTAGACCTGGTTCGGAGGTGGCTTCTCCAAAGTCTTGACCAGAGATTTCCAACTCACCAATTTTCAAGATATCATTGGAGATATAACCAGAAACAGAACCAGTGCCGTATTGAATTGCAAATTCAGAGCCATTTGGCTTGAAAGTTGAAGATCCAGAAGAAGAATATTTAGGATGTAAGAAACAAGACAAAGAGCTACACTTATCACTTGGAACCCACAAATTGGAAGAACCTGTGTCCAAGATAACTTTGAAGTTTTGTTCCGGAGTTCCCAAACTGATATCTGTATAGTATTGAGCATTAGCGTAATTGCTCAAAGGGGATTCAAAAATGTCACCTAAAGCATCAATGGAGTTCTCTCCAAAGAAACTTTGACTTGAACCTTCAGTTTGAGCAAAGAATTCTTTATGAAGAGAATGCATGTGTGGTCTTAATGTTTCCTTGAACTCAGGGTATGCTCTAGAGAAAGTGTTCAAGTATTTGATCTTGTAAGATGTCAAGTACTGATCAAAAGACATCTCCTTCAAGGTGTCATCTAATGGTGTTTTCTTGATAGGAGCACTGTATGTCTTGGCATCTTTGTGACATTTAGCTTCAGCATCAGAAGACAATGTCGCAGCCAAAATAAATGATTGGATAATGTTTTGTAATTTCATTGATTTTGATATTGTTATATAATATAATATATTAAAAGAGCTTTACAAAATTTATAAAAGAGATTGTTAATGTATTCAACAAAGTATAGAGTTTATCAGGTGTGTAATCTATGGACTTGTTGAGAACTTGTTTATATCTTTTATTCTTTGGACAAAAGTTTTAAATATTTATTAGTTTTTTTTACTGGTTTCTCTATTTTCAATTTAACAAATTATTATTCTATTAATTTTATGAACATAAAAACTTTAAAGTTAAATATTTTGCCACCCTTATCAATTCCCTTAAATACATTGTAATAAGGGGAGAAAAACCCCCCATTTTCTTATCAATTGACTATAGCTACTAAAATGGAACAATTTATGTATACGCAAACCAAAAAAAAAAAAAAAAAAAAAAAATACTGTGTATTTAACCCTATACACAGAACGTTAGGCAAAGGTAATTTTCTATTTAGATTTTTTCCTTTTTAGGAAGTTATCACAAAAAAAAAACAAACAAATTGTATGATTATATGTTATCTTATCAGTTTATTAATACTCTACAAAGATTTTATTAAAAACTCCTTAGAAAATTCTATTTCTTCATCATTCATACTTATCGGTGGTTCCCTGTTTGGATAGATTAATCCTGGATTACCTTCATTACTAATTGTTTGAACAGAACATATACAATGCTTATTGTTGTGCTTAGTATCACCTAACAATTCACATTTATAAGGTACCAACTTAGATTCTGATGACTTATTTCCATGATAACTCATAGCATTGAATAGAAGATCTCTATTATTTTCCCAGCTATCCATCCCCTCAGGCTTAGTCGTTGGTTCAGATTCTACTTCAGTGGCTATATAATTAACCATTATTTCTATTTTGCTATTGCTTTGTACATTGTATATTAATTTTATTAAATCACCAGGCCAAATTTTAACCTTAGTAAACTTCTTCATTCTCACATCATTGACGTATATGTGATTAGTTGAATAGCTATACAGCCACAAACTACAACCAGAGTTATCATCCACAGTGTTGGCATGTATCATCATAGCACAATGCAATTTGGATATAGTACCATCAAGCAGTACATAATCATTAAACTGAGATCTGCCCAAACAAAAATCTCTGGTAAAAACATCTATGCGTGTTTCATTAGGAATTCCCTTTTCAGAGACGGATGCTTTTTGAGTTCTTATACTTAGCCCTACCATTCCATCATTTGGAATGTTATTCTCTAAAGACTTGTCTTTTGTCCCGTGAGGTAACACTCTTTCTTTAAACCTCTTGAACCCAGAAATAAATCTATCTTTGCTTCCTTCAACCTTCTTTATGCCAGTTAAAGATATTTCATTGTTACTTGTTACAATTCCCTGATTAGGTGATTTATTATCTGGAATCACATTTTTAGTGGCAGCCATGGATGAGTTTTCAGTGTTAATTACAGGACTAAAGAGCGGATCTTTTTTTTTTTTCCAAGGTTGTGAAGAACCGTCCATGAAAGGAACTTGCTTCCATCTATCCATAATGTCATTATTTTCATTAGCATCTTTCTCAGCCTTGTCATCTTCTTTTCTAGACAACTGAGATAATGGCATATCTTGCATACCAGAGAGCTCTGACTTATTCCCATCCTTGGAGGTACATCTTTTTTCCTCAAACCATTCGTGTTTCAAAGCCTTTTTTGCGGAGAATCTTCGAGATACATTACGACATATCAACATTCTCAAAAACTGCAAACATGCTGAACTGACCATTTTTTCTAGTAACGGAATTTCAGAGTAATCGCCTTTTCTGATACTGTCAAATAACACTTCTTCAGTAGGTGCACTAAACGGCAAATGATTTGTTAAAATCACATATATCAAACAGCCTACAGACCACATATCTGCCTTAAATGAATATGCCGATCTCATACTCTTTGGCTTTAAATGGTTTCTAGACCTAATTTCTCCTATGACTTCAGGAGCTAAGTAAGCCATGGTCCCACAAAATGTCTTGAATTCATCACCTTTCTTTGATAACCCAAAATCTGCAATTTTCACTACAACCGGACAGTCCTGAACAATTAGAACATTGTCAGGCTTGATGTCTCTATGAATTATATTTTTTGAGTGTAAATATTGAATACCCTCTAAAATCTGGAAGGCAATCTCAACTGTTGCCTTCTCTTCAATTGCTCCATATTTCCCCACAAAATCCATTAAATCACCACCTTCTATTAATTCAGACACAATGTAATAATTTGTCTTGTCCCAACTACTATGTTCAACGTTTAGTATCCTTTTGTGCTTGATGTTGTTTAATACTCCAATTTCATTTATGAAAGCCGCTTTGGTCTTTTCATCAAGCTTGTTTCTTTTCATAATCTTAACAGCATAGTGTTTTTTGCTCGATTTCTTGAGACATTTTTTCACTATACCAAATGCTCCTTTACCTAAAATAACATCAATAATTTCATATGTTCTTTGAAAATCAAAACGTTGACTGATGGGCAATTCTTGAAAAGCCTTTAAGTTAGCATTGTGAACAGCGTTATAATGTTCCAAGTAAAGCTTCTCCTCATCATTATCGAGTATCGACTTCATGCGTTCATTGGTAACTCGCTTGCTGTCAACGAGTTGTTTCTGAGCAGATTTGGCTGTTTCCGATACAAAGTCTTTGAGTTTTTGCTGAAAATTTTGTGTCACTGCACTTGGCACTAACGGTTTGTGTACAGATACATTCTCATTATATTTTTGTTTCTTGAAGGTGTTTTCATTTTCAATAGACTCCACTGTCTTACGTTTAGTGGCTGTGTTCCCGGCATTTACCCCTTTATAGTAACTTCCAGTATTCCCTGCAGCTTCCTTAAGTTGCTTCAAAAAGTAATATCTGTACTGAGCCATAAAGCCAGTATTAATATCAACTTCAAAGTTACAAACTTGATCCAGAACGCCATACCCAATACCTATAACATCTCCATCTGCAAGTTTAACCTTCAAGTTGTGTGGTATCTGATTACCATTCAGCCACGTCCCATTCGTACTCATATCCCTTAAGTACAGCCTACAATTTCTTTCCAGAGTAATTTCAAAATGCAAGTTTGAGATTCGAGGAATATCTTTGAGAACAAATCTACTTTTGATAGAAGATCTACCAAAAGACCAAACATGACATGGCTTGTCATCGTTTTGACTTAAAATGCTTTCATTATCTTTTTCTAACAAACTTGTAACATTCTCTTGTATGGTCAAATTGTAGATAGGATTGGAAGTTTCAGGATCAACCAGTTGAAGACATAAATTTTCAGATTGGTTTAGAAATTCTAAAACTGGGTTTTTGTGTTGTTTTTGAGATCCACTATTATTTTCTTGGTTAACTGTTGATATGACAGGTACTTTTTCATCCTTCTTGTCCATTTTAAAAAGTACCTTGAATCTTGGCGAGGCTTTACATGATATCAAAGTACAATATGTATTGAATTGAATAAGAATGAAAAAGTAGATACTTCATAAATAATGAAAACTCGAAGGATGTGAAATTCGCGTCAGAATTTTTATTTTTTTCTTGTTTTTTTGACATAAGTTTTAGGAGACAAAGGACACTGAGGATTTTTTCCGAAAACGACGATAATCAAGAAGAAAGAGAGAAAGAAAAAAAAAAAATGAGCAGTTGTCATCTTCCCTTAGAAATGTATCCAAGAGTTATGGTAAAGAACTTATGAATTTGAAGGAGATGATTATATCTCTTTAACTGTTTGTATTGGTGTTGATATATACATATATGATTGTTGCAACTCAATATGTTTTTGTTCTAGTTGTTTGTTGTGTATATTTCACTTATCATTTTTAAATTTTCATCTATCTGCTTGGTTTTACTTTTACCAGATATGTATCTGTGTAGATTGCCGAAGAACATTGACATGTCATCATTTTTATTAACAGTCTCTTTATTTAAAGCAGCGAACCATTGGCAATATAGGGTTTCCGATTCCCGTATATCACTGCAAAACTCTCTCTCTCGGCTATAATGATTATACCATCCTTTCTTGGTAAGATCAAATTGTTCATCAGAAAGACCTTCACAGTTTCTGTGTACAGCCTTTTCGCTACTAGTCTCACATTTCTTAACCCACCCGTGATATGATAAGTCAAAATTATAGTCATTGTACTCACTTTTCAATAGTCCGGAAGGATACTCTTCGTTAAGAATATTAATCATATCATGGGGAATATAAGTCTCACTTTCTAAGTATCCGTATTTTACTTTTCTTAAAGGAATTAAAGTGTCCAAGGATTTATAAAAGTGATAATTTTTATCCCCCAACAAAACTGTTTTTGAATCTACTTGTGTATTCGTATCGAGTGAATCTCTCGGCTTCATCTTTAATTCTAAGTTTTTGACCCATTTTAAATTATGCAACTCCTTCAAAGCATTCCTGTCAGAAGGTACAGTTTCCAATTCAGCTTGTTTATAAGAAACGGCTGTTAAATCTATGTATAGTCCACTTTGAACATCAATGAATCTTCCATCAATAGAATTCTTTCCTTCACTTCCATGATATATGCTTGCATAGCTTGGATTAATGTCTAAATAGTACATCTTTAGTTCATTTTTAAATGTCATATACATAAATAGAGTATTATTATAGTTTTCAGCAAGAAATGAAAGATGGGAAATTGGTAGCTGCATATCTAAATCATTATCCCATAAGAATTGGCCTCCGGTCCACATCCAACTTAATAAATTACCATGAGAAAGCCAGCTGGTAACGTTGTCTTTTTTTGTAAAGGTGGACCATGCATCAAATAAATCGTTCAAGATTTCATTTCTGTCAGAAAGAGGCTTCAAACCTTTAAAAAATCTCCAATCATAGTGTGTTCCGGATCTCCATACGTCTTCAATCTTAGATTTTATTGCAACTTCATAAAAATATTTTTTAGCAATCATTTGCTTTAAGCTTATGCTTATTCTATGATAACTTTGCCATACAGAATTAATTTTCTTTTGTGATATCATATCTAATTCATTCGAGGATTTCAAATTAATAACGGGCTTGTATTTATTCATCTTTATACCCATGTCCCAAGTAAAGTCTTCCTCAATTAAGTACCCATCTGATTCTTTTATTTTTTTATCATCAAAAGTAGGCAATGGTTCATTTATTGAATTATAGATTTTAATTTCATTTATAATCTCCGCAATTGGGTAATACATAGTATCAGATTTCTCCAATTTACTATGATAAAAACTATCTTCTTCATTTAAAAATGATGCCAAATTTTCAGTTACTGGTTTATTGGTGTTTTTAATTCTGACAGTCAAGTAATTAATATCTAAATCATTCTTAAACAAAAACATTGATACTTCAGGATTAAAGCTGTGGTCACTTTGCAAATACTTTTCCGATTGTTTCTTTTTGCAATAAATAGACTCCTTTTGTTCCCTATAATCTAAGTCAGAGTTATTGTCTTGATCAAAACATTTGCAGTTTTTTTCACTGGTAAAAGAAAATATTGAAGGGTTAATAGAATCATTATTTTGCCATTCATTAACATTTATTGGCAACACTGGATAGTTTATATTATTAGCTAGACACCACAAATAAAACTTTAACAAATAATACAAATTCTTGGCTGAAGAATGAGTGGTCTTTTTATTTAGAGCTGTTATGTACTTTTGACTACCAAACTTTGTTGCTACAACTTTTTTTCTGTCATAAGCAACTTTTTTTTTTGGTTTTAAGTCTGGCGAATCATAATATTTTTGAGAATTTCCTGTCATATAATCATCAATGATATCAAACGAGCTGTAAATATTATCATTAATATCAAGTTTTTTCAATAGAGCAGAATAGTCTGTCTTATATATTTTTGATAGATGGCTGTCAACCGTTATTATGTTATTACTATTATAAATGTTAACTTTCATAATATATGCAAATAATGAGAGTAGAGCAATTATATTAATATAGATAATTAGCTTAGGTTTTCTACTTAATAGTACCTTTAACATTCCCATCTGACTTTATTTTATTTTTTTTTGGGTTTATTTTAATATATTAATTATTTTACTACTTAAGCTTTGAAAGAATTATTTACTTTACCTTGAATCTGTTATTGAAGTTTAAATGAGCTTATATGATGAATAAAGATTGTATATATATTTTGTGCGTTTAAAACTAATTGATTAAAACATCTTATTGCCGATACTAATCACAAAAAAAATATAATGGACGTCAGGGGATAAACCAAAAAAAAAAAAATAAAAAAAAAATAGATAGCTTTTAAAGATATAAACGAACTATCAAATTCCCTCAACATAATTGATATTTCAATAATCCCCAAAGATAATCTAATCACTTGTTATATATCAGCACAATGGCTGAGGAGCACTTGCAACAAAAACATAATAACGCTTTACAAGGCTTATCCAAAGAACTTTTATTCTACATTGAGAGAGGATTTCAAAATGTTGCTGTTATTTCTCACATTTCAATGATGTTCATATCTACTATATTTTCCATATGCTTATTTGGAAATCCTTTCCTTTTATTTACTGTTTCAATTCCATACTTGGTCTTCTACATGTTTGATCGATCTCCAGGAAATGGAATGGTGATGCGATTCCGGTACAATTGGTGGAAGAACTTGGCTATCTGGAAATATTATTGCGATTACTTTCAAATTAGTATTGTTAAGTCTAAGGACTTAGAACCCACATATAGAGATATAAATACCAAAGAGCTATACAGTGCCGATCCAGTAACGTACATTTTTGGATACCATCCTCATGGAATAGCAGCTTTAGCATCATTCGGCTTATCTAACAATGGGTGCGGGTTTCAAAAGCATTTTCCAGGTATAAACATGAGTCTTTTGACGTTAACAAACAATTTCCAACTTCCATTCTACAGAGAGTATTTGTTATTATCAGGATTATCATCTGTTAGCAAAAAGAATATATTGAAATTACTAGCAAACTACACCAGTGTGTGCTTAGTGCCTGGTGGTGCTAAGGAATCTTTAGCTGTTGATTTTTCGGGTGATAAAATCAACTTAGTTTTGAAAAATAGAAAAGGATTTGTTAAATTGGCTGTAGCAAATAAAAAAAATGGTCATAGAAGAACTAGTCTTGTGCCAATATTCTCATTTGGTGAAAATGAGTTATACAAAGTTGTTAATCCAAAAGAAGGCTCATTTTTGAGAAAGCTACAACTATGGCTCAAAAATAACATAGGATTCACTATTCCGATTTTCTTTGGAAGAGGGATTTGGAATACTGATTTTGGATTGATGCCATACAGAGAAAAAGTCACTTTGTGCTTTGGGAAACCTATTGAAATTGATCTATCCATTTTTGATGACAACACTTCGGAAGATGAAATAGTGAATCACTACCATAGCCTTTATATCGAAGAACTATTAAAGGTTTTTAATGATAACAAGGGAAAATTCAACTACAGCAAGAAATCTATCAATTTTGTTGATTGAAAAAGCTAAAAGGAAAGAACAAAGTGATTTTATACAAGCAAAGATGAACAATGTAGTTGGATGATAATGTTAAATAGTTCCAATTTATTACGTATGGATATTTTCATGAAATATCGGATATAAGTACATATATAAGAAGGCTTTATCATGACTTTCATCAAGGTCCCTTTTTTTTTCTTTTAAATAAAATTCAATATAAATACACAAAAATAGTAAACCATATAGACTTTAATACAGTACTTTAAGTAAAATAAGGTAAAAGACCTATACAGAAAGAAAGGACGAAATATATATTAATAGGCCATGAATAATGAAGATGATACAAAACTGTTAAAACCTCAAAAGAGATTATTGACTTTGGAAGATATCGATATTTGGGTTAAAAGTGACACCTTAAACCAATTGATAGCTTTCATATCGAATTTATCCCTTTCGGTCAAAGGGAAAACTAATCAAGAACTAGATCTTCCATTGACGAAGACCGTTGAGAGTATAAATAGTTTATTGGATGAGACTTCTGCTATTGTTGCCAAAACACCTGCAGTTAACAATGGGGTAAATTCATCAAGATTTGGGAAACCAGAATTCAGAGTATTTTATGATACTCTAAAATCTAAAATAGACGGAAGCTTACGTGATAAGTTCCCCAATTTGAAAGAAAATCAATATTCAGAGCTGGAGACATATTTCATAAATTGTTTTGGTGACAGACAGAGAATAGATTACGGATCGGGACATGAACTTAATTTCTTATGCTTTCTTTATATTCTTTATAAGTATGATTCATTGAAAGAAAGTGATTTTACAAACATGGTTTTATCAAACTTTATGAACTATTTGAGTTTAATGAGAAAAATTGAAAACGAATACTGGCTAGAACCAGCAGGCTCCCATGGTGTGTGGGGGCTAGATGACTACCATTTTTTACCCTTTTTGTTTGGTGCTTCACAAATAGCAACACATAAACATTTAAAACCAAAAAGTATACACAATGAAGAGGTTGTTGAGATGTTTGCTGACAAGTATATGTATTTTGGTTGTATTAACTTTATAAATTCTGTAAAGACAACAGCCTCTTTAAAATGGCACTCTCCAATGTTAGATGATATTTCTGGAGCTAAATCATGGCAGAAAATTGCTGATGGAATGATTAAAATGTACAAAGCAGAAGTATTAAGCAAACTACCAATAATGCAGCATTTCTATTTTGGTAACACAATAAAATGTCCTGAAGGAATATCAGAGCCACACGCTCATGGTGAAGCTGATAAAGATGGCTGTGGCCATAATCATAAGAGTAAAGATTTAATCAATACATGGGGAGATTGCTGTGGAATCAAAATTCCGAGTGCTATTGCAGCCACTGCATTGACAAAAGAACCCAACTCTCACAAAACTATACCTTTTGATTAAAAGGTTCAAATGATTTATATATACTATTCCGCATTAATATACATATCTTATCATATCCAACAAAAAAAAAAGAAAAAAACAATTATTGAAATGCTTAAAATCCAAATTTTAGTTGACCTTGCGTAAATGAAGGTGGATTCCAGTGTAAAAATTGTGGATGAATTCTTCTTTTTTTACTATTCTTTATTTTTTCGTATCTTTCCAACAATTCATCTGTAATGAAAATCATATGCTGACCTTTATGGTATCTTAAAATACCTAGAACACCAGCAGTATGCAAAATGTCCTGAACGGTTATTGATGTTAAAGCAGATATTTCTTCGACAGAAACCTCCGAGTTCAATCTATTTTCAGCATTTATATCACACAGAAGTTTTATCAAAACATCGGACCAATAAGCTCTGTATGATAACAAACCTAAATCAGACAAAGGTTTTTCAGGAGAACCAGTCTTCTTTTCAATTTTGGAAAGTTCATATGAGAACTCTATAAGCAATCTACCATATCCCTTTCTTTGGTATTGCGGCAGTGTTAATATACAAGCTACATTATAGTTTTCTTGCGACATTTTTTCCTTTGAAAAGTATCCAACAAGCCTGTGGCCATATTCATCACGTCTTGTCATACAATAAAATAGAAACGGATCAACATCGTAGTATAAAGTTTTATGATCTAGAAACAATTTTGATAATAAACACAAGTTTCTACACCATTTTCTTTGGTTTTTCCCATCTATTTCAAAGAATGAAACATAGTCGTCTCTATAAATTTCGTTACCTGGTGGATGTCTTAGAGAACATTTAGATCTAAATCTTTCATATTGTTTTTGAGATCCAAAAAACTCTAAACTGAAATCATCAATGTAAATCACATCATTGTCTGTGAGTTCTATTGGGTATGCAGAAAAATACCACGGCTCGACTTCATGTTCACCAATGATGACTTTTGTAAAGTTTCTTATTCTAGCAACCTGGTGTGGATTCTGAACCATTGAACCAGAAGTTCTAAGTCTATTGATTTCCTGTTCTCTAGAGACTTTTTCGTTACTGATACCTTGTACATTAATGGAATCCATGTCAACAATATTGAGTTCATCATTTTTGCCTTCCTCCCCAGGAGCTGCAGAAGATGCTTGTTGTTTATTTGCTGCTGTTTTCTTTTTCTTTTTCTTGGTAGGTTCCTCAGGCTCTACAACAGGTATCATGTATCCTTTGTCCTTGATGATTCTTTCCTCAGCTACAATCCATTCATCCAGTCTCTTATTAAAGTCATCATAATGCACATAGTACCTCGTAGGTGTACGTCTTTTGTTAATAGCTAAGATCTCAACGACTCTCTCTATATCATCCTTGATTACATATGCTTTACAACCTTCATATATTTCTTGAAGCTCTTCTAAAGGCTTGTGTTGATAAGTTTTTTTATCATCATTATCACCTCCCATTTTAAATCTAAAGTTTGGGGTTTCAAGAGTGTCTTTATTATCTTGTAGGTTTAAGCTTTTTTGTCAAACTTTTGCAAATTTTTTTGGTTAATGTTTATTTTCTCCCAAGAGTATATACATGTGCTTTTTTTTTTTGAAGTTTTTTTTCTGTTAGTGAAATTTTGTTCTATTGCGGATATAAACAACATACCCATTAAAATCTTGTTTAACAAGAACTGAATTATATATATATATATATATAAAAATAAAGATACATTCAAACGGTATAAATTTTGATTAGCTTTTGAGATGCTGATATCATAACTGAACTATCAGATACGTTTTCATACGTCAATGTTTGTGAGTAAGCTGAAGCGGACACACCTTGTGAATTATCATCCCCTGAATATGTAGAGTTTATTGGCTCACCTGTAAAATAATCATATGCTTGCAACCCTTGATTTGTACCTACCTGCAGTATTTTTCCGTTTTTTATTACTTCCATTGTATTAACTACATCTAGTTTGTTCACATTGAATTCAGTAAGTGGAGCTGCGTCTTTCTGTGCCCATGAATAGATTTCACTTGCAGATCCAGAAACAAACGCATTGCCTTCTAAGACAGACCCTCTACACATAGTTCTAATGGGTGTTGTGTGATAATCAATAATTCTGGTGCACTTTGTGTTAAATCTTATATCATAGAATCTAATGGTTTTATCATTGGAACAGGTTATTAATTGTGGATCCGTATTAAAACAAATAACTTTATTGACAGCGTCTTTGTGGCCTGAAAATGTCATGATACTTTTATTTTTCGTTCTGCTATCCCACATCCTACTTGTTTTATCTTTACTTCCAGTAAATAAAAGATCTGGTATAGTCTTATGCAGATCAATGCTGGTGACACCTGCAAAATGACCAAAAAATTGGTTGGTGACGGTTCTTGTATTCAAGTCCCACTTCAAGACCAACTTATCATCGCTTGCACTAAACACCTCATTAGGATGAGCGCAGTTTACAAGAACGTCTGTTATCGGCATTTGATGACCACCTTTTAACAAAGTTTGATAGTGCTTTGAGTTACTCGATGGATCATTGATTTTCTTTGTTGACCATATTCTCAATGTGGCGTCATCTGATCCTGTCACGTAGTACTTTGGGGTTTCACTTGGATCTACATCTATAGCTCTTATGAGTCCCTTATGTCCAGAATTCATGACATATCGAAGTTTGTATTCTAAATTATTACTGCTCATTGGTTTACTCTTGGGTTATTTAATGGCAACTTGGTGGTACTTTTTAAAGGAGCAAATGCACGTGTTAAAAAATAAAAAAAAAACAAAGTGATTCTGAGCTTACCATCTTTTCTTTTCTTTTTTTTTTCTTTTTTCTTAATATTTTGATTACAATAAAATAGAAAAAAAAAAACTAAGAATTTTAATATTTCAAAATTAATTTTCACTTACAAATCTTTAACAACCTCTTAACAAATTCTATTTGCTTCTTTAGAATTATAAATTACCATGTATAAAAAATAAGATATATCAAAAAACCAGAAATAATAGAATTATGACTGAAGTTGTTGGAGAAAAAAGAACACAAAATATAGATACAGAAGACAATTTAAACAAGAAAACAAAGATCAATACTCAAAATGATGATAGCTTGAGAGAAGCTGATGTTGGAATCACTGAATATCTATATAAAGACATACAAGGTTTTAATGGGACGATAAAGCAAAGATACAGTGACTTTATTGTCAATGAAATAAACACCGATGGGGAGGTAGTTGTTTTGAAAGATAAAGGGTTTCAACAAAAAGAAAAAAAGAAATCTTCTGAAGGAACAGAAAACAGTCAAAAGACTGATAAGAGAGCTTCATTGAAAGAAGAAAGATCAACTTTTGTTTTAGATCCTGAAGTTAAGGAACAACTTGCTAAAATCATTGGCGAAGAAGATGTTGAAAATATTGTCAATAAGGTTTACAAAAACTTTGAAATATATGAAACAACTCAAACATTTGATAGTAAAGATGAAAGAACTAAGATCCATCAACTCTTAAGAAAGGGTTTCAACAATGAGTTAGAATCAAGAACCAACAACGACAACAGTTTCAAAATATTGAACGGGACTGGGAAGAACCAAAGGATTGGGAAGCAACAATTAATTGAATCTCAAAAAGATGAACACGGTGTTGAGAATTTCGGTTATGGTCCATCAAAGCAATTTATTCACTTTACATTGTACAAGGAAAACAAAGAAACAATGGATGCGTGTAACTTAATTGGAAGATTGTTAAAGGTTCCTACTAAAACTTTGGGAATTTGTGGAACTAAAGATAAAAGAGGAATAACCACACAAAGAGTTTCCTTGAATACAAGAATGGGACTATCCAGAGTGAATGCTTTGAACAAAACTTTAAAAGGAATGTGTATTGGTGGTTATGAGTTCAAAGACAATGCTTTAAAATTAGGTGATCTGAATGGTAATAAGTTTACAATTGCTTTAAGAAATGTTGAATTAAATGATGATGAAAAGGGCATAAATACAACAAAGGAAGAAATTTTAAATCAAATCTTGAGTAACAGTATTGAAAAGTTAACCAAGACAGGATTCTTGAATTATTTCGGTATGCAAAGATTTGGAAGCTTCTCTATTCCAACATATGAAATTGGTAAAAAAATATTGAAGGGAGACTACAAGGGTGCCTGTGAATTACTGTTGAGTAATCAAAAGAATGTAGATTCTAAAACAATAGAAGCCAGAATTGTTTGGGAACAAAGTAAGGATGCTCAAAAGACCTTGAAATTGATGCCAAAGAGAAATGTTGCTGAATTTACTATTCTTTCTCACTTAGCTACCAAAGAGAGAAATGAAAGCACTGGCGAATACACCCCAGATGATTACTTCACTGCTATATTGAAGATTCCAAGAAATTTAAGATTGATTTACATCCATGCTTATCAATCCTATATTTGGAACTTGGCCACCAGCTATAGAGTTGCTCAACATGGATTGAATGTCGTTCCTGGAGATTTGGTGATTGAAAGCAACAAGGAAGTTGCAGTTGTAGATGAGGATAATTTTGAGATAGAAGATGTTGCAAAGGACAACTTCATCAGAGCTAAGCCTTTGACAGAAGAAGACGTTAACTCTGGAAGATACACAGTATTTGATATTGTCTTGCCAACACCAGGATTTGATGTTCATTACCCTGAATTCATGAAAGATTTCTATGAAGAAGTTATGAAGAAAGATGATCTATCACCATTTGAAATGATAAGAAAAGTTAAAGAATTTTCTTTACCAGGTAGCTACAGAAATATTTTAGGAAAGCCTAAGAACATGAACTTTAAAATTATAAACTACATGAATGATAATGATGATATTCTGAACTCTGATTTGGAAATACTAAACAGTAACAATGCTAAGAATAATGGAAGAAATTGTCTTGAAAATAAACTAGGAAAATATGCTATTAGTGATGAAAAAAGCTCTGTGTATGCATCCGCTGAAGACCACAAAGTAGCTGTGATCTTAGAGTTTGAGTTAGGAACATCCAGCTATGCCACAATGTTATTAAGGGAATTGCTAAAAGTTGAGACATCTAGAAATGGAGATTTAATATCTGTAAAGCAATGATATAATTTCAATGTCAATTCAAACTGCTTTTTATACTTATATAGATGCTAATCTTCACACCACTATTAACATTACAGTTATATCCGCTATAGAAATCAATATTTTCACTTTCAATTAATGCCCTAATTATGTACCAATTAGGTAATTTTTTTTTCTCGTGGAAAAAAAAAAATCAAAAAAAATCTCCCATAAATCACTTTTCTTTTTTTCATTTTTGGCTTTACTTTTCTCTCTTCAAATCATATTTTTATGTTCAGTTTAAAATATAAGATTTAGTTAATATTTATTTTGAGAATAAAAAAATTTTTTTTCTTTAATTAACCCTTTGTTGATTTTAGAATTGTTAAATCAGTTTGACTAAGAGAAATGATACAATATATATATATCATACCAAAACACAAAAGATATATATTCGTAATTATAAAAGCAATTGGATTCATTGTGAACATTTGACTACAATATACGTTAACCATCTGTTATATTTGTATAAACTTTTAAATCCATTCTTAAAAAAAAAAAATAATAATACATTAACCATGGCTATCGCTGCTCAAAGGAAATCTTTGAACAAAAACGAAGATGATCAAGCTTTCAATGATTTGTTAAAAGATGAATATAAAGGAAAAAAACTTACAGATCCTATAAATCAATTACAAGATAAATGGGAACTTTTACCTGCCTTTTTGAAAGTCAAAGGGTTAGTCAAACAACATTTAGACTCCTTTAACTACTTTGTAGACACTGATCTAAAGAAAATCATAAAGGCAAATGAAACAATTCTATCAGATGTTGATCCTGAATTTTATTTCAAATATTTGGATATAAGGGTTGGTTCAAAGTCTACTTCTCAAGGGAAAGATAGAACACAAACTCCTCATCAATGTAGATTAAGGGACATGTCTTACAATGCTCCTATTTATGTTGATGTTGAATATACAAGAGGTAAAAAAATCATCATGCATAGAGATGTTGAAATTGGTAAGATGCCAATCATGCTTAGATCTAATAAGTGTGTACTGGAAGGTGCAGATGAATTGGAAATGGCTAAAATGTTGGAATGCCCCTTAGATCCAGGTGGTTATTTTATTGTTAATGGTACTGAAAAGGTCATTCTAGTTCAAGAACAATTATCTAAGAATAGAATCATTGTAGAAGCTGATGAGAAAAAAGAATTAGTTCAAGCTTCTGTTACCTCATCCACACATGAAAGAAAATCCAAAACATATGTTGTCACCAAAAATGGTAAAATATACTTGAAACATAATTCTATCTCTGAAGAAATTCCAATTGTTATAGCATTAAAGGCTGCTGGGTTAGTATCAGATTTAGAAATAATGCAGTTAGTTTGTGGGAATGACTCTTTGTATCAAGAAATCTTTGCTGTCAACTTTGAGGAATGTATAAACCAAGGAATCACCACCCAAAGACAAGCACTGGAATTTATTGGATCCAAAGTCAAGACCATTAGAAGACAAAAGTTATCCACTTTTCAAGAGGGTGTGGAAGCCATTGCTACTACAGTTATTGCACATCTTACTGCTGTTGACATGGACTTCAAGGAAAAGGCATTGTACCTGGCTATCATGACTAGAAGAGTTGTTATGGCTATCAATGATCCAAAAAATGTTGATGATAGAGATTATGTTGGTAATAAGAGATTAGAACTTGCAGGACAATTGATGTCTTTACTTTTCGAAGATTTATTCAAGAAATTTAATAGTGATTTCAAAAACAGCATTGATAAGGTGTTGAAGAAGCCAAACAGAGCTACTGAATATGATGCATTATTGAGTATAAATGTTCACTCTAACAACATCACAAGTGGGTTGAACAGAGCAATTTCAACAGGTAACTGGTCCTTGAAGAGATTCAAAATGGAGAGAGCAGGTGTTACTCATGTTTTGAGTAGACTTTCGTACATTTCTGCTCTAGGTATGATGACCAGAATTTCCTCTCAATTCGAAAAGTCTAGAAAGGTCTCTGGTCCTAGAGCACTACAACCTTCCCAATTTGGTATGTTGTGTACTAGTGATACACCTGAAGGTGAAGCTTGTGGGTTGGTTAAAAATTTGGCCTTAATGACTCATATCACCACAGATGACGAAGAAGATCCTATTAAGAAAGTCTGCTACTTGTTGGGTGTTGAAAACATCTCATTGTTAGATTCAGCTGCTTTACATTTGAATTATGGTGTGTATGTAAACGGTACCTTAATAGGTACCACAAGATTCCCAGCAAAGTTTGTTTCTCAATTTAGAAAAGTTAGAAGAGAGGGTAAAGTTTCCGAATTCATCTCCATCTATGTAAATCAACAACAAACAGCAGTCCACATTGCCACTGATGGTGGTAGAATTTGTAGACCATTGATCATTGTTGAAAACGGAAAATCTAAAGTTCTTCCTGAACACTTAAACAAATTAATGAACAATGAATTAGAATTTGATGACTTCTTGAAGATGGGCTTGGTTGAGTATTTGGATTGTAATGAAGAGAATGACTCCTTGATTGCATTGTACGAAAGAGACTTATCCAATGAAATGACTCACTTGGAAATTGAACCTTTCACTGTATTGGGTGCTGTTGCCGGTTTAATTCCATATCCACACCATAACCAATCTCCTAGAAACACTTATCAATGTGCGATGGGTAAGCAAGCTATAGGTGCTATAGCTTACAATCAGTTCAGAAGAATTGATACCTTATTGTATTTAATGATATATCCACAGCAACCTATGGTCAAAACCAAGACCATTGAGTTGATTGGATATGACAAACTACCTGCAGGTCAAAACGCTACTGTTGCTGTTATGTCCTATTCTGGTTATGATATTGAAGATGCTTTGGTCTTGAACAAGGCTTCTATTGATAGAGGATTTGGAAGATGTGAAACCAGAAAGAAAACAACATGTGTTTTGAAGAAGTATCCAAACCACACTCAAGATATATTAGCTGGTATGCGAGTTGATGAGAAGAACAAACCTATTTGGCAACATGAACCTTTGGGACCAGATGGGTTAGCTGAAGTTGGTATGAGAGTTGAATCAGGGCAAATCTACATCAATAAGTCTATTCCTCAATCATCAGAACCTACTGGTGGGCCAGGCATGCCGAACGCTGCTGCCACTTCATTCAAGAACACTCCTGTTGTATACAGAGCTCCTGAAGCATCATACATTGATCAAGTAATGATGTCTGTGAGTGATGATGAACAAAGTTTGATTAAGGTATTACTAAGACAAAACAGAAGACCCGAACTTGGTGATAAGTTCTCTTCCAGACACGGTCAAAAGGGTGTTTGTGGTATCATAGTTAATCATGAAGATATGCCATTCAATGACCAAGGTATCTCTCCTGATATTATTATGAATCCTCATGGTTTCCCATCAAGAATGACTGTTGGTAAGATGATTGAACTGGTAAGTGGTAAAGCAGGTATTTTGAATGGTTCTTTAGAATACGGTACTTGTTTTGGAGGTTCTAAATTAGAAGAAATGTCTCAAATTTTGGTTGAACATGGTTTCAACTACTCTGGTAAGGATCAACTGTACTCTGGTATCACTGGTGAGTGTTTACAAGCATATATCTTCTTTGGTCCTATTTACTATCAAAAATTGAAACATATGGTCTTAGATAAAATGCATGCAAGAGCAAGAGGTCCTAGAGCTGTTTTAACTAGACAACCTACGGAAGGTAGATCTAGAGATGGTGGTTTAAGATTAGGTGAAATGGAAAGAGATTGTGTTATTGCATACGGTGCTTCCCAATTGCTTTTAGAAAGATTGATGATTTCTTCTGATGCCTTTGAAGTTGACACCTGTAACAAGTGTGGGTTGATGGGTTACAGTGGTTGGTGTAATACTTGTAAGAGTAGTGAAAACGTGATCAAAATGACAATCCCATATGCTGCCAAGTTGTTATTCCAAGAATTAATTGCAATGAACATAGCTCCTAGATTAAGACTAAGTGATGTTTTTTCTAAGTAGATTATATATATTTTTATACATGTACTGCTACATTAACACAAAAAAAAAAAATAAAATTGGGGTGCTCCATTTGATATCTTCATTAAGTGGTGTAAATCAAATTATACTCGATCTTCAAGTTTTTACATAACTCTTCGATATCAAACTCACCACCTCTCTCTTTGAAGTCTTCAATAGTCTTGTCTAGCCTTTTCAAATTATTCTCTAAGAACTCTTCATTTTTAACAATTCTTTCTTCAAAACTTGCCCTTAAATTGGACTTTTCCCAATCGTCCAACATTTGAAATTGCGTTGATTCTTGAATTGTTTCCCATTCATATTCTAAATTGTCATTAGCTTGATATTTAATTTTCTCTTTTTCCATGTTAATCGAATCTTCCAAGTTTTTTATATACCCGCTATTACCTTTATATTTGATTAAATATGCATTGTGTAAATGATTTAAACATGCTTTATTTATTGATACCCACTTATCAGTTAAATCGGATAGTTCCAAATTTTTCTCAGAAGACTGCAATATTTTCTTGCATTGATTCAAAATAGATATTTTATTATTTAATTCCTTTAAAGCTTTGTTTGTAATAACAATTTCAAAGGATATAGCACTAGATTTGCTATTAGTTTTTGTTGAAGCTTTTGATATTAACTTTGTAGACATGATTTTAATCAGTGTTGGTCTATAATTATATTTTATGTATAATCAATATTATGAAACAAATAAATAATTTATAATAAAGAGAAGCACAATCATAACTTTATAGTTTCATATTGAAGCTTTAACACTTTTTTTTTTTTTTTTTTTCAAGAAAGAGTTTTTTATACATAATCTGTCATTTTTTTTAGATTATCATTATTGTATATGTGTCATGAACTACGTTTATTTATCTTTTTAAAAAAGAAAATATATAATATTTCCATTTTGATAAACTTCTTTCCTAAAGAAGAATTGATTCATCACTCTTACTGATAGCCGCCTTTTACTAGGCAAAACAAAACAAATAAAAGTTACTCACGTGGTGAAGGCTGATTTTTTTTTTTTTTTGATGAATAATGTCGGAGTTATTAATTATGATGTAAAGTGTAGTAAGAAAAAATTTTCTCTTTAAGAATAAAAAACACATTATGGCTACACGCTAAACTCGTAAAAAAAAAAATAAAAAATACTTGCACTTTGAAATATTCCTTCAAAGAAAAAAGTCAAAGAATTTCCACTTCCACTTTTATTTTATAAATTTTATATTTGCTTGTTATTATTATATTAACTAATATAAACTACAGTACTTAGACAAATGTTACCAAGAAACAATATTAATATGTTGAGCATTATTGGCAAGAACATTATAAGACACAGTAGTGCTTCTTTCAAGTTTTCCAATACACACAGAGTAGCTTCAATTTTGAGCAAGTCTCATTTCCATAGTTATAATACCCTTTTGAATGAAAAAAAGCCAAAGAAACCAGAATCATTGATTAGTGATGACATTCTAGCTAAGGCAGGATTTGAATTGAACGAACAAGGGAAACCTATTACAGAACAACAAGAAACTGAAAGAAAGCAAAAAGTCAAGGAACAAGAAGACAAAGATAAAGAACCAGTTAATGAATTAGAAGAAGCCATTAGAAAGAGAAAAGAAAAAAGAAAGAGACAAACCCAAACTGATAAACAAATTGAAAAGGCAACATCTTACTTTTATGTTGGGTTATTAGGTGCTTTGACAGGTTTAACTTTGTATTTAGGTAGAGATTTTAACAGTGAAGAACTTAAAGGTGCTTATGGGAAAGATTATGAGGCTGTTGGCAATGGATTCACACCACCAACATTAGTCTTTAAAAGAATCTATGCCAGATTTAATGCCTTAAAGGATAGCTTTAACAATCCCCCATTTGAAACCTTATTACCACCACCCCCACCAGCTCCATACCAAAGACCATTGACTTTAGTTTTAGGACTTGAAGATTTATTAATCCACTCTGAATATGATTATAAGAATGGTTGGCAAACCAAGAAAAGACCAGGTGTTGATTTCTTCTTGGGCTACTTGTCTCAATACTATGAAATCGTCATTTATTCCAGAGAAGCTAGTTTCACCATGGAACCTGTTGTTTTGAAATTGGATCCTATCCAAGCATTCATTGCATACAACTTATTTAGAGAACATTGTTCATACAAGAATGGGGAATATGTAAAGGATTTATCAAAGCTGAACAGAGACATCAAAAAAGTTGTTTCATTGGACTTGAGCAGTACTTTGAACACAGATGAATTTGAAGATAATAAAATCTACATCAACAATTGGGAAGGTGATAGATCCAATAAGGATTTACTTGATTACATTCCATTTTTGGAATACTTGGTCACTCAAAACGTCTCTGATGTTAGACCAATCATCAAGACTTTCAATAACAAGACAACTTTAGCTCAAGACTTCAATAAGAGAATTGATGTATTGAGACAAAAGTTCTATGATGAGCAAAGTAAGAAATCATCTTCTGGTATAATGAAGATTGTAGGAATGGGCTCTCCAGCCGCTACTGGAATTGGTGCCAAGTTCCCATTAGATTTCATAAGAGAAGAAGGATTGAAAAATTATAAATCTTTCAAGCAACTAGTTGAAGAAGAAAAAGAAAAAATCATGTGGAAACAAGAAAGAATGAAACAAACATTCACATTGTCACAATACTTGACTGGTCAAATCTCTCAAGAAGATATAATGAAACAACAAATTTCCAGAGACGCTGAATTGGAAGAAGAGTACAAAGAATTCAAGAAGAATGAACAAGCTAAAATTGAAAACTAGTATATATGATTTTTTCTTGTAAATGTATATAAATTGTAAATATTGACTCGATGTTTAATGACCATCCTCTTTTATTTCAGGAGTATCTAAACATTTATTTAAAGAATAACTCACTTGGATGAAATTTAAGATGTATGTTCTTGCAACGTTATGTATTTTTGCTCTTTGAACAGAGTTTATAATCAATTCGCTTTAAATTGTTTTCCCCCACTGGTGTGTTCTCGTTTCCCCCCCCCCCTCTGAGTTGATCTAAAATATGCGTTTTACATCTCTTGATAAATACTCAATTTTTTTTTTTTTTTTTTTTTTAGACTTTTACACTTCAAATATAATGATTAAGACTTTTTATGTGTTTTATATAGATCAATACTGAACCACGATAAATAAATCATCCTTACAAATATGGATGCCGGAATTTTAGAGCCTATTTTAGGGGCACCTCCAGTAACAAAGACATGGTTTTCATTGGTTTTGGTGATTACTTTTCTTGATACCTGCAACATAGTTGACATTGAACATAGAATTGCTTTTTCAAGCCCCGTTGATCTATGCAAAAGACCCCTTGATGCACTTCTTTCCTTTTGCTATGCTGGAAAAGTATCACTGCTCAATGCCATAAATCTCTACAACACTTTAATAATTCTCAGGAGTCTGGATGCATTTCACAACAGAAGTATACGTGAGTCCTTAACCAGATTGGGTTGCTTGCTCATGTACGTGTTCTTTGTCTTTTATACAAGCAAATTCATCTTTAAAAAAATTGAAGATAAATTCCATTATCAAAAAGCGGCTAATTTTACTATATTTCTGGATATGACATTTTCAGTGCTCTCCTTTTGGAACATAATGACAATGAATCTGATGTATTATGGGTCCAGATTTGCAGAAAGAGCCAATATAGTCGGATGGTTCTACATACATCCTGTACTTTTATATTTTTTGAATTTAACTCCAACTTTATTTTCATCAATTTGGCCCTTAACTATCATTATGTTTATACCTGGACATATTCTATTTTTCATAGAACATATTGTTGCAAGAATAAACAAAACATCCAAACTTGGCTTTCAAAAGTCTATAGTTGTAGTAGCAAACTGTTTGATTTTAGCTATAACGCTTGCTTTGATAGCAAACCAAAAATTAAATCTTATTTGAAGAGATTGTATATATAGAGTAATCACAAGAAATGATTATATTTTTTTTTTTTGCCCTCTAAAAGAAGAAAAACTAAAAAGTAATCTTGATCTCCAGTGTTATATGTAGATTTTTTTTTTAAATTTATACATTTGAATTAAGTGAATTATATTTTTGTTCCGCAAATTTATAAATAAGTTCAGTGAAGTACAAAGAAAGATAAGGAATTGTTGCTGGATTCAGCTTTGGTTGTAATGGGAATCTTTAAATTTTTTACAGACATTTTGGTAATTTTCAATGTCTTGCTCGAGGCTGCTTATCAATGAATCAAAGTTCTTAACATTTGTGTTGTTCTTGAAATGAGCGTGATTGTTCATCAAATATTCATCAGATTGAATAATGTTGTTAGCTATTTGACCTGCGCTATAGTTCAAGTGGAACTTTTGGAAAAAATCCATTCCAGTTCCAATTTGTGGTCTTTTGATAACATCCTTTAATGACTTCACTTTGATTTTCTTGTTAAACTTTCTTTTGTCTTCACTTATTTTTCGCTTAACATTTCTAGGCACCATTGCTGGTGGTTGCAACTTCTTATTAGCTTTCATAAAGCTTATCTTTTGTGTTTTAGATAAATCAGAAGCATCTTTAAAGTCCGCCTTGTAGATGCCACTATTGGAGGTTTGTAAGTCATACACATTTTTAGCATTGTTAATGGAAGTTAAGGATAGACCATCTCCACTTGATAATACATTTGTATCCAATGTATTAGGATGTTTGAAAGAAAATTCTGAACTTGATTTGTTATTTTTATTTCCATTTGCAATAAATGATGAGTTTAAAAGATCATTTGAATATTGAATGCTGTAGTTTTCACTTTGTTTGTACATCGAGTTGCCATTTTTATCAAATACCGTTGGGATATCTTTGGAGGAGTCGGTGTCTAATGTCGAGTCCATTGCTGAAAGAAAGGAAAACCCTTTCATATCCGAAAAGGTGTTCATATCCTCTTCTTGAAACTCAAATCCATTCTGAAAGGATTTCAAATGTAATCGATCTTCGGGGGTTTTTGGCACAATAGAGTGGTCTTTATTGTTGTGACCAAATAATATAGAAAGTCTTTGTTGATTCTCTATTTCAGCTGGCTTCATAAATATATCATTATTCATGTTGAATAATAGTAGTTATAGGGTATATATATGTAAATCTGTAGTCACTTTTATTAATTTATGAATATATTCTTTTTTTATTTTTAGCAAAGTTTATAATTTAAAGATTTGATTTCAATTATTTTCACCAATAATTCCTTTTTATATTTTAATCAATTAGATGAATGGAAGAACCTGATCTTACAGGGATTATTTCAAATCACTCCCTTCAATCAATATTATAGTTACAATAACAAATAATAAGCAATCTTTTGTCACAGCAGTACTCAAATTGTGGATTTCGTAATTTTAACAAATCTAACAAATCATATATTTTTTTACTGTAACAAAAATATATATAGAAAAAAATAGTAGATCTAAGGTGATCTCCGTGTACCAAAAAAAAAAAATTTAAAAATAAAAAAAAAAAAGAAATTTTTAGTTTAAAGGATAATTACGTTATCATTAGACACATTAAATCAACCTAGATTAGATTATTGCCAAATAAGAAAGAAGAAGAAATCTTGATTTAGAAAAGTCATATAATATTATTATTGTATATTCATATATAAAACAACCATTAATGATAGAGAGCCATTCCGTCAGGCTAATGTATGTATCACTTTTGTTAAAATACACAATGTTTCTTTAAAATATAGTAGTTTAATACATTTTTACTAGCTAAGAAAAAAAAAATAGAAAAAATTGAGAATTATGATGTAATACAACTTCTAGATGAATTCATTGAAGAAAAACTGTTTATTATTCAATAATATTATTCCTTGTTTTTTCAAATGATACTCTTTGCATTTAATTTCATCTTCCTTCAACTTTAATTTTTTTTTTCTCTTGTTATCAAAGCCAATAATTAGTTTATAATTTGATTCTTACAGCCTTGACGTTAACGTAACCAGCTAAAGCTTCAGCACCCATTTCTTTACCATAACCACTTTGCTTGTAACCACCAAATGGAACAGATACGTTGAAGTCGTTGTATTCGTTAACCCAAACCATACCAGACTTGATCTTCTTGGCAACATACAAAGCAGTGCTCAAATTGGTTGTTTCAATACCAGCACCAAGACCAAATTCAGAGTCGTTGACTAACTTGATGGCTTCATCAACAGTATCGAATCTACCAACAGTTAAAACAGGACCAAAGATTTCTTCCTTAACAATCTTCATGTCTTCTTTGGTATCAACAAAGACTGTTGGCTTGATGAAGTAACCATTGGAACCATCACCAATGGATTCACCACCAGTTAAGACAGTAGCACCTTCTTCTTTACCAATCTTGATGTAGTCTAAAATGGTTTGGTATTGAGACTTGTTTTGAATGGCACCTTGGTAGTTTTCAGGATCAAATGGAGAACCAATCTTGATTTGAGTTTCAATATAGTTCTTGAATTCCTTCAAGAATTCATCGTAAATACCATTTTGAACATACAATCTGGAACCAGAGGAACAGATTTGACCAGCATTCTTGAAAATACCATTGACGATGTTTGGAATAGACTTCTTCAAATCAGCATCAGCAAATAAAACATGGCCGGATTTACCACCCAATTCCATGGTAACGTGCTTCAAGTTAGATTGAGTGGCCTTGGTGGCAACAGCCTTACCAATGGTGGTGGAACCAGTGAAGGAGATCTTGTCTAATTTATGGGATTCAGCCAAGATATCACCAACAATAGAACCTGGACCTGGAACAATGGAAACAACACCAGCTGGAATACCAACCTCTTGACAAACCTTACCAAACATCAAAGCAGTTAAGGAAGTGGAGGAAGCTGGCTTGACAATGATGGTGTTACCAGCAAATAGACAAGGAACTAACTTCCAAGACATGATCAAGAATGGGAAGTTCCATGGGATAATAGCACCAACAACACCTAATGGTTCTTTAACAGTGTAGTTAATATGAGTGTCACCGGTTTCAATGAATCTACCATCCATGTTATAAGAAGAGGCTGATTTGAAGTATTGAGCAGCAACTTGAATATCACCCTTGGCTAGGTTGAAAGCCTTACCGTTGTCCATACATTCAATGGAGGCAAAAAGATCTAGGTTCTTTTCCAAATATTCACCAATTTTGTATAGATATTCAGCTCTAACATAAGGGTCTAAAGCAGCCCATTGGTCTTGTTTGTTGTGGAAGGCATCATAGGAAACATCAATAGCGTGTTTGACATCTTCAGCAGTACAGCTTTCTACATCTAAAATATGTTTACCAGTAGAAGGATCTTCAACTTTTAATTTCTTTTGAGGGTTAGAAGATTGCCAAAATTCATTGTTAATGAATAAACCAGTTGGTTGATCATAAGTATGACCATTTGGAGTGGTAATTTTAACGGATTCAGCTTTGATAGCAGTGGACATGGAGTAAAATTGATTTAGTTTAAAAGAATTTCTAATATTCAATGGTTTGATTGAATTTGTAATGGTTTTTTTAAACATCTATTTATAATATGAAGTTTATTTTTTTTTATTAACAATATTAACAAAAAGATGTGAATAAAGAAATACAACGATAGCTCTTCTTTGATTTATATATCTTGAGAATTTATAATCAAAGGCAAAACAAACGAAGGGTGTTTGTGCTGTAACCCATCTTTATAAGCAAAATGAAATCTAGAGCACCCCTTATTATCACTTAAAGATAGCACTGATTGAACCAAAGGCCAAAGAAAAAAAATGAATGATTACCTAATTTTAAAGTTGTTGATAATTGTTCGTCCCCTCATCTAAGTTGGATTATTAGCTAAGTTTTTTGTGTGTGTACTTTTTTTCATAGGTAACTCTGATGAACCGATGGCAGATAAATTTTCCATAAACCCAATTAACCCTCTTTTTATTTAATTTTTTTTTTTGCTGATTACTTCATGTACGCGTAAAAATATGCATTGAATTTTTTAGTTGAAAGTGTCTCCGAAAAAAATACTTACCCACAAAAGTTTCATTCAAACATATAATTCGGTCTTAAAATGTGTGAAATTTTGCTAATTGGTGCTAATTACTTAATAGTTGGAAAATGCGCCACCAATTTTTTTTTAAACCTAAAGCTTGATTTTATTCTAAGTGAACGGTTTTTTTTTATTTTTTTAAGGAATCAAAAGAGGGGGAAAATTTAAATGAATAGATTTGCACTTGATCGGAAAAGTGTTTACCGACATAGGCTAAATTAGTTTACTGACGGTTCATATTCGGTTTACTGAGCATTTAAAATCAACCAAGCAATTGGAGACTGGCTCATATTATCCAAGTATTGCATAGAAGTTTAATAAACTTTCTTTTTAGAACACCTATTAGCCATTAAAACGTATGTGTGTATTGACTTTTTAAGTTTCTTTTTTGAAGAACATCATATCCTTAAAAAGCTTAACTCGTGGGGTTAGAGAGAAAAAAATCCTTAGCAAACAAAATTAGATGATTTGGAATACACGCTTGTTTTTGTTAATTTTTTTTTTTTTGGAGGTTGAATTATTTTTTTCATAATTCATCCAATAATAACTCCATAGGTTATTTTTTTTTAACAATTTGAAATTAATATTAAGTGAATACAAAAAAGCATCAACATTTCTTTTTTTTTTTTTTCAAATTAGAATCATTCTATTTTCTTTTAAAAAACACTTTTTTTATCATGCTATATTTGTAATGAGGTGGGGGTTGATTCATTTATAAAGAGGGTTATATCCGTTATATTTCATTTATTCACTCTCCTTCATAATCTATGTTTATACTTAACTGATTAGATTTCAATTCCAATATCTTGAATAAAAAAGATTATTGTGAAATGAAAAGTCTTATCTACTTGCAAACAACAACAAAAGAATGCATAACAGAAAGATCACGGGCCAAATATATAAACTAATATAGTTATGCATAATTTATTAGGCCATCTTTCAAATTATTTCTTTGACTTATTGCTTGAAGAATTGGAAGTTAAACATTGATCCACGGAAATGAGTATTGTTAATGAATAATTGTTAGTATAATGTCACTTCAATGTTTTTTTTACTAAACAGTATCGTATAATCACATGTTAAGACAACAAAATGATAATACTGCAGTTCGTATTAATACTCCTAATTTTTATTCTTTTCCAATATTGTTATTGTCTTTTATGCTGTATTGTGTATAGAGACGATGATATTCTACATACCCTTAATAATATTGAATATCTTTACAGAAGTCAAAAAATGTATTTGTACTAGTGTTCTTAGGTTTATGTAAATTTCAATTTCTTTTTTATTGTAATTAAGATCCTTTTTTGTTTTTAGAAAAAGAAAGAAATGATAATGTAGGTTTTCTATTCTTATATAATTAATAACTACCCAATGACTCTTAAAAAAAAAAATCTGAAAATTTAAATATTGCCTTGATTTGGTAAATTTGCCCCATTTCGGACTTTATCGCAGTACATCGGCCCGACCTATACATACATATATATATATTTTTCTTGTTAAGCTTGTTAGCATGTTTTTCAAAAGAAATTGTTAAAGGCATTTACCATCCTAAATCGTATTATAGCCTATACTACCGTGTTTGAGCATTATGTATTCGAGCTTCATTCTCAACAGCAGATACTCAGCAAGTATCTCTAAGGTATAGTATTTGGGATCTATGTTTTCATTTCTGAGACTGTCAGCTAGCCTTAACAAGGACATATTATTGTGAAAATTGAAAAAGTCATTCTCTTTTAAAAACACATTATTTGTTTCCATATATGTTTTCCATCCAAAGTGGAACTTAACTCTAATGGTATCATTCAATTTATCTTCAATTTCAAAGCTAACCCCCGAATCTGGCTCATTAAGGCCATAACAGACTTGGAATTTCAAGAAATTATCAGATTCATTGCAAGGAACCCCATTCAGTGAAAAATATTGGCTTTTGAATATAAATTCATCAAAGCTAACAAGTCTCTCTCTCAAAAAAAGTATGTTTTGGTTGGTATGGCTTCTTATGTACTCAACCAAGTTGCTCATGAAGAAGAAAACAAAGAAATGTCTACCTTCAAGTATAGGCGTGTTACACCATAAGTAACTATTATTCATGGTACTTTTATATAGTTCCAGATCCATGAAATTGTTCTTTGTATACTGTTTAAGCAGTAACTCTTCAATATGTGCCTTCTTTACAAAATAGCAACTTTTTAAGCTTAAAGATTTAATATTTGTATCAACTACCAAATGTGTGAATATTTCAAAAAAGTTAGAAAATGTTAATCCGAATATATTATTTTCCATTCTCAAATTGAATCTGTTAATGCCTGTATCTGATAAGAACTTAAACTCATCCTGTCTGGTCAAGAAATACTCCTTAACAAATTTCAGGTCAGGCTTGTCATATGATGGCATATCCTGTAAAAAGATAAAATCTTCAGAAATACTTAAATGATCCAAATTCAATATTTTAAGATTCTTGAAGTACTTTAAGATATGAATGACATAGCCTATAGGAACATCCCTATTATCTTTGTATTTATTCAAGTGTACATTAATTAATGGATGTTTAACTTTGTTCAATTGGTTGTTGGGTTTAATTATCCTTTTCATTTCTTCTAAAGATCCACTTGTTTTGTTTATTCTTTTTCTTTTCCTAATCAATAATCTATCAATGATTCTTTCAATACTATTTGTAATTTGATCTTCTAATTTTATCTTCTTTTTTGGATTTATTGGTCTATCCATGTTCAATGTAGCCATAGAAGTTGTACTTATAGTTCTTTTTCTCATTTGATGTTGCATTTCTAATAGGTTTCGTCCATAAATTGTACTATCTTTCATTCTCCAATCTCTCCATGTTGCTAAGCTCATTTCATCTAATGGCTCTTTCAATGGAATGTTCAATTTAGCACAATGTATCTTGAAAAGTTCTGAGCCTGATTTTATTTCTGATAAATCAACCACCTCAACCATATCACACAAGCCCTTGGAATTATTCTTTTTCTTCATGTCATTTCTTATTGTACTCAGAAACAGAGCTAACATATAGGTGCTTTCAATGTAGCATTTTTTGTATATGATTCTTGTAATTATTTTACTAATATGTTTGTTCAGAAAGATAAAGTTGTTTAACAAAATTTTGTTATCTTCTTGAGCATCAAAATGTGAAAATATCTTAGTTAAGACAATATCATTGCCAAACAATTGTTTCTTAACATCATCGTTATATTCTTTGCTCATTATTTTCTCATCTTCAGAGACTGATGAAGGTCTTGATAAATTTAATGAAGTTATAAACTCTTTTAATTTTTTCTTCCCATTACCCAATGATTTGACTTTTTTGACTTCAATGGTCTTCTTTTCTTTAATGTTGGATTGTTGAAAATTTTTGATTACTATGTCTTCATTGTTATTTGTTTTAATTTTATAATTTTTTGAGTATTTAATCTTATAATAGTTATAATTGGAATCCCTTCCTGTGACAAAGTTAACATCGGAATTTTTACTTCTTGAGTTTAATTTTGTGTTGAAGCTCATATACTTTGCTAATAAAACTTGATCATGTACCATTCTTGAAGAATAAAATAAAGTGAAAAAATTCAAGTATTCTGATATTGTTTGTTTTTGGGTATTGTCTTTTATTATTATTAAAAGAAAACACTGATAAGTTTAAACCTTGATTATTGTACTTACTTCTATATATAAAAGTCAACAAAGAGTAGTTTTTTTGTTTAAACTATATATAAAGGGATAATAACACTGTTATGAAAATAACTCCGTTGAGCTAATTTGTTCTTTGTATACCGATATATCAAGAAAATACACATTCTGCGTTCTTTTATTGATTTTTTTTTTTATTTTGATGAAATCCATAAAAATCCCTACTATTTCTTATCATTAGATCAACGGAGTTCTAATTTTTAATAATACACGGGGAAATGTCCCAAATAGGAAAATTAATGAGTTTCTTTTTTATTTAATTTTATCGTATGTTAAATCTTATAGTGTAGATTAATTGATTAAAGTCGGTTATATTATCAAAGAACATAATTTTAAAAAAATTTGAGGATTCAAATATCATTAACACAGACACATAGTATTTCTGCTAAAGTTAAATAAAATACAATCATTTCTTAATATATATAAGCCCGTAAAAGATAGACCACGTTTATCATGAAATATTACCTTTAAAAAAAATATATATGTTGATAGCTAATTGATTTATTAAAGTTTGAAAGTTAAAAAAAAAAGCACATGGGTGGGTCTCATAAAAAAATCGCACTTGTAAAAAAAATGTACTGCTAAAAATGCTTTTATAACGTAAAAAAAAAATAACTCAGTTGTACATCAACAACATTAAACATACGCAATATATATATACAAAATACATAACATCAGTGGGTAATGTTTTCTCATTGATTGTATCAGAAGAGAAAACAAGCACTATCAAATTCCAAAGAAACGTTGTACAACTCGTTCCTCTTTATTATTTTGTGTACATTTTTAACCTATAATGAAATTTGGTAAAACATATATAAATCATCAAATTCCTGAATGGAACGATTCATACATCAATTATAAACGATTAAAAAATATTATTAATCAAATTGTTGCCTTGCAATCAGAACCCAACTTTAATGATTTGCAAAACGATCTTAATTCAGATTACAACAAACTCATTGCAGACTTCTTAATCAAATTGGAACAGGATATTGATGTCGTTGACAAACTTTCTACAAAGAAGTTCAATGAATACAACTCTAGATTAAAAAGAATATTCAACAACTCTACCATTAAGCAATTATACAATCATAGAATAGATCCAACTGATCAATATCCTGAAAATGATCTAAACCATCAATTTCACAACTTTCAAATCAATGGGCATTCAGACCAAGTTGATGATGAAACTTCACCATATAGATTTGATGAAAGCATTGATAAGAGCTTGATAGATAAAGAAGAATTAGACGAAATCTTATCAATGCTTATGGAATCAAAATCTAACTTCAGAAACTTGAAATTCTTTAATGACTTGAACGATAGAGCCATCAAAAAGATCTTAAAGAAATTTGATAAAAAGTGTTCAACAATGGAAAGAATCAACTTTTATGAAAGAAATGTTAGTTCCATGGAGTTCATTCACATTAATGCTGATATTGACGACTGTTTACAAATGAACAATACTCTAATCAAAATAGTTTATGATTACATTTCTCAATTCATGGAAAACTCATCAATGTTTTATTTAACAAACAGTGGTCAATCTTCAGATAATGAATTGAACATCAATAAAAAACACAGTAGCGATATTTTAGTTGAATTGATAAAGAGAGATGACGCTGAAAATTTGATTAATGAATTGATCTACAATTATAGATCTTTAGTTTTGATTCCTTCAAAGACTCTGATCAATTTATTAAACAAGGCTGCTATCTTACAATGCTTTAAGTGTATTGACAAGTTACTTGAAATTATTCCATCTTTAGCTGACTCTTCAGATTTAAATAAAAGAAACTTCTTTCATCATCATATCATTGCCTTAGGGAAGACCAGGGAACAAGAAAAGTCTTATGATAAAATTGAGGTGGACTCTGGTATTTTTTACTCTGCTGTTGATACTCCTAAGGACCAACACTTCATAGAACCATTCAAGCCAATTGAACCTTATTTGATAGATTCCAAGGGTCCAGACGGTATCAATTCCTTTGATAAGCCTTTATCATTGGAATACATATTGTCAAAGTTACCTCCTCATTTAAGACCATCACTCTTAAAGAAGGATATCTATGAAAGAACCCCATTGCATTATGCTGCACAATATGGGTTGGTTGAAACAACAAAAATTATTATTGAGGCCTTAAAGCAATGGAATGTGTGGGATTCTAATGTGTCCATTGATGACTTATCAGTATGGTCAGATAAGGATGGCTTAACTCCTTTACACTTGGCTGTTTTAGGACACCATCCAATCACAATCAAAACTTTGTGGAGCAATGTCAATACAAATGTATCATGTCAAAATCCTAAACTATTACATGTTGCTGTTAATCTAAATGATGCTTCATTGATTGAGGTTTTATTGAGCATTAAAGGTATCAATATTAACTACAAGAACACCGAAAAAAATAATGAAACAGCAATATACATTGCTGCTAAGTTGAATTTGAAAAGTGCTGCTGAATGTTTGTTGAATTTCTCGGATATCAATGTTGAAATCAGAGAATCTATGTATGGGTTTACTCCATTGTTTATTGCAGCCATTGAGGGTTTCAAAGAAATGGTAGAACTCTTAATAAATAAAGGTGGTGCCAACATCAGAGCTTTAGATGATTCTGGATTTGCTCCTGTTGAGCATGCAGCTCTTAGAGGATTTTTGGAAATAGGTGAATTGTTAAAAATCGATGACGATTTTGAGATAAATAATCCAATCATGACAAAGGAAGTAAGATCTCAATCACCATTTGGCAGAAGATCTCACGATCATAGCTCTGCAAGCTTGACGAATGCCCTATTGAATACCAGACAATTTTACAAGAAAAACGCATCTGGAAATATTAGTTCCTCCAATTCCAGTGTTAGAGAAGACAGTGGTTCTAGAGCTAATGGATCAATGGTTTCCAATGTCAATCCTAGTGAACTATTAAATAGTGTTAATGATACAAGAAAGAAGTCCAAGAAATTGACAAAGAAGGAATTGATTGAGGAGCTCGATGTGTCTAGATCAGCAGAAAACTCCATGCCTCCACTTGACAGAAAGCCAATGTTGTATTCCAATGTGTCAAATTCTCAATTATTTGCTGAAAATAACACAACAGTTGTGAAATCGGTTGGTAATGACTCTTTGAAGCCAAGTGAAAGCTTTATTTCTATTACCTTGGGGTCCAATGACACTTCAAAGCCTGTGCAAGCAATAAAACTAAATAAAATTCCATTTTCCAAGATGGGTACAACAGAATTGGATACAGCTTTATCATTGTCCATCACTTGCAATGCTTCAAAAGATAAAACACCTGTTTTAATTGATTTGCCTATAGATGAGACTTCCAATGCTATAAACTTCAAGCTGGATTACAACAAGGATTCTGAATATGTGATTTATTTTGATTTGGTTCCTACGCATCAACGTACAGCTGAGGATAACTTTGAGAGTAAAGAATTTTCAGTTCATAACGATTTGCAAACTGCTAGCATGAATACCAGTCATTCATTTAGTCAAAGACCAAGGTTAGGGGCTAGACCATCTAGCATGAGTAATGTATTAACAACCTCCAACGTGAATAACTCTACTAGGACACATAGAAAGATTTTGGGTAGGGCTGTGGCTTTGCTGGATTCAGCAAAGACAAGAGTGGGTGTGAACAGAAGATCTTTGGAAGATACAATTACTGTTCCTATAATTTCGTCATCTTCAGGAATGGAGGTTTTAGGATCAATAACCTTAGAAGTATTGGTTATACAGCCATTTGTGATTGATTACAAGCAAACCTCAATTTCCAATGAAAAGAACAGATTGACTAATGATAGCTATTGGAAAAAGTTGGTGACCACCAGAATTGTTGGACATAGAGGATCAGGTAAGAACATTAAGAAAAATTCTTTGCAATTGGGTGAAAACACCATGGAATCATTTATTTCAGCATCGTCATTAGGTGCTTCATATGTGGAGTTTGATGTTCAATTGACCAAGGACCATGTTCCTGTTATTTACCATGACTTTTTAGTTGCAGAAAGTGGGGTTGACATACCAATGCATGAATTGACATTGGAGCAGTTCTTGAACTTAAGTGAGACCCACAAGGGTGATAAGAAACACAAAGATGACTTTGAGTTGAATGGAAGATATTACTCCACTGAAGAATCAAGAAAAATGGGATTAACCAAAACTTATAAGACATTGAACTTCAAGGGTAACAGTAGAGGTTCCTCCATTGCATCAAGCTTTGTGACCTTGGAAGAGGTGTTTAAGAAATTGCCACCAAATGTTGGGTTCAATATTGAATGTAAGTACCCTATGCCTGATGAAGCCACCAAGGAAGAAATGGGACAGATTGTGGTTGAAATGAATTTCTGGGTTGATACAGTTTTGGAGGTTGTATTCAAGCATTGTAAAGATAGAGATATTATTTTTTCTTCATTCCATCCTGATATTTGTATGATGCTTTCTTTAAAGCAACCACATTTCCCTATTTTGTTTTTAACAGAAGGTGGTTCTTCAGAAATGTTTGATTACAGATGTTTATCATTGAAGAATGCTATTAATTTTGCCAACAGGTGGAACTTATTAGGTTTGGTTACTGCAGCAAAGCCAATAGTAATGGCTCCAAGATTGGCCCAAGTAGTTAAATCAAGTGGATTGGTTTTGTTCACTTATGGTGTCCAAAACAATAATCCAGATATTGCAAAGAAAGAATTGAGAGCAGGTGTAGATGCTGTTATAGTCGACAATGTCTTAGCCATTAGAAAAGAATTGACAAAAGATTATTTTGAAGAATTTGATGAAAAGTTTGAAGACTAAAATTTCTTTTTTTTAAAACAAAACAAAAAACAAAAAATTACATGTCCCATTATTAATTTATTTCTTTACTTGTAGAATTAAAATATATATAATTGCTTTGAAGTATTTTAAAAGTTGTGAATATTTACAATAAGGTCTCACCCAAAGTACATCTAACTATAGAACAACCCATGGCAACAGTCTTCAAAATTTCATTTTCATCTGCACCTAAACTTGGGTTGACTTCAACAACATCCAAAGCAACAACGTTACCGGTCTCGCAAATTCTTTCACATAAGAACAAGGCTTCTCTGTTGTTCAACCCATAATCAACCTTAGTACCAGTACATTTAACAGAAGCTTCTGGATCAATAGCATCAACGTCGTATGAAATCATGATAGGACAGTCTTTGTCACCTTGAGAGACATGTTCAAGAGCTTGCTCAACAACAGAGTTGATTCCATATCTGTCTACATGGTACATGGAAAATGCCTTTATGTTGTTATCTCTTAGGATTTTCTTTTCTCCTTCATCGACATCTCTTAACCCTATGTATGCAATTTTATTAGTTCTCAACAGCTTTTCAGGGATCCACTTGAAGGATTCTGGCCAGTCGTGTCTATCCATGTTTGCTAAGAAGGAAACAGGACAACCATGTAAGTTACCTGATTCAGTGGTATTAACGGTGTTAATATCGGCATGAGCATCAATCCAGACTATACCAGCATCAGGGTATCTGGATAGCAAACCAGCAATGGAACCTATAGCGATAGAATGGTCACCACCTAAGGTCAATTGGAATTCACCCTTTTTGATTTCATCTTTACAAGCATGATAGATTTTTTCATTAGCAAGAGATACTAAATCAGCTCTTTTGATTTTTGGCTTTAATTCTTTTTCCTTCGAATCAGCTTCAGCCTTTAGCTTTTCAAGATCTAAATCTTTTAAAGGATCAACGATCTCGGTTTTCCATTGAAGAGCCTCTTCGATTTGCTGCTTCAAGCCGTGTTTTAGCATGTATTCTGGACCTAAGTCAACACCACCATGTGGCTGGCCACCGTTGAATGGAGCTAAAACAATTTTACAAGTTCTGTTTTCGGAGTTATCTAAATGTTTGAATTGCATTGATGACTTTTTTTTTTTTTTTGTTAAATTCTTTCTTTTAGCTTTTAATATTAGTACAGGTTGTTGAATTCAATTACTTAAATTGCTTTCGTGGTGTTTTTTTTAATATAGATATGAATAAAAGTAGATAAATTGATTTTTTTTTTTTTAAGTTAAAATTTCAGTATATATAGATATAAGTATTATTATACTTACAGAGTTAAAAATAATCTAATATAATCATAACCAACAATAAATAAATAAAAAAAAATAGTAATGCTAGTAGTGATTGATGGAGTTTATTTATATATGTTAACAATTGATTACTAACATTTGAGCTATAATTATGTAAATATTCAATTTTTAATCTTTAAATTTTCTTTTTTTTTTTTTTTGCTGAGAAAAAAAATAAATAAATTGATATTTATTTTTAAAATTTATCCAGAAATATGATCATTAAGTGAAAGAGATGGATTAGCTCTTGCACTTAACGGTTATCTTGTATTCTTCGGGCAATGCTTATTTTACATATTTAACAGTTTCCTTTCCCCTTTTTTTTTTTCTTTTTTCCTTTCCAGCCCAATCCTTTAAAAACGTATTAAAATGTTGCCATTCAAAATAATAATAATAAATTCTCATATGCCACTTGTTGAACGCTACACGAATCATCACAATTCTTACCCTAGCAAATCATAAAACTTTTTATATGCCTGTTCTATATCTATCATCATTTTCTTTAAATCTTCTTGATCCAAATTACTCTTTGTTTCATTTTTGTTCATGTATACCAACCAATCAACCAACTTTTCTCTGTAGATTTCGAAGCTACCCATATTCTCTAGAACCTTCTCCTTGTTGAAGGTCTCCTTTTTATCAATGAAGACCTTGTTAAGATTTAACACCAGTTTAGACATCAATGGATGTAGTTTCTGCTTACTGGCATAATCTAAATTCAAGGCATCCATCAGTGTAATAAAGTTTCCTGTCACTTCAGATATGAGCTTTGCATTGTTATTAATCAGCAAAGGTTCTTTAGATTTAGATTCTTCTTCATGTAGCAGATTGAACATCTTTCTGGGCATATTTAAGGTATTTGCTGCTTGCATTGTAACTTGATTCATGTATCTTATTCCCTTGTAGCACCTAAAGTTCAATTCATATTCCTTGCAAAAACTCATGAACAAGAATGTTGGATCATTTTCAAATATCTCCTCAATCAAAACTTGAATTTTCTTCATAAATTTATTCAAATCAGCTTTATATTTTTGCTCACTGCAAACTTTATACTCTTTATCTTCGTCATATATCATATACAAATAATCTAACAGACTAACATTTGTGTATAGTTCCTTTTTTAATTGCCGTAGATGTTTATCTAAGGATGACATATGATGTTCATACTCATAATCTATTTGTTCTGATTTTTTGTACATTGTTCCCATCATATTGTATGGTTTAGTGTATCTAGAGAGGGGGAAAAAATATAAAAATAAGGTTCTAATTATATAATTCTGGCAAAATAGACTTATAAACTGTATATGTTAAAAGAAACAATTGATGAATTACCCCAAAAAAAATATTTATAGAAAAAAAAAAAAGAAAAAAAATGAGAGAGAAAGAATTGTTTGTTATGTCCGTATAAATGAAAAATCCTTACAAAACTAGAGAAAAGACTCTTAGGATAATATTTCATATATAACATAAGGGTTACTAAAATATCATGGGTATCTGTTTCAGCTCTCCATTTCTCATTTCATGCTCTATTCCAAAGTTGCTGCTCAAAAAATTTAAATCATAAGGTATAATCATTGGTGGAAGAGATGGGTAATCCAAGTAATAAGATGTTCCAGAGCCTCCTTCAGAATCCTTTTTTGAGTATATTTTTTTGATTCCCCCAAAGTTATCATAAAACTCCTTTGCATTTTTGGCTATTGCTAATTCCTCTAGGATGTGTTTTTCAATGTATTTTACTTGGGTGGGGTTCCAATATGATATGATAATGGGTTGTGTTATATCAAAGCTCTTCACACCTCCTGAGCACTTAAACTTCAAGGTTAAGAAGTGTGTTATGTTGAAGTAACAGCCGCCTCTTGTTGTGATTGATCCATGTGTTCCTAGGTTATCCTGATGGTGACTTCCATCAATTGTTAGAATAGGTCTAACGAGCTTCACTTCGGGGATCGTTCTGTGCAATTGCTGATTTCGCTTGGATTGTTTCACATGCCCGTATCTTCTTGGCTTGCCTGTATGGTCATAATTTGGCAATTCCTCGTTATCATACAATTCATCATCACTGTACACAGTGTCGTTGGCATTCCCATCACTTTCATTGTTGAACAACAGCTCGGGAGCCATAATTGTATCTTCAAATCTCTTGTAATTGTTGTCCATCAACATCAGGCGCATGTTCATCTTTGTTTCAATGTCATTTCCAGTTAATAAGACATTTACTTCATTGGTACTTGTAGCCAACAAGTTTTCCTTAGTCTTGAATGTTCCATCTTGTGTGTCCAACACTTCTAAAACCTCCTTCACTTCCATTATGACCTCTTTAATTCTCAACTTTTTATTCTTTTTGGATCCTATGAATATGGATGGTCCTTGTGTGCTAGGAACTCCCTTCTCGTATATCAAGTCACCATTGTTGTTGTATGCACTGTAAGAGTTGATTTTCTCCACTTTGGACATCTTCAAATCAACACTTATGAAATCATCTTGACCAAAGCATGTTGTGTTGATCCTGAAATCAACATGCATCTTGTTGTCTGGAGATACTTCCTTGAAACTCAACACAGGGTACTTTCGCATTGTAGGATAAACATCAAACTTCTCAATTAGTACAGGAAACTCCAAGACACACTGGCTGTCCACAAATTTCTCATCATTCTTGGTCTTTGTCAGGTTTGTCAAGTTTTTTATTTTATGTTTCATGAGATTGTCGTTGCTTGCATTTGTTCTGTAATGACAAACAACTTCTATCGTGCTGAATACTCTTCCAAAGTGTTCGTTGTAGTTAGTTTGTTTGCATGTTTCTGGTATTCCTATGGTTATAGGCACTTTCATCCCCAAGATAGGGCCTAGACTTTGATTGTTCAAGTTGAATTTCTTTTTGAATATTTCCGTTTTGATGTTCTTTTGTCCTGTTTGGGTGTCCTCCTTCCCATGCATCCCTGTTGCCAATAGCTGCTCAACTGTCTTGAAGGATACATCCAAATGATCCATGTGAAAAACATAATCCTGGGACTCGGTATTTGGAGCCATTATTTGCAGCTCAAATTCTACACGAGGCAGTGTTGCAGGTATGCCAGGGCATCCTCGAACCAATGAATTGTAACTAGGCTTGACTGATAAAATTGGATGGTACTTATTAAGATTACGGTTGCTACTGTGTTCATTCATGTTGAACAACTATCCCCGTGAATTTATAATATGGTTTGTTTAACAACAAAACTTTCTATTATTTAAAATATTGTTAACTTTGAAATATATATGTAAAATAAATTCATATAAATTATATGATCAGCAGTTTTCTTAATAATCCCGTTATTTTTTTATTTTTTTTTTCTGAGCAATATATTGTTTACACTTCTATTTCTATTTATGGACATGTTTAAAGCTTTAAACCATTCTTGTAATATTTCCTCCTTTTTTTTTTTTCCTATTAAATAATCAAAATTATTCATCTTCTTCATCCATAGCTTCCTCAGCTTCTCTTACACTTTGAACATAAGCAGCATACTTGGCATCATCTAATATAATCTTGGTGTCATTATCAGCAAAGTTGAAAACACCTAAATCTTTAACATTTTCAAAAAATTCTAAAACAGCCCCTTTTTCGGATCCGTGTGATGTAGCAACATCAAGGAACACTTGAGTTGGTATGAAGAATGTTTTTTTGAACTCCTTCTTTTTACTTAAGTCACCTAGCAAGCTCCACAACTTATTCAAACTGGATTCATTTTCGCTTTCTTGAACACCCAAGGCATCTACTTTCTTCTCGTTGGCATACTTCATCTTACCCAAGTACTCCTTTGACGCAGCAATCAATCTCAGGGCTTCATCAACATCATCAAATGTTACTTCATGGGCCAGTCTGATTTTAGCCAATGCTTGGGCTAATCTCACTATGGCCAATAAAGTTCTTGGTGTTGCTTGACCAAATGAATCCTTTGTGTCCATGTTTTCCTTTGCTTCTTGTCTCATCTTCACATAAGCCTCAACAACAGCCTCATTGACCTCCTTTGTCATCACAGGTCTGTGCAACTTGGAAACAAATATGTACTCTCTTAATGTGGCTATGTCAACAGGCTCAAAGTCCAATGGTGGTTGCTTGTTGTGTGTGTGAACATAGGCCACATGTTGAGCCAATCTTTCGTCATCCTCAGCAGATGGAACATCCAACAACAGGAAGATGATATCAAATCTGGATAACAATGCAGCAGGCAGATTGATGTTCTGTAAAGGAGACAAGTGTGGGTTGTATCTACCATAAGCTGGATTGGCAGCTGCCAAGATGGAAGTTCTTGCATTCAAGGTTGTGTTAATACCAGCCTTGGAGATGGATATTGTTTGTTGTTCCATCACTTCATGGATGGCAGTTCTGTCGTTCTCATCCATCTTATCAAACTCATCAATACAGCAGATCCCATTATCAGACAACACTAGGGCACCTCCCTCCAGAACCATCTCATCAGTTACAGGATCCTTCATGACAGCAGCAGTCAACCCAACACCTGAGGAACCCTTACCTGTTGTGTAAACCCCTCTTGGGGATATCTTGGAAATGGCCTTCAACAATTGAGACTTGGCAACACCGGGATCACCCATCAAACATATGTTGATGTCTCCTCTTATGGCCATTCCATCCTCAACCTTCTTGTCATTCCCTCCAACCAACAATAGCAACAAGGATTTCTTAACATCTGTGTGACCAAAGATTTCAGGTGCAATGGACTTGGCCAATCTTTCATAGATGGGGCCATCTTGATTTTCTTGAATGAAGTTGTAAGCTAGGGGGAAATTGTCCTTGATGTAATCAGTTGATGTGAGTATCTTTAATGTGTTGTCTCTTAAGGTTGAGATTGGTTGTTCAGCAGACTGAAGATTTGGTGAGATGGATGTTTGTGATAGCATCGATAAGGCTTCGTATTCCTTCAACTTGTCCATGAGTTCATCTTGAGTTCTCTTTTGTTGAACAATGTGTTGAGCCAATAGATAAGTTTCAGTTAGCAATCCTGATTTCAAGGCCTTGTAACCTGTGTAAGGTAATGGCATGTAAATACCAGTGATGTCACACATATCACCTGGAATCAGCTTTCTAACAACACCATCTCCGTATAGATGAACAGTTAATGTTCTTGGAATGTGGCCTATTGGCACTTGGTGTGATAATTCTTGTATCTTACACTCTTGGAATGGTTGGAACTTGGATGCTCTTGTAGCCAAATGAAGTTGACCATGGATGTTTTCTCTGGTACATTGGATAGAGGAGCATTGCGTCAATGGCTTGAACACCTTTGTGTTGACTTCTTGGAAAACTTCAGCATCACAACGGTCACAGAAATAGGCATTAACTTGTACATTTGGTTTGACCTCACTAATTCTTGTAACAATCCCTCTAACAGTCAATAAATTACCAATCTTATCTCCTTTGATCTGTCTAACACTCAATGGTTTAGATGTGGAATGTTGTGAATCATTTGTCAATGGCTTGAAATATAGATCATATCTTCTTAAGAGCTTGTCAGGAAAATAATTTTCATCTCTCTTCATGAACTCTTTAAGACGTTGTTCTCTGTCCAAATCAGTCTGGTACTGTTGGTCAGGATCGTTATTTTCAGCGTTCTGTTCATTGGACATTTCTTGTAGTTCTCTCTCTTCACGTTCAAAGTTTTGTTGGTTTCTCAGTCTTCTGTGGGATATGATAACATCTAGAACATCGTCATTGAAGTCAGCAGGTTGAATGACCATGTTGCTGTTCATGATATCATCAACAACTTGAGAGAATATTTCAATGAAATGATAGGCATTCTTGGAAATTGCATCAGTTAATGACCATTGCTTGGTTACACCAAGTGTTTGTTGATTGAATTTTCCACTTTCATTGTTTGGGTCAAATTCACCCATATGAGCATTATCAACTTGGTTTTTAATCTCAAAGTTCTTAATGTCATTTAAATCTATGAATAAGGTTTTGGATCTTCTGTTGGCTACATCCTTGATAAGCTTGTAGTACTTTGATTTATCAGATAAATCTTCATGGTCATAAGGATCAAACTCCTCACCCACATCATCATCAGGTAAGTACAATGGTTTGTCTGCAGATCTGGAAATATTTGATTCGCTGTCTTTGTATGAAAGCAAGAAAGACTTGATGTCTTTCATCATTTTACCATAATCAATAGGTATTTCAGAAGTTGTAGGTAAAGCAGCAGACATTTTTATATTCAAAGGAGAAGGAAAAGAATTAAGGCTGTTTTTTTTTTTTGTCTATAAGAATGAATATGGTTATTACAAGCTTTTTATTTATTGAAGAAACAAAAAAATAAATATATGATGTATTAACTTAAATCAAAGGTAATAATAACAAAGAGTTTAATGATAAAGTAGTTAATTGTAAACAAAAAAATTCAAAAAAAATAATAAATAAATAAAACAGAAAATTTTTTTTTTTTTACATTTGATTACTATTTGATTTTCAAAGAAAAGAAAAAAAAAACACCAAAGTGTAGCGAATCTATTTTAAATTTGGTGTACAAACCAAAAAACAAAATAAAAAAATTTTTTTTCAATTTTATTTTGTTTTTTTTTTTTTTTTACTCAATTAGGAAATGTAAATACATAGCTGGGCTACAGTGTATCACGTGACGCCACGCTAGAACATCTAAAAAAATCATATATATACACAGTGTACCAAATATTAATATTTAAATTAATAAAAGAGATATGATCAATAAATCAATATAAGGGCGTGTATTTTTATCAATATTTTCTTTTTTGTTTTATAATCATTTTACGTGTCACTTACTTACTAGGTGTATATTTATTATTATTTTTAGTGTCAATTGATTTTTAAGTATTTTCGTGTTTTTTTTTTTTTTTTTTCTTAAATAGATCTTTCTCTATTTACAGTTATCTTATAGGTACAAAAAAAAAAACACAAACACAGACAAATCATTATATATCTTCTGTCTCATATATTAACTTGCAATAAAATAATATACCATACAGTGTACACGTTATTTCTTTCGTTTATAAAAAAAAAATGTTGATTTATATGTCACAATTCTTATAACGCCTAGTTTTCCCTTTTTTTTTATTTATTATTTTTTGTTTTTTGGTAGTATTTTACCCATATCGTATGATTTTTTTTTTTTTGTTTTTTAACTTTTGAAAAAGAAAAATAAAAATATTATCAGATTCATATCTCATCATATATATATATAACCTCTCATTTAAAAAAAAAAAAATTATCAAAAGATTATTACCAATCATCTAGAAATAAGATTTATCATATATATACTAACCAATCCTCTACATCTAAAAAAAATATAACTATCATTATCAACATAATTCAGTACTATATATTTGTATTTTGAAAAAAATGTTCAAATCTAACCAACTTTTAAAATATTCAGCCTCTCTATCATCAAATAAAATAATGACCGCTACCAAGTGTCCACTAAACAAAACTGCAAGAAACCTATACATAAGTTACATAACAATTGCCATTGCTGCACCTTTCTTATACTCATACATATACACCGACAGAAATAACTACAACAAGTTCTACATAGATTCTGAAAGTGAAACTTGTAAAAACTACAGCAAGAAAAAAACTCAACACAGTGTAAGATACATTTTTTAACATAAATATTTATATAAATTAATCGGATACATCATATATATAATATATTTGTTTTTTTTTTAAAAAAAAAAAAAAAAAAAAATTATTTATTTATTTTATTATTAGAATTCAATGCTTTATTATCTGTAAATAACCTTCTTGTAACAATTGTTCAGCATCACTCTGTCTCATAAAAATTTGAGAATCTTTTATTAAATTGAAGACCCCATATTCTGTTTGTACCATTCCCCCATCTTTGATTACTCGTACTTCAACATGTAAATCTTTAGGTGGGTGTAATCCATAAGATCCCTTGTGTTTGATTTCTAACTCTGGAAAATTCATTACATACTCATCTATAACGTTTTTGTATTCCTTGAGGTATTCAACCTCATTCATATCGAGTTTATTCACCACACTCTGTATCTTGTCTTCTTGTTCATTCATGTCTCGTTCATTATAGGCATCCAGTCGTGTCAAATTATCCCATACAAACTCTTCAATGTTTTCTCGTCTATAGTTCTCATACCCTAACAAGCATCTCTTATTTCTGTTGATTGTTAAGATTGTTGTGAAAAATTCACATTTGTTTATTTTGTCTCTAAGATTACTGTTCATACTACTGTTTGCTGATAACTCCTCAAAACCTTCCGAAATTTGCGTGGCTTTGTTCCCTAACTCAGACGTTTCTTCTATGATGTTGTCTATAAGATCCTTTGCGTAATCATTCAATCCATATTTCGCTGCTTCATCTCTTATGTGTTTATTGTTTTCTATGGATTTTTTCAAGTTTCTAGACCTCTTGGCTTCTTGTATCAGTTTATTTCCTAAATCGCCATACATGATAAGTATTTCAATAAGGTTGTTGCTTTGATGTTTTAAGGTTTAGTTGTTTTCTTTAATCTATTTTAAGAGTCTTTTTTCTTTATTTAAAATAATATAAACTTTTTTAAAAATGAAAAAAGAGAACTAAAAAAAAGAAAAAATGAACGCGAAAAAAAAAGTCACCAACAAAAATTTGTTCGTGTTGGTTAAAAAGAAAAAAAAAAAAAATTTGAAAAATAAAAATCCTAATTTTTCTATTATTTAAAAACTTTAAAATATATGAAATTTCATTTTATATATATATACATCCAACAAAGCGATAAATCTATATATGAATATGTCTTACTCCTCAAAAAGAAAAAGATCTACTGCTTCTGTATCAATTCAAAACTTTGAATTTTCTAGTTCAGATGAAGAATCTGAACAACATTCTCATTTTATCAAAAATACTGAATTGGATGAAACAGCATCTTTTGAGGGTTTAAATCATATTGATATACAATCAGAAAGTAGGAATATAATGAATAATAACATCGAAAAAGTTCAAAGACCAGACCTCAGTTTGAACAGTAGTCTCATTGCAAATGTGACAAATCAGTTAAGCAAGAGTTATACCCAAATAGTTAACAACACAAGTATAAATAATATCACCACTAATAAAATTAATGACAGTTCTTTGCAAACATCTCTTTTGAATTCCAATATGAGTCTATCAAAAAATGATAAGAATGAGAAACTTGATGTAAACAACAACATTAGAATTCTAGATGATTTGAATTGTGTGAAGGGACGTGGGAAGTTAATTAACAAAACACACTCATTGATATTGAAGAACAGAAAGAAAAGATATGTAATTAGCAAGAAGAAGAAAATGGAATCAGATAATTCTGAAAATAACAAAGATTGCTCAACCAGCGAAGATGACAATGCTTTAAATATAGGTCAAGCATTTGAACTAGAAATGAAGAAGCAAAGACAACTTCAAGAGCCTGAAACGGATAGCCAAACAGCTAAAACTTTGAACAACAAGAATAAGTACAAGTCACAAAAGTCGGTTTTATCTGAGATACTAGATCAGAACACCGAATCCAAGTATCTAGATCAAAGACAGCGTGAAATTGTATTGTTTTCTTTAGGTCAAGCCAAGGAAGAGTTACTCTCGAAAAAATTAGAAAACGACAAAGCTGATGTGTCTGAAGAAGAGACACTGGATAACCCCAATAAGCGTAGCATTAACTTCGTGCAGTATAAGGAAGATTTTGATGGGTTTGTGCATTCAGAAGACATCAGCAATAATGTGCAAGAGTTTGTCAATCTTTTAAAAAAAGATTGTGATTTTGTATCGTTTGTCAACATCTATGAAAGAGAAGCTATAGAAAAATACACTCAAAAACTTGAAGATATTCAAGGGCCTCAAGATAAAGAAGTGATATATTTGAAGACTACCTTTGACATAGATGTGTAGTATCATGTCTTATTTATATAAATCTATGGAAAAAAAAATTGACCTTGCTTTATATCCGGTCATTTCTATATATATATATTTTTTTTACCTTTCAAAATCATTGAAAGTCCGTTTTTTTTTTTGTATATAAGATAATACTTTAAACAAACCAAGCATCAATTATACTTGTTTGAGTAACAGCAATCTTGTATAAAACTACTAATTATTGAACAAAAAGAAAAAAAAGCTCTAACCTTGCACAAACTTTATTATTAAAAAACATAAAGGGGAAATGAAGTTAATGAAAACTGATCTGCGACGCTCTTTCACAATATCTTCAGCAGTTTCATTTCCAAAGATAGCACCACCACCCATCCCAAGCCCTGCAAATGTACATTTCCATCAATTACGATGCACTATATACGACAGTGATGGGAATGTTGAGAAGTTTAACTCATTGATTAGCAAGGATGTTTTGTGTACAAAGTACAATTTGTTCTCCAGGGATTTGAGAAAGCTGAACACTGTTTCTGATTACTTAGGCCAGTTGGTTATTGATAAGGATCGTCAAGAACAAATGGACATGCAATCTTCTTCAAAAGAAGAAACAGGAGAATATGAAGTTGATCCAGACCATAGTGGAGTGGATATTCTAATCAATACTATGAAAAGGAGACATATGAAAAAACAACTTCAAAAGAAGAACGTCAAGAAGATAGGTAATCCCGAGGAGGATGGCAATGTCTCAGTTCCAAGCTTTTTAAATAACAACACATTGGCATTGGTCAAGATGGATGTCAAAAACGAAATTCAAACATTAGCCAAAAAGTGGATTTCAGATGGGGATGAACGGAAAACATCAAAGAATACTACTGAGAAGCCCAAGAAGGAGCATTTAGATGAAGAGATCAAAGAACACGAAAAAGAGGCTAGAGAGTTACTCTCCAATATCAAGGATTCATTTATCACTGGTGGTATATTGGACAGCAATACATCAGCAACCATCCCGTCCATGCTAATTAGAGAGGACAAGATTATAGTCACCATGTTGGAATTTCGTTGCTTAATAGAAAAGGATTGTGTTGTTGTCTTTGATAGTCATTACTTCAGAGAAATCAGGAAGTATACTTCGTTATTGGAGAAGATGCTGCGAACTGAAGACTACATCATCAGCAGAGATGATTCAAACTCAACAAACCATAGAGGGTCACTTTCCCTAACAAGAGATGAAATAAAGAGAAATCTAGACAAGCTAAACTATTTGTATTCTTTACACGAAAGCTTTAGAAATGAAATGAGTATTAAGTTGAAAGATGAGGATATCTTTAGTAGTTATAAAACACCTTATGAATTTCGAGCATTGGAAGCAGTTCTGAACATGGTAATTAAGGCCTTGAACGGAGAACTTCAGTATCATGTAACCAGAGCTAATGATGTTTTGAAGGCATTAGAATACAGCATTGATAAGGAAAATCTTAAAGATCTATTGCTTGTTGATAAAAGACTCAACAAGTTTCATCAAAAGGCCAATTTATGCACCAAGCTTTTGGAAGAGATCCTGGACGAAGAAAGTAGTATCAAGGACATGCATTTGCATGTTCCTGTAGAACAAAGACATTTGTTGAAGGAAACACAAACATTAGAACTTGAAATGCTGATGGAGAATTATCACACTCAAATTGATGAGATTGTTCAGTTGTGTGAGAAAAATGTCAATTCAATTAAAACCACTGAAGAAATAATCAACATCGTCTTGGATTCCAATAGAAATCAACTGCTTTTATTAGGCTTAAGATTCTCTTCTGTTTTGTTGGCCATTGGTGCTAGTATTTTCATAAGCTCACTGTACGGTATGAACTTGGAAAACTTTATTGAATCATCTGATATTGGTTTCCCCGGCATTGTTATTCTCAGTGCATTTTCCATATTGCTGGTATTGAGTTTGGTCTTGAAGAAGGTTGAAAAGGTTGAAAAGATGAATTTGACAAAATTAATGAAGCCCATTAATGTATCTAAGTCTGAAAAATAGATAAGAAAGGTAAAATGTTTTTACATGCAAATATATATCAACTATACCGGTTTGAAATGATATAACATGAGTTGTATATAGAAAAAGAAAACATAAAAAGACACTTCTTGTTAAAGATCAAAGAAAATAGGTCCCGTTTTCTCAGATAACTGGATAAGCTTTTTGTGTAGTGTTTTGTATAGGACTTTCTTGGGGTTTTTTTCTTTTGAAAAAAAAAAAGTAGGTGCAAAAAATGTGATTTTATAAAACGAACTATGCTTTTTTACTATTTATTTTTTTTTCTTTTTCTGGATTTTGATTTTTAAAATGTTTGTGATAAACTGTCTTCAAATATAATAGTTGAATAGCTCTTTAATATCAATTGTCATATTGTTCAAAATTATTATTGTAAAAAACAGAGCAACCAAATAAAACAACTCATTGAAATTTATATCATAGCACTTACTCTGTATTTCCAAGAATGTTTGATCTTGAAAAGATTTTCTCATTTCAAGTATTCTTCATCTTTCTCAGAGAGACCTTTGAGATATCGATTATAGTTGCAATTCTTTTATCTATAGTCAAGCAAACTCTATACCCTCCTACAGTTGACGCAAAAGAAATAAAATCAAATCTTGAAAACAATCATAGCACAGACAGGCTTATTGAAGAATCTCTTAATTCAGGAGAAAATGATGACCCAATTTTAGACGAAACAAAAACAGATCAGCTTTATGTAGTTTTGAAAAGAAAGGTCATTTTTGGAGCAATGGCAGGGCTGTTTGTATGTTTTATAATAGGCTTAGTCATTATTTCCATATTTTATACGCTAGGGCATGATTTGTGGCAAAAAAATGAACATATATTTGAAGCTTTGATGTCTATTTTTGCTGCAATTGTAATAAGCTTCATGTCTGTGATTTTCCTAAGAATTGGAAAGTTACAGGATAAGATAAGAATGAAAATGGCTGGTTCCATCTATAAATTGTCAAAGAATAGTATCAATAATATGAAAGTTGCAGGAAATAATGAAAATGATACTCATGAGCTCACGTTCAAGCAAAAGTTCATTTTGTTTTCTGAAAAGCATGCCATTTTCTTTTTACCGTTTATCACGAGTTTAAGAGAAGGCTTAGAAGCTGTTGTGTTTTTAGGTGGTGTTGGTGTGGACTCTCCTGTCTCTTCATTACCTCTTTCCATGCTTTTAGCTGGCTTAATTTCATTTTTCATAGGTAAATTCTTTTATAAGTCTTCAACGTCATTTTCTTTAAGAATATGTTTAATTATTGCTTCAACGTTGTTATACGTATTAGCTTCTGGATTGATGAGTAAAGGAGTTTGGCAAATAGATTTGCAAAGATATGTCAACAAGTGTGATGGACAAGACATGACTGAATTAGGTAACGGACCTGGTTCCTATGACATTGTAGATAGCGTTTGGCATGTCAACTGGGGCGGTGAAAAGGATGGCTTCTGGGTCATTCTAACTGCTCTCTTTGGTTGGACTAATTCAGCCACATATGGATCAGTTATAAGCTATAACTTATTCTGGCTAGCCATCATATGTATGTTCAAATCTATGCACACAATAGAAAGAAAAGGCTATTTACCATTGTTGCCTATATGCTTACAAAGAAAACAAATTGAAAAAAGAATACAATTTTTAAAGCACAAACTCAAAATTAATGAGTTTGATGATGAAGGTATTCAACAGCCTCTGTTGGTTCATCAAGTGAAATAATAATTTGTTTTTTTTTTTTTTTAAATGTGTAAGAAAGTAATATATATAGATAAATAAATATCCTTTTTTTAACAGAAATGTAAATTAAATCAAAACAGCAACTAAGTCACCAGCTTCAACCATATCACCACTTTTGTGCATAATTTTCAAAACTTTCAAGTTGTCACTAGGACAGGAAACAACCATTTCAGTCTTCATTGCTTCAATAATTACCAATCTATCGCCTTCATTGACTTCTGAGTTTGCATCAGCAATAACTTTCCATAATTTACCTGTAAATTCTGAATAAACAAGTACAGCATCTTCTGGATACTCTTCAACTGTCTCCTTAATGTTATCGCCACTCTTTTCTAATTCCTTTTCTGAAGCTGCGATCATGTTGGCAAACTCTTCAGATTTTTCACCGTTTTGAGAAGCCTTGAATGCCTCAATGGATTCTTTGTTTTCTTCCAGCCAGTCACAGTACAATTTATGGTCAAAGACAGTCTCCTCGTAATCAACTTTAAAATTACCAGCTTCAAAATCAGCGGTGTTCTTTTCTAATTCCTCTTCAGAAACTAAGTAAAACTCTACTGTATCAAATGGAGTCAACAACCAGGGATTTTCTGAATGAGCATTCAACATCAACTTGTCCCAAATTGGTATGGTTCTACCAACCAATTGATAGCCACCTGGTGAGTCCATGGCATAGATACACATGTACATACCACCCAATCCAACAACACCATTCTTTGTGTAAACTCTTGACGGATTGTATTTGGAACCTATGAATCTTTGTCTTGGGTCCAATGGAACAGCACATGGAGCACCCAAGTAAACATCTCCTAACCCCAAAACCATGAAAGAGGCACTGTAAAGCATGTCCTTAACAGCGTCTCTATGGAGGCCATTCACATCAGCAATGAAATCAACATTGTTTGGTAACCATGGAGCAGTTGATCTGATAGTTTCTTGATATCTGGTGACACATTCCAAAGTTTTGCTATCTTCAAATGCCATAGGAAGTCTGAATTTCTTAGATTTAATGGACCAAGTCTTATCAAACTTAATTTCAGACTCATAAGTAGTTAATACATTCAACAATTTAGACTGAGATATTTTGTACCCATCAAACTCAATCAACACAGATCTAACACCTTGAGACATTTCAACTATACCAACAGTCTTTTCTTCTTCAACTTTAGCTATCAATCTGTTGATTCTATAGGAAGAATTTAAGTTCATTTCCAATTCACCATACTCGACAAGAATGTATCTATCACCAGATTGTCTAAAGGTAACCTTAGGCTTGTATTCATCCACACCAGGAATTGTCTTCAATACAGGATCTTGTGGAGTTGGCAATATCAAATCATCACTCAATGTAACCAAGGCCTTTGGGTTCAAATCTTCAAAGACAGCATCTTGAGATTCCTTCAATTTTCTGGCAGATTCATAAGACAATGGAACAAACTTGACAGAGTCACCAGGCTTAACTTGACCAACTTTCCATAATTCACCTTCTGGTATAACAGCTTGGCAAACAAACCCACCCAAGGAAGGACCATCTGATGGACCAATAATTACTGGGAAATCACCAGTAAAGCAAATAGCACCTACAGAGTAGACGTAATCATGCTGATTGGAAGGATGCAAACCACCTTCTCCACCATTTTGTCTGGCCCATTTAGGCTTAGGACCAATTAGTCTAACACCAAATCTATTGGAGTTGTAGTGGATTTTCCATTCATCAGAAAAGAACTCATCAATTGACTCTTTAGTGAAAAAATCAGGTGAGCCATGAGGACCACAGGTAACACCAATGGTCCATTTCTTGTTATCTGGTATAGATGGGATTAATTCCAACGGAGCCACTGTTGGTTCGTACTTAGGAGCTGCCAATTTGGATGAGGGCAATGATGGATCATTCAAAAACAAAATATCACCAACTTTCAATACTCTACCATTGTAACCACCCATATTTCCTAGTGCAAATGTAGATCTAGATCCCAAGTATTCCGGAATATCTAGCCCATTTCTGATTGCAAAATAGGCTCTGCAGCCTTTGGTTAGTTTACCAATAGAAACAATATCATTTTTTCTAACAAATACTGGCTTGTTTTGTTCGCCAGCCTTGTCATTAATGGTAAACTCAGCTTCACCACCAGTCAAAGAAATCAAGGAGTCTGTTAAGAACTTCAATTTAGGACCATTCAAGGTAATTTCAATAGCAGGAGCTGTGTAATCATTACCAACAATTCTGTTTGCTAATCTGTGAGAATAAGAATCCATAGGACCTGAAGGTGGGACACCAACTCTCCAGTATCCAGTTCTACCTGGATAATCCTGAACAGTAGTGTAGGCACCAGGAGATAAAACTTCAATTGCCTTAGCTTCATAATCATATGAGTCCAAGATCTTAGTGTGCATTTTGGCCTCAGCAAACATCTCAGAGGAAGCAACAGATCTTAGATAATCAATGTTTGTGATGCATCCATAAACAGAGGTTTCATTTAATGCTCTGTTTAGATTTGCTAAGCATTCCTCTCTATTTTTACCATAAACAATAATCTTGGCCAGAGTTGGATCATATTCAGCAGAGACTTCGGTACCCTTCTTGACCCATCCATCAATTCTGGCCCATTCAGGGAAGTGAACTTCAGTTAGTTGACCAGGAGATGGTCTGAACCCCTTTGCTGGGTTTTCAGCATAAAGTCTGGCTTCCATGGAGGCACCAACAGGCTTGATTTTACTTCTGTCAAAGGAAGGTGGATTGTCAGCAGCAATTCTTAGCATCCACTCAACCAAGTCCACATTAGTGACCAATTCAGTAACAGGATGCTCAACTTGTAATCTAGCATTGACCTCCAAGAAATAGAACTCATCTCTAGCAGAATCGTAAATGTACTCAACAGTACCAGCACATTTATACTTCAAAACAGAGGCCAGGGATTCAGCAGCATCAATCATCTTTTGTCTGGTTGTAGCAGGCAAGTTAGGAGCAGGTGTTTCTTCAATAATCTTTTGGTTTCTTCTTTGTAAAGAGCAATCTCTTTCACCAATAGCAATAGCATTACCTTTACCATCACCTAGCATTTGAATTTCTATGTGTCTTGCGTTTTCAACAAATCTTTCCAAGAACACACCACCATCACCAAAGAAGGATTTACCTTGATGCTGAACAGTCTCAAATACATTTTCAATGTCCTTTGGGCTATCAACTTTTTGCAAACCAATTCCACCCCCACCAGCAGTGGATTTGACCATCACAGGATAGCCTAAACTCTCAGCAACGATCTTGGCTTCAGAAGCTGATGAAATCAATCCTGAACCAGGAACTAATGGAACTTTGGCCTTTTCAGCAATTTCTCTTGCAGAGTGTTTCAAACCTAGTTTTCTGATGGCATCACCAGAAGGGCCAACAAACACAATGCCTTCTTTTCCACATCTGTCGCTGAAGTCAGCATTTTCAGATAAAAATCCATAACCAGGAATGATGGCATCTGAATTTGTATCCTTGGCGGCAGTGATGATTTTTTCTACATTAATGTAAGTATCAGCAGCAGAAACACCATTTAGGGGAACCTTAACATCAGCTAAGGTGACATGTTCTGCATATTTGTCTAAATCTGAATAAACAGCAACGGAAGTGATATTCAATTTCTTCAAAGTTTTGATTATTCTTACAGCTATTTCACCTCTGTTGGCAACCAAAACAGTGTTGAAGGGTTTATTAAAGCTGTCAACGGTTTGAGGAATTTGGTTTTTAGCAACTTCAACCTTATCATGATCCAATGTTTTTACATATGCCTTAAATCCACCAAAGCTTGTGATGTCTACAGAGCCATTTTGCTTGTAACCATTTTCTTCACAAATAAAGCCCTTAACAGTGGAGCCATCTTCAAGTAACAATGTTCCCAATCCTAAAGGTTCTGGAATGTAGTTTAAGAATTGACCCACGTGTTCCTTAGGAATTGCATACACTTCAACTTCTATCTTTGAGCCCTCCTTATCCACTTTACATAATCCAGGCTTCAAAATGGGGCCGTTTTTAGGCAGGGCATATAATTTGTAATTAGCAGCAGTTTTGGTTGCGGTGATGAACTGAGCATTACATTTTTCCAGCTGCCAGTGTAGAGGCAATCCTTTCAAATGAGCACCAACAACAGCAATAGGGACATAAGATTCTTTGCAAGGTAATGGAGGGCCTTGGATGTTGTCCAAACTTTCAGGCAAGAAGCATTCAACATTTGAGCCTGATGTTCTAGATTGGTTAGGATAATGAACCTTGAAGTACTTGGATGCCAAGTCAAGTAATGCGTAATCAGAGAATGTAGGTCCTATAAAGGTTATACCTTGTGGTAAACCGTCACTCTTTCTGAACCCAGATGGAACGGCCAATGCAGCAAGATCAGCAAGATTGACAAAGTTTGTCCAGGTTCCTTGAATGGAGTTGACCTTTATAGGTTCCTCAACTAAATCCTGCAAGGTAGGGTTCAAAGGACAAGTAGGAACAGCTAGAACTTCAATCCCAGTTTCCTTAAAGATTTTTTTGATCTGCTGTAAATAGCCTTGTCTTTTGTATTCATAATGGAAGGCATCAGCAGCATCAAATTTTTCAGCAGATTTGATAATTTGAAGAACTGTTGGATCTAGTGATTCCTTTGGAGGATTGGTTTTTAAAAAGTCTCTAACAGCATCATATCTTTCAGCAACCCAAGCACCTTCGTATAAGCATTTGGCGAGATCTAAAAATGGAGTGAAATCAATTCTTTGAGTCTTAAAACCAGCTCTCTCAATAGACTTTATGGCATTCTCATATAGTGGTAAATTTTCTTCCTTTTGTTCAAAGAAGGGGACTTCTTTAGGAATACCAACAAAAGTTGCAGAAGGATCGAATTTCAAAAGAGGATTAGCAGGCATAGGTCTTGAGTACTCGTCATTTTCAGGATCAAAGTGAATCATAGTCTTTAAGGCAGCTTCAGCATCTTTTAAGCAATGGGCAAAAATGGAAACTGTGTCCAAAGACTTGCATGCAGGGACAACACCTGAACAGGAGAAAATACCTCTGGTAGGTTTCAATCCTATTAAATTGTTCAAAGCAGCAGGCACTCTACCTGAACCAGCAGTATCAGTACCCAATGAAATAGGAACAATACCTCTTCCAACGACATTGGCGGAGCCTGCAGATGATCCACCAGAAACATGTTTGTCTGAAAATACAGATGTTGTCTTGCCGTAAGGAGATCTGCAACCAACCAAACCAGTGGCAAACTGGTCAAGATTTGTCTTACCAATAACAATACAGCCTTGCTTTCTCAACAAGGAAACAGTTGTGGAATCTTTTGATGGCTTGTATTCATATGAAGGACATGCAGCAGTGGTTGGCAAGTATTCAAAGTCTATGTTATCTTTGACGGCAATAGGAACACCAAATAGCGGCAAAGTTTGATAGTTTGGAATGGAGTAAAGGTAATCAATCTGTGATGATAAATTGCTAGGAGATATCAATGAAATCCAAGCAGGATCTCCTTTTGAATAGTCCTTTTGACTTTGTAAAATGTTTTGTAATAATTCAGTGGTAGACTCTTTGGAAAATTTGTTTCCAGAGTAATGTTTTAAATAGTCATCAATGGTCCAAAATTTAGTGTCAACCATGTTTGTATAAATAGTTTTATGGGGGGATTAATATATATATACTTATATTTTATATTGATAATTATTATTTTTTTTTTTGTTAGAAATATATTTTATCTTGAAATAAAAAACTTCAAAACTTGCAAATGCCTTACTTGATGTTTAAATATAAAGATGTCATTATAAGTTTCTTTATAGATGAGTTTAGATAGATGATTTCATTTAAATAGCCTTCTTTTTTTTTGTCCTTCTTTCTTTCTTTGATTTTTGATGTCTCTTTAGATAACGAAGAAAAAAAAAAATAGTATAGAAAACTTACCAAGAGAATTCTTTAGACTGAAAAATTACTTGTAACGTTAAAAGATCTCTTCTTATTGTGTATTTAGATTTTAATTTTGTTGCTCTCTTTTTATTTTATATTTTTTTTTTTGGCGCGGTCGTCAATTACCGATGTGCTAATAGTTTTAAAGAAACAGCAACAAACTGTAAGAAAAAAAGTGCGCAGAAAAATGTTTATATGCGAGATTAGACGCCTTTAGAGCAAAATTTGTTTACTTAGTTTATAGTTGAATCCTTTCTCCTTTTTTTTCTCTCTCTCTTTTGTGATGTTTTAAGATCAAAAAGTGCGCACTTTTTATATTTAAATTTGTATCATAAAGTAATGGCATGAAATCATATTAACGTAAACAAATACTGTAGTTGTGTACATTAACAGTATATATATATTCCAAAATGAATAATCACTCTCCAAAAAAACTAAACAAATAGAAAGAGTAGGTTTATGTTTGAATTAAGCAAAAAAACTTTTTTGAATTGAAATGTTGATGTTTGCATATACTCAGAAAATTACTTACACGAGCAATTTTCAAATGTTTTTCATGAGGTTATCAAAAATAGCTTGAAAAAAAAAACACTAAGAGAAATTTTTAGGCTGTTGAAAAACCACCAAGTTAGATTTGAGAACACTTTGAGAAAGCAGATTATGTAGCGGAAACATTTGTATTCCAATATTCATCGGCTTTGAATCAACCATTTAAAAAAAAAGAATTATTCTTCTTTTTTTTTTCTTACTAGTATGTATCATGAAAATTAATAACATTTATTGTTAAACTTAAAAACTTGTATAATAGATGACTCCCTCGTATTGATTTTATTAGGAAAGAAAAGAATCTATATTACCACACTATTAAACAATGTTTAACTATTTAATCAAAAAAACTGTATACACTCCTCAAAATAAAGTACTGTTTCAAAGAAGATTATTATCTGATGTTATGAGAAAATCTATCCAAGGGGCTGTGGAATCTGCTCCTGTTGTCCTATTTATGAAAGGTACTCCTGAATTTCCTGCTTGTAGATTCTCCAAGCTTACTATAGAGCTGCTATCTCAACAAGGTGTTGATCCGGCCAAATTTGTTGCTTTCAATGTCTTGGAAGATCCTGAATTAAGAAACGGAATCAAGGAGTTTTCAGAATGGCCTACAATTCCTCAATTATATGTCAACAAGGAATTTGTCGGTGGTTGCGATATCATTACTGAAATGTCCAAAAATGGGGAATTAGCTGACTTGTTGGAAAAAGAAAATGTTTTAGTTCCTCAATAGTTATATATTCTGTAAATATTTCATGAATTAAGATCAAAGATGCTTTCTTTTAAAAGAAAAAATTTTTCTTTCATTGAAACTTGATCAAAATTTACAAAATAATGATGTTCAATCGTTTTTTTTTTTGCTAGATAAAAAAAGTATCTTTTTTTATTTATTTATTTTTTCCTATATATGTTACATAAAAATATTATTTAAATTCTAATATTTTCTTTAATTCGTTTAAATGATTCAAAATGTTATTTCTGTTATTTTTGTTAATTTTGTTACTTTTTTTTCTCCTTGTATATTTTATTCTTTCTTTTCTTTTTTTTATTTTTGGATATGATCATGTCTTTAAACGTTGTTAGCGGTAGAGCTTTCAGTGTTCAACCAGTTGCTGACGGTATCGGCATCTAATGAACTACCAAATGTAGTGTCATCATCAAGTTTGACAATTTGAATGCTAGAATCAGAGTTGAAGATAACAGCAGCCTTCATGGTTCCACTTGTTGGTCTTTCAAAGTAATCAGAAGATCCTGAACCACCTGATGAAGAACCATTATCACCTTGACCATCGTGGATATGAGAAATCAATTTGTCTTCACCAGTGGATAAGACTTCAAATAGATCTAATTCACCACAACCAGTGGACCAACAAGAACAATCAGCATTACCGTATTGTAGAGTTCTAGGAATCTTGGCATTTAATAGCCAGATTGCTGGCATATCATCGTTAACACTACTTTGCGTAGTAGCTGTTGGCATACCAAATTCAAATACAAAGATCTTTTCTGATCCACCAAAGCCTTCATAAGCTGGAATATCGCTTCTGTAGTATCCACAGTTGTTACCTGAACATTCAGTTCCAGAGAAAATAACAAACTCGACATTAGATTCAACAGTAGTGTCAGATAATGCAACTGAAGATGAAGATCCACCAGAGGCATCACTGTTGGCATATGACAGGGAGTTACCGAAACATGAGGACCATGTACCAGATCCAGATCCACCGTAGTAGTTCATGAATACAACATTGTCTGCAGATGATCCAGCTTCATAATAAGAATCTCTACTCCAGCTAGATGAAGAGCTTGAAGAGCTGGATGAACTAGAGGAACTTGAAGAGCTAGAAGCACTGGATGAACTTGAAGAGCTTGAAGCACTGGATGAACTTGAGGAAGATGGAGCTTGAGTGGTGGAAGAGGCAACATATTCACTGGATGATGAACTTTGGGAAGATGAAGAGCTGGAAGATGGGGTGTAAGCAACAGCAGCTAAAGAAGAGCTTGAAGATTCGTAAGCACTTGTTGAAGAGCTAGAGGCTAAAAATTCATCTTCACCCAATAAGGAGTTTGTAGCTGGAGAAACAGTTGTAGTTTCAAGACTTGAAGTAGCTTCGGTGGCACCAGGAGCAGCAGCAACAGAAGTTAAAGAGGTTGTACTTGAAACCGGCTCAGAAACTGTGTTTCCGTTTTGGTCAACATAAACAGTTGAGTACACATCAACAACATCAACAACCATGGCTCTTTGTTGCAATTGTTTCTTAGGAATCTTAGGTTCTCTCTTGTGAGCATGAGCATGGTGTTCTCTCTTTTTAGAAGAGGATCCAGAAGGGTAATAAACACCGAATTGCTTCAAGTTGATTGGACCTCTAAAGTGAACAGATAATTGTTCATCCAATGGAGAGTTAGTTCCTGAAAATGAATAAGAGCTTTGAGAACATTGACAAGATGATTCGTCCATGCTAGTGACATCCATATATGAACCAGAGTATCCAATGTTTTCGTACTTGATTCCTGAAACACTGTTACAGTAGTAATTACCACCACTTTCAGTACAATCAGCTTGAACGTTGTTCAATTGAGAGAATAAGGTGGATAAGATAAGTAAAGTTGAAATCAACTGAGTATTAGTATTGATCATAGTTATTTATTTCTGATTTCTCCAGTTGTAAATGGATATTGCTCTAATTAATAATTCTTTTTCTATTGCCTTTCGATTCTTATTTTATTATTGTTTATGATGAATCAAAAGAAAAAAAATAGTTATTAAAGTAAAAGTATATTTTCTTGTTTGTTGGTTTTTGTAAGGAATGACTAAGTTGGATATTGTTACTTAATATATTAATATTAATTTTATTCTTTGTATTCTTTTAGATTAGTAAAAGTAATAAAAGAAAATAGTAGTTAATAAGTTATATTATTTTAAATTTTGTTGTTTATTTTTTAAACTATATGATGATTTAAAAAAAAAAAGTTATAGAGTAATTGGATTATGATTTATTCAAAGAGAAAAATGAAAATTTTTTAGTAGTTTTTATTTTTATTATTACACTGGTGTTTATATTTTTTTATTTTATTTTATTTTTGATTTGATTTCTATTTTTAAATTAAATCAGTTCAGCATAAAATTTATTAAATTAGAATTCAAAAAGATAATTTCCTAGACAATTCAAAAAAAAAAAAAAAAAAAAACATAATAATATATATTAAAGTTTATAAAATGTGCTGTTTTTCAAAAAAATGAAAAAGAAATTTTTTTAACAAAAAAAAGAAAAATTGTCAAAGCCTTGTTTCAAAACTCTACTAATAGACCTTGTTTTACTGTTTTTAAATTTACTATACTTTTTTTTTTTTCTTTTACCCTAATTTTTTTTTTACCAGCTCCTAGTCCAAATTTACAACTGGTTTTCCTAAAGAGGAAAAACTACTAATTTTAAGCCTCAAAAAAAATAAAATAAGGGAAAAGTAGTTCATGGGGGAGTTTTTTTTCTTGATTCATCGTTAAGCTTAGAAATATCCGCACAAACATGTTCAAATTCAGCATCATGATATGTGTAAATCTTTGAGGGATATATGTTTACCTTTAAATTTTTTTTTTTTTTATAAATAACTTTACTCTCATTTTAACAGGTGTTTAGTGTACGGCTGCTCAACCTGTCTTGAAATCAATTATATTTCCTATTGAAGAAATGTGATGACTTTGAAACATAAAATTTACTTACATTTAATAGTTATCAACATGTTCATTCTTTTTTAGTGGCTTGTTGTATAACCAATTATATTAAGATTTATTATATCTATAGTTTTTTTTTTTTTTTTAAACCTCTAAAAATTGATTGACAATATTTAGTTATCTAATTTGTTATCTTTAATATGATTAGAGATTGCCATTACTGACAGTAGATTATTCTTTCTTTTAAAATTTTACTAAAGTGATCAGATTTGGTAGCACTGTGGAATTGTTATCATATTCTGCATCGCTACCAAGTTTTGATATTTATAGTGTCTCTTGTTTTGTCACGTGAATGATCCAAAATAAACAAAGAAAAAAATTTCAGACGGTGAAAAAAAAAAAGCTACGTGTCATAGAAACTAAACATTTTTCAAAGAGAACTAGTTTCAAATATTTCTAAAAGATTAGATTATCAATAAACCTGTAGTAAAACAAACATCGATAAGCATACTAATTATTTTTATTATTCTTATTTAAGTTAGAACAGATCAAAGAATAATAAAACTGTTTTTTTTGGGAAATATAATTTTTTTTTCTCATTCATTTCAATAATCATAATCTTCATAATTAACTAATCATGGCTGGAGTAAACAAACAAACTAATCCTAAAATCAGAAAAGCCAATCAAAAGTTTGAAAAGCAAAATAAAGACGTTAGAAAAAACGGTAAACCTAAAGTAAAAAAATCAAAACAAACTGATAAACCTGCTTTATCCAAGTTTTGGATATATTTACTAGCTTTTTTAATCATTGGTGGTGGTCTACTAGAAGTGGTAGTTCTGTTTTTTTAAGGCTACCTATTTGAAATCAATTATACATATCATTATATACACTTCTATATGTGTAAGGCATAGTTATTTTATGTATATTGTGAAAAGCTTTTAGATTCCAATTAACTTTACTTCTTTATTGTTACTGTTCAAATAAAATTGAATATACATAATTAACTGTACACAATTAATATCCTACAAAAATTCGTTTGTAGCACATAAATTTTATTCTTTATAGTCGAAACAGTGTAAGAGAAAAAACAAAAAAAAAAAAAAAGGAACTCATATTAAAATATTTTATATTAACTTGATATATATAAATTCAGTGGAAAAGTTCTTATTTTTATTAGTTATTTAATATACATTATCTTGGAATTTTAAGCTTTGATAGCTTCAGCATCATTCTTCTTTTCCTTGAAAATATTGGTTTCAGGTTCATGTCTTTCCTTTCTTGGTCCACTGAACCACTTCTTTATGTCTAGTATAGACTTGATAGACCATACCTTAACTCTTAGGTAGTAATAACATATTAACATAGCAGCAAAGTTGAAAAGAATGTAAGCCCATAATAATCCAAAGTTTCTCCATCTTTGATCCCAATGAACACCGAATTGTTCAACAACTTGATCTTCACTATTGTATAGACAATAGTTACATACATCAGTTGAGCTTGGATTGTCAATGTAACCAGGGTACTCTTTGGCGTATGCACCTAAGAAATCGCCACATGTTTGGCCACTTGGTGGAGTGATCTTTAACATCTCAGTTGGTAAACATTTAATCTCCTTACCATGTACTAATGGCAATGTCATGGATTGAACAACATAAGTCAAAGGAGAAACCTTGTACATGAAGGTCCAGAATCCAGGCATCTTCTTTTCAGGTTGCAAAATACCACAGAACAACAACATCATAGCAAATAAGTTAGAGTTAATCATAGAGGCAGATGGAATATCTGGAGACATGTAAATGATCCAAGCACCGTAGGAAATAAAGTATAATGGGAATTGAACAACATAGATCAAGAACCAGTAACCAGCATGAGTGGCAGTTCCATTACCTCTTAATGGCCAGTAGTAACAAATGAAACAGAAGAAGATACACAGCGCAGACCAGGCAGTTTCAACAAGAGTATGTGAAATCAATAAAGCAGACCAGTGGAATGTGGAAGAGTCACTTTCTCTAACTTCATACAAAACTCTGGCATCATAAGCAAAGACGTGCATTTGATTGATCATAGCCAAAGCAATAATTAACATAACAAAAGTGGAAGAAAAGGCTTGAGTACCATCTTGAATGTAGTTATGCTTACCAGTCCAGACATAAGACAAACCAACAACTAGAGCACAAATAACACATTCCAAAAACTTGGCTCTGATGTAAACAGGAGCTCTCCAGAATTGAATATTGGTTCTCCACATAACAGTCTTGAATTGACTTAGCAATGGTGCAGCATAGGTGGTCAACAATTCAGGATCTTCAGTTTGAGCCTTATTTGTTAATGATGCATTCAGTTCATCTAGTTCCTTAATAGCAGCAGAATGTTCTGGTGATTGTCTCCATGTTTCAGCCCAATCTTTACCAACACTGTTACCAACAACAACATCCAACATCCATTCAGCAGGGTTTTCAGATTTATCACAAATTAAGCCAGATTCTCTTTCCAAATAAGATAACATAGTTCTAGAGTTTTCACCAATGTCACCAAAGTAAACCATTTCACCACCTCTCTTTAATAAAAGCAATCTGTCAAATTGTTCAAACAAGGTGGCAGAAGGTTGATGAACTGTACACAAAATGGACATACCAGAATCAGCTAAAGCCTTTAAGAATTGAATGATGTTCCAAGAAGAATTAGAATCTAAACCAGAGGTAGGTTCATCCAAGAAAAGTAATAGAGAAGGCTTAGCAACTAATTCAACACCAATAGACAATTTCTTTCTTTGTTCAACATTCAAACCTCTACCAATCTTACCAACAACGGCATGTTCGTAATTTTGCATACCAAGCAATCTGATGATTTTATCAACATATTCCATCTTTTCAGCATGTGGAACAGAAGCATTTTGTCTTAGATCAGCAGCAAATTGTAAAGATTCCTTGACAGTCAATTCAGTCATGTGGTTATCAGCTTGAGTAACAAAACCACATGATCTCTTGAAGGATTGAGGCAATGGCTTATTGTTAACTAATAGATCACCAGTAATGGTAACACCTTTAATTCTTTGAGATAAAGTAGTTAACAAAACTGTTTTACCAGCACCAGAAGAACCCATTAAAGCAGTCATCTTACCAGGCTTAACATAACCATAGACATTGTCCAATAATCTTCTAGAACCACCATCATATTTAACATCAACATTTAAATTCTTCCAAGAGAAGATATCCTTATTAGCAATAACTTCATCCAAATCAACATCAGGACCGTTCAAAGCAGCCATCATTTCTTCTCTGGTGGCAACTTTAGAGTCAGCATTGTCACCAAAGTCAGGCATGTGGCCTCTCTTGAAAAGTAATAAATCACCACCACCTTCTAAAGGCTTTAAGTATTCAGCTAAAATAACATTCAAAACAATGTAACCAAAAGTCCAAACTAAGTTGACACCCCAACCTTGCCAAGCATCTGGGTAGTATCTAGCATGATATTGGGCCTTAACATATGCATCACCATTGACATATTGGTGTCCAGGAATGGCACCAGCAGCGTTACATATTTGATTTGATAAAGAGACACTCTTGTAGTTAGGACCGGAAGGAATTAATTGAGAACATAACATTTCTCTTCCATGGAATTCAGTAGCAATAACAGATTCAAATGCATAGTTGATAGGATTGATGTATCTAATCCATCTACCCCAGTGATGCATTTGACCAGCAGGAATGAAGAACCCAGAGTAAATACACAATATCAAAATAAACAACCCACCAACAGCATGGGCAGTTGTACCATCTTTTGTCATGGCAGCACAACACTTAAATAAGAAGGAGGTACATTGTTGCAAAGTGATCATATTCAGCAAGTATTGGAAGTAAGAACCAGCATCCCATTTCAATACAGGAATCCAATAAGTAACCAAAGATAGAATAAAGACAGCAACTAATTTAACAGGGAATTCAGTGAAGATTTCTTGTAAAGCTTCAGCTGATGTATGGTACATGGAATAAGCCTTATGTTTCATGATAATAGCTCTGTTGGCAAATGAAGAGGAAATTTCACCTAAAGAAGTAACAGCACAGAAAAGCAATGCATAAAATATTAAACCACCTCTAGAGTATGCACCCGCAGTAGTAGATTGGTTTTTAGGATCGATTTTGTAAAACATGGAACCAATAATCAAACCTTTGATAACAAAAGAAAGAACATATACTCTGGTGTATGTCATATCACCCTTAACTCTATGAACACCTCTAGTCATACAGTTAATAACTTGAGTCCAATAGTTTGTAGTGTATAAGGAGTGCAAAGGTTCATTCTTTTGTTTTCTTTGTTTCATAGATTCTTCCAATCTCTTATGAGTTTCTTCAGGATTGTGCTTGGCAACGTAATCATTGAAAGAATCTAAAGCAGCTTGATATTGAGGAGATGCCTTCCAATAAGCAACAAACTCATCAACGTTTTTAGGAATGGTGGATTCATAACCTGGTAAACAATCCAAGTTTTTGTTTTCAAAATCTAAAGTAACAGAAGTTAAGAACTCAGCAGAAGTCATTCTGTTAGGCTTGATGAAACCCATGTTGGTGAAGTATTCACAGGCTTCGTCAGCAGGACCGTAATAAATTTGTTGACCATTGTATAAAACAGAAACTTTATCCATCAAATCATAAATCTTTTGACCAGCTTGGTATACACAAATAATGGCTGTAGTATTTGTCATGTTGGTGGCAGTTCTAATGGCTTGAGCGAATTCCAAAGCTGAGGAAGCATCTAAACCCAAGGTGGCATTATCCCAGCAGTAAATAGAAGCAGACATACCTAAGGCTTCAACTAAAGAAACTCTCTTTCTTTCACCACCAGAAACACCTCTAACAACACCTGAACCAACAATGGTTTTGTAAGTGTGTCTTAATCCAAAGACAGTACACCATAAATCTCTCATGGTGTCAACATATTCTTGCTTAGAGATTCCATCAACTCTAGTTCTTGGTAGCTTACACTTGATGGCAAAGTCTAGAGTTTCCTTGACGGTGATTCTTGGGAAGTGGAAATCCAATTCTGGAACATAAATGACATAACCTTTGAAGGCCTTCATCATTTGTTGTTGATCTAGCCCATCATAAGAGAACTGACCATTAACTTCAACGAATTCATCGATTTCACCGGCAATGGCTCTCATAGTTGAAGAGGCACCAGCACCAGGTCTACCAATGATCATAAGCATTTCACCACTTTCAACAACACCGATGGCATCCTTAACAATGTATTTAGTGACTGGCTTGTTCTTACCTTGTACTAATCTCTTAGGCCAAGTGAAATATTGATAGAGCATGTTGTCAACAGATGGGGCAACAGCAGCAGAAGCATCTACACCAATGACGTTTAATTCATTGAATGCAACACCAGTGTCATTGGAGATGATACCTTGCTCTGATTTTTGATTTCTTAAATACTCCAAAACTTGTTGTAAATCAAAGTCTAAGCCTTCTTTAATAACCAATGACTCTAGTTGTTTTTTGGTTTTGGTAGATAAAACTCTAGCTAGAGATTCAATTCTTTCAACACCATCACCGGCGTTGTTACTAGTACTTGATAAAATCTTTGAAATTTGATGAGTCATTTGAACATTGTCTTGATTTTCTAGGTCATCGAATGAGTTTATTGATTCAGCCTCTTCAGTATCTTGATTAAGGTAGGATGGATCAGAAGGATGAGAATTTTTTTCATCCTTTAAACTATTAGATTTACTATAAATGGAACCTGTCATTGGGTAATTTATAATTTATCTGATGTTTTTTATTTATATTGGGTTGATATATTCATATAATCTTAAGGTAAAAAATAAAAATTACGAATCAGTGAGAGTATATTCAATAGTAATAGAAACATAAAGTAACTTAGCAATCATAATGACCATATGCTATATATATATATAGACTTGATGAAAGACAAGTATCAGCAAATCTACAATTGAATTTTCTACTTGATGATACCAAGAATATATATTTAAAATACCTCAACCATTGTACTTAGATTGTCAATTAACCATTACGGAAGAAGTAGATGAAAAATCATAAAACCTACTGGATTCGTCTTAGAGAAATCAAAAAGCTTACCGGTTATTGTACTTTTCATGTAATTCTTTGTTTTTTTTTTCACTTAGAGGACAGTTTTTTTTGGAGTGATGAACATATATATTTTATTGAATTCTTAGACGCTTAGATAAAAATTCATAAAAAAAATAAAAAAGATGTTAATTTATCCGATAATAATCCGCGTTCAAACGGTAATTTTTTCTGTTCTCCTTAGTTAATAAAGTCGGTAGTTACGTGAGGGGGTATAAGAGGATAAAGATAACCTAGTTTAGTCGTCATTTCAATGAATTATATTTAAAGACATATTGAAATTTACTTTTATTCTGATTTCTTCACGGGAAAAATATGCATTTAAAAAAAAAACAAGCAGATACACTTTGAATGTGTATATTAGGTTATCTTTTATATTTATTCTGTTGTCTGGTTAAATATATTATTTCTCTTTCTGTATTACTCTTATAAACGCATTTGTTAGATACTTCGGATAAACCTTTGCATTATCATCTAATGAAAATCCGTGTTTAATTTCACTTAAACTTTTTTTCTTTTTTTTTTTTTGAAAATGAGGGTTAAAACCGGAAATACTATCTTTTTTTTTATGGACTGCTCTTGGTAGCGAAACTGTAAGTTGACTTTGACCGTGAAACTTATTAGTCACGTGGGATTATTAGTATATCCGATTGACGGTTTGTCTTAAACTGGAGTTTTTTTTTTCCTTTTCAAAGAGCCTAATCTATAGCTATTCAAGATACGAACAGATTTAAGGTTTTCTACAAAGAAAAAGAAAAAAAAAGTCAACCCAAATACATCATATAACATGATGAATACAACTCATTCTTTAGTAAATGCTACGTTTAATTGTGGATACTGTCATTCAATGATTAAAACTGAAGATTTTGACTCATCATTTTTATCTCTATCAAAGCTACAATTGGATTCTATAGCACATCCTTGTAAAATTTCCAATAGTTCACTATCTGATTCTAAACATAACAATACTTTTATACAAGATTTTCAGTCATCTATTACATACAAAAATAGACATAAGAAACATAATCAAAGACTAAAACTCAAAGATAGTAGTTACATTATTTTGAATGATAAACCTCAGCAAGGTTCTGAAGATTTTGATTCTTCTCTAGTAATCAACACTAATGATCACGCTATATCTAAAAAGATTAAAGCGTTAGAACCTGTTTTTGACATTATTAACAATAGTTTGGCAAATCTAGAATCTTTGAATGGTGATCTGCTTCCAAATATAAAACATCCGTTGTGCAAAGAATGTTGTGAGATCTTAAAGGCAAAACTTAATGAAAAGTTTGAAAATTTATTAAGTGAAAAGGAAAAATATCAAAATTTCCTAAAGAAATTGCAAGTCTATAAAGCAAGAATCTTAGAGCAGAATAATAAAGACATAGATACAGCAGAAAGTTTAAGGTCATTCTCTTATTCTCTCTCACCTAAGAAGAGACATAATGACAAAAGATTAAGTATGCAAAGTATTGAAGAAAGATCACCTGATAATACAATCAAAAGCAATGATAATCATAATAGTTTATCTAAAGTGGATATATCTAATCTACAGGATATCAAGAGAATAAACAATGAAACGGAAGATTTGATTAAAAAAATAAAAGATGCAAAGATTGAAAAGGAGAGACTTGATCAAACTTTATCCAAGGAAAAACTATTAGAGAAAAAGAAGAAGAAGAATTTTTTGGCTAAAGCTAATGTTGAGAATACTCAAAAGTATTTGCAATATAAGCAAAATCTAAAAAAGTGGAATGATATTAGTGTGGATATAGAAAGTGCACATGAAGAATTGGCCAAGTTGAGAAATCTGAACATTTACAATACAGTTTTTAATATAAGCACTGTTGACGTTGATAAAAATATATCTGCATTGGATCCGTTTTTTGATATGAAAAAATATAGAAATGGCATTAACAGCTTTGGATGTATCAATGATCTAAAACTAGGTTGCTCTTGGAGAGAAACGAATGCTGCTCTTGGTCAGGTTACTTTATGTTTGTGCAACTTATCAATACCAATATCAATTAATAAAACTATATGTCATATTAATTCTGATATTGAATGGTTTCCATTAGGTTCAGTTTCTAAGTTAATTAAGGCAGGTCTTGAATATAATATATTTTATGATCCATTGGATACCACTTTGAAAAAAAATAACATGCCGAATAGTATTCACAAGGAAGATAATGCTAATAACTGGAAGTTTTTATTTTTCAAGAATAATAGTAGTATAAATGAAAGAAAGGAAATTAAAATTAATAAATTGAAAAAATTCAACGAGTCAATGGTAACAATATTAAAATACATAAATACATTACTATCATACTACAATGAAATGAAAGTTAAAATATATGATAGGCCAGCAGATGAAATAACTGTGTGGACACTGCCATATAAAATAGAAGATGATAAAATCAATAATACTTCAATAAAATACAATGGATCGGATGTCGAATGGGCGCTAAGCTGTAAGTTTCTGTTGATTAACTTGAAGTACTTGATGATTTATAGACACAAGCTATACTTATTAGAATGTGAATCCAATTAAAGGTAGTGTTATGGCTGAAACAAATAACTATTATTTTAGTTATATATAGAAGGGCTTGTTTTTAGATTCTTATCATAACGAAAGGGGAGGTTAAAGCTTTTTTTTATTTTCAAATTTTATACACGTAAAAATATTGCGGCTAAATTTCTAAAAAAAAAAATTTGGATAATCTCTTATCAAAGGGGCAAATGTTTTCTTTTTTTTTTTTGATAAAGTATTTAAGGTGTGGATATTTCACAATTGATGTTCTTTTATTTGATCAAATAAGATATACACCAATTAAATAAATAAAATCATAGATATGCATATACAAAGTGCTTTAAATGCACTGTCACAATTTCCCATTTCTTTCATAAATCAAGATTCAAGCTACTCCTTATCATGTCCTATTGATACCCCTATGTCATGTTCAAATAATACAGTCATTGAAGATTCTTGTTGCTTTGAGTATCCAGGAGGAATTTTTCTACAAACACAGTTTTGGGATTATTTACCTTCCTTTTATGAACCTGTAGAAGAACTTGAAAGGTACTCCAAAAATTTTACTTTGCATGGGTTGTGGCCAGATAATTGTGATGGGAGCTATGCACAATTTTGTGACTCTTCAAGAAATATTGATTACAATATTACAAATATGCTATTGAATCAGGACTTATATCAATCTGATAATTTACCGAGTTTGCCATACAATGCAGGTGAATTGTTGGTTGATGATATGAAGACTTGGTGGAAATCCAATAACGGTAATGATCAATCATTATGGATTCATGAATACAATAAGCATGGTACCTGTATAAACACAATGAAGCCAGCATGTTACTCAAGATGGTTTGAGAATGATTTAATCAAAGAAGATGATAAAGACGAATATGAGAAGCTTGTTAAAAGAGGTATTTATGACTACTTTGATATATCAATGAAACTTTTCAAGAAATTAAACACTTATGAAGCATTGGCCAAGCACAACATTCTACCTTCAGAAACCCAGACATATAAGAGAGAAGATGTTGCCAAAGCCTTGAGCGACTCATTTGATGGTAAGCAAGTCTTCTTTAAATGTGATAAATATAACAGTATAAATGAAATATGGTACTATCATTTACTATCGAAAGGTTCTCCAATTCTTAGCAATGATGTTGATGTTTTCAAGGCTATAGATAGCTTTTCTCCTTACTCAGGCTGTTCACTAGATGGCATTCATTATTATCCAAAGGGCTTTAAGCCTCCTGCATACAACCCACCAAAATCACCAGGGAATGGAAACAAAAAAAAGTTAGGTACTGGTTCTTTGAGAATATCCACAAAGAAAGGCTCATTGACTGGGTTCTTAACTAATAAGGGTAACTGGATGACTAAAGGAACAGAGGCTAATTATGAACTGCTTGATGCTGAATTTGGTAATGTTAACTTGAAGACTAGAATGGGATACTGTGGTGTAAATCAAAACAACAACTTTTTTGAATGTAACAGTAAGTATAATAAAAACCCTACTCAATTCAATTATGATGAATCATCAGGTATCATTTCATATTCAGGAAAAGATATGTGGTTTTCAGAAAAATATCCTTCAGGAAGAATCCAAAGCAACGTTATCTTGAAAGATGGTAATGATCAAAAAGAATATGAGTATAAATTAAAATTCAATAGAAGATTCTAACATCTTGTTTATTCTTTTGAACAAAAAGCACATTAAGGGTGTAAGTCAAATGACGCAAATGAGAATATATGATAACAGTTTTTTATTACTATTTATATGTATATATAATTAAAATTTCTCTGTCAGTTTTAAAATATGCTCGGTATTATTTAGATCAAATTTGGTTGGGATTTCGCCATATTCAAAATCAGATATGTCCGTGTCATCAACGTCTTTGTTTTCATCAAACCTGACTTTACTCTTAATTGAAGGGCTAACTGTTCTAGTGGAATATAACATCTTCTTCGTATCTGATAAACGATCATTTAATAATTCCAATCTGTTGTTCAAACGCTTTGATATTGATTTTTCAGTTTCAAGACCATTTTTGAGCTCGTTCATTTCTTCATTCTGGCTTCCAACTATGCTTACTAATTTAGAGTATTTCTCCTCCAAGTCTTTGATAAGATTGTTTTGATTTTGTAGCAGTTTGGCCTGTTTTTCAATTGATCGTTCGTATTCTTTTAATGAATCTTGAAGTTCTTCTTTTTCTTTCTTATACTTCATGTTGGCGAACATCATGTTTTCCTTATCTTCTTCCAGTCTTCTCCTATTGAGATATCTCTCCCTTTCATATTTTTCTCTTTCTTCTAGATCCTTTACTTTTCTTGCTAGGTTTTCTTGTTGAATTCTACGCTTGAGTTCAAGATTTTCTAATTCTAAATCTTGCCTTTTGTCATACAGATTACTATCAAACTCATCCAAATGCTTACCTCTTGAATTCAAAGGACTGTAATCAATATTTCTCATATCATCTACATCCACAGAGTTTGAGTATCCATAAGAGCCTTTATTGTTTTGGTAAACATCTTGTATATTGTATATACTATCATCTCTTGATGAGGTTTTATCATTCATGTACCCAAATACGTTTCTACCATGTCTTTTGTTGTTCAACTCTAATATGTTCTTTCTTCTTGAATAAATATCATCATTCTTAGTTTCAAACCCATTCCCAAATATATCATCGAATTTCAAAGAGTTATCGTTTCCCTTGTTTTGCAACGCCAGCTTGTTCTTTTCATATTCTAGTTTCATTTTATCTAGAGTGTCATTCTCATAATCAACACTTGAAAAATCATCGTTGTCATCAAGGTACTTTTTTCTTGTGATGCTGGAATAACTACTTTTCATGGGTGAATCAAAGTATAATCTATCCTCGTGGTCATACGGTAGATCGTTGAAGTTTCTTCCTGATCTCATGATCCCAGCAGTTTCATCATCATCTGCATCATCTTTCTTAAAACTATTGAAAACTGATGAAAATAGCATATTCCTATTGGTATTACTCTTATTTTTAAAACTCTTTAAATCTGGTTTGATACGACTTTATTAGACGTCGATTTTTTTTGTGTGTCTTTTTTATCTTTTTAAACAAAAAAAAAGTTGTAAAGTTGCTAACTGTAACAAAAAAATATAAATGTAACGCGAAAAACAAAAATATATAACAAATTCACGAGCTGGTTAATGATTCTCATATTTTATGTTACTTCAGGAAAATCTCCAACCCTTCTTTAATTTCATTACTAAACATCATCTCATGACCAGAATTCCATAATTGGCTCAAATCAGGATCAGCAATTATGTAGTTATTGATGATTTCATAGATGTACTGTTTGAATACTATTTTCAAGGCTATATCATTTTCCTTCTTGGTGTGTTTGACTATTCTAAATGAATCTGTAATCAGATCCATATACTGCTCTATGTATTGATCTATTTTATGGTACTTTTCACAGTCACCATTGTTGTCTTCATTGACACTTTCCAAGAACTCTATCCATAAAGATGCTATGGGCTTGAAATTATTAACATGTATTTTCAACTTGTCAAGCATGTAAAAGTCGTTCTTAGGTAATAGTTTATAAATAGAGGAGATTGCTAATAAATTCAATTTTCTCTCTTTGGCACTATAAATTCTTAATGAAATGCAATGATACCACTTGTCTATTAAAGTTTGAAACACCTCTGTGAAAGACATTTCTTTGTGCACACTTGATTGGTAGATTATTTCTACTCTGTCATTTTCATACTTTGGTACACATGATGACATATGATACTTGTTCAATTCATTCAAGAAAAGATCCTGATTAATAAAAAATAGTCTTGATATGATGTTGAAACACTTATCTTCCATATCATCTTCGGCACTTTCCTTTAAGAGTACCTTATTCAAAAGCGCTTGATAGACTCCTGACTCCACAAACCAATTTAAAACTTGTGTTCTTAGCTCCGAATTGTCACTTAAAAAGCTTATTTTCAATAGCAAGTGATCCCAAGTGTTGTACATTGATTCAAACAGGTCATCTCTAATATTTGATAGTTGAGAGCACATTTTAGAACAAATATATTTAAACTCTTGTAAGTTTATGAAAGTGTCTATCGGCAAAACAACAGCAAACAGTCTAAATATGTTTAACAAAACAGGCATCAAGTCAGTATTACTGTCAAAAGACAACATATAGTTTTTCAAAAATACCCCACCTATCAACGACATACCCTTGTTGTAATATTCTGGAAGATCACTTTGCAATGGGAAACAATCTAGAACCTCTTGGAGCAGATCATAGGCATCCTCCCCAAGTAGATTATATCTCTCCAAGTTGGCCTTGGAGGAATCAATGCCTTGTGAAATCATAGGAAATGCCAAGTCCCATGTTATGTACGATTTCTCATTCAAAGATCTTATTATTGATGTAGTCAAACGCATCAACTGTTGAGCAACTATTAATGTGCTTTGGTTTTGTACATTGTCTTCCCACAATGCAGGTAAGTTCTTCAAGACATTGATGATGTTATCATTTTCAACCAAGGGTCTGTTTTCAGATATTATAGTTTGAATACTCTTCAAAGCATTAATTTTGGTATGTGGGAGAGTGACTGTTGGAAGGACTTTTATCACTATACTCTCAATCAATGGTGAAATGTAATTCTTAAAGTTCTCCTTCTCAAAAGTGGAGCTTGAAACAACATCTGTTATGCTTTGTAAAACAGATGATGAAACCACAGAGTTTTCACCATACACTTGCAACGATTTCAACAAGAAAGCATAAACCGGCTGTCTAACTTCATTCTTATCCAAATTTTCAGACCATTGTGAGATTATAGAGCAAATTCTTCTAATCATTACGATTTTATAAATGTCCTCAATTTGTTTTGTATTTGTTTCAAAAGGAACCAATGGGAACAAAACATTGCAAATGATGTTGTCTATGTCTGCCTTGGAGGATAACTTCTCAACACTGGATTCAAACATCGTGTAAAGAGCATCTAGGCCCAAGTAGTCATTGGTGGATGAAGGATCTACTGAATTCAATCTTTCCATCAAAACAACTTCAGTATTTTCCTTGTAGAAAGATAGAATTGTGCAAAAGAACACCTCACCTGCCTTTCTTATATTGAAACTAGGATCAGCAGCCAAATCGTCATTTGCCCATTCTTCTGGATCTTCAACAATAAGTTCTAAATCCTGTTGAGTTAGTTTTAAATAATATTGCTCCAATGAATTAATGGATTGCAATATAAAGTCAATTTTGGAAAATATATTAGAATCTAAATTAACTTTGATTGCCTTCATTCTCTCCATATCACTCTTGTATTTTGTTAATGTGATTTTATTATCAGGTGAGCAGTATTGAACAATAGGCTTCAATACTTGGAAAAAGTTTACACCAATCTTATAGAATATTTCATAAACCTCGGATAAGTCTGATTCATTATTTGTGACGTAAATAAACTCACCTTGTGTGTTTAAGAATTGTATGATTTGAATAATTAATGAATCTACAATCTCGGTATTGAACAATAGCAACTTATAGATATCATTGTCCCAAGACCCTTTAAATCTCATCAAAGTCTTTAAAAAGCCTATGGTAATTTTTCTCAATATTGGATACTTATTTAAGCTTTTGTTAAAGAAATGTTTATCTTTGATTAAGTTGAAGAAATGTTTTATCATCATATCGAACAAGGAATTACAGTTTTCGTTCAAATAAGGCTGTCTAAATCCATCTGTAATAACAACTCTCAATACTTTAGAGCAAATATAAGATATATTCATGGCCTCCAACATATCATCATCGTTTAATGAGTCTTGTTCCAAGTTGCTTATCCAAATTTGTGAAAAATTAGAGTAGATTTGATATAGAATGTTGAAAAACATTTCAGACTTTTCTTGAAATACAATTTTACATTTCCCTATTCTTGCACTAGCAACAATTTTGACAACTTGATTCAATATCAACAAAATATTGTAGAGCTTTATTTTCTCAACTGAGTTTAGTGGATTGTTTTGGATGTTCATGTATATAGATGTTAAAACTTGGTTGAAATCATCTAGCATACTTTCCCATTGATTAGGAAAGTCTTGTCTAACCATGACTCTTATAGCCAAAGCATTTTGCATGCATAAGTTCTTATTGTATTCATCCAAATTATTCAATATCTTTGATCTAATCTCTAACTTGACATCCATGGGTATAGATTTCCATTTCTGTTCAACTATTCTTTTAAAATTGATTACTGCTAGCCATCTGATGTTTAAATCATTAGATAAATCCAAGTATACTTCTTGGTAAGCTTTATGTAAAGTACCATCAACTAAGTAATAATCATTCCAAACTTTCAATTGATCTTCAGCTTTCTTTGCTAATTCTGGGTTCACATTGGCACCAGCAGCATGTCTTAAACATTGAACTAGAGCAAGATTATCAAGATATATATTAGGTTCAGAGGACATATCTAGCTTATTCTTATTAATTAGTAATCAGTTTTGTTTTTCCTGGTTGGTGCTCTGTTAAAAATATCTATTTTTTTTGTTAGCATATCTCCAAATTTGAATATATAAATCTAATGAGGCTAACATTTCCATTACACATTTTTTCTTTTTTTTTTTCTCTGAATGAAGCACGAAAAAAAATGAATAAAATTTATACGATGCCACTTTTATCAGCAACGCTACCATATTTCCGCAATTATTCATAAAATGGAGAAATAATACTTAAACAAAAAAACAAAAAAATGAAACTTTTTTTTAATTAAATCCAATTATATTTAACAATGACAACTGCATAATGTAATAATAAGTACAAAGACGAAGGGATGGATTTTTATTTAGATAACCTTAAAGCTTTTAAAGCCTCCCAGTATATCATTATTATTTCCAACGATGTTGTTCACTAACACCTACCCATTCGTTATCAACATAACCTAACTCCTTTTTAACTTTTAATATTGTATCTTCATCTCCCATGTTTTTGCCAATATTATCAGAAATTTTAATACAGAATTCATTGTCTATTTTCATAATTTTAATTACAATATTTAATGGTTCGGATTTCATTTTATAATTTGATGATTTAGTCTTGAAATCATTGGTGAAATAAGTACCAATACCAAAGTTACATTTTAATTTCTTTTCGTAGCAGTATTTGTTCAAGTCAATACATTTAGCAACATTCAAGCTATCAGAATAACAGATGCACTTACTATAAGGTTCGTAGCCTAACTTATTTAAATAATGGTGGCTGATTTTATCGGTGTAGATTTTTGGATCACCTGAGTCCTGTCTAACACCTATGTAATAATCGGTTAAAGGCTTTTCAAAGTTCTTTAAGAATATATCGGTACCAAAAGTATCGGTTAGGGCTAAACCGGCATTTTCAGGACCAAATGTGCTGATCCAATATTCCATGGCTATTTTGTTGGATTCGGTGTAATTCTTTGTCAATGATGCTATACCCATGAACCATTCATGAGCAACAGTACCAATTGGTCTCAAGTTATATTTCTTGGCCAATAAGACATTGGATGTACCCAATAACAGCTTGCCGAATTTTTCCGGGTCGGAATCCTTAGCCCTCAATATACCCTTTATGATGATGTCATGTGTCTTGAAGTCTCTTCTACGTCTGGTACCAAATTCACTGAATACTATGTTATTTTGGAAGAGTTCCAATGCCTTTTGATAGCTTTGTTCCAGCTGACCCTCATAATCCCAATCAGTATCAATAAACTTGAAGTATGCTTCTGAAACCAATGCTAAAATGTAGATTTCGTAAAGAATGGTCACTTCCCATTTACCCTTGATGATGATGTCTAGATCATAAAATCCCTTAAAAGAGGAATCATTGCTTAGTGTCTTTGAAATGATAATCTCATCATCCGGGTTTAACTTGAAGTCATTACTGATGAAATCTATGTAGTTCTTAGGTAAGAAAGGAATGGTCTCTTGAAGGTAAGCAACTTCATCTTGAGTGAATCTCAATGAAGATAAATGGTTTATCTGATCTTGTAACCAATCTATAGATTCCAATGAGAACTTCTTATCGTTAAATGATCTATTATTGAACTTATATTCGACATTAGACTCAGGAAAGTTTTGATGGATAGCAGCTTGCATGGTGATCTTGTACAGATCAGTATCCAAGAAGGATATTATTGATGGCGATGACATTAATTAATGTTGTGATGGTTATGATTATGATATTATCAATTATGGAATCAATATATAGATGACTAATAATAGATTGTTATCGCTTGAAAGTTTCATTCTTTTAAAAAAATGATTGTTACCAAAAGAATTGATAAAACATTGGGGGGGAAAAACAACTCATGCTAACATTTCAATGGGTGTAAAAATAAATAAAAAAATTTTCCAGTATGATTTTTTGGCTTTTTTTATTAATTTTTTTTTTTTTTTTTCATAGATCCATTAAACTGCGGTGGGGGGAAAAAATGGAACAATTCGGAATTATATAATCTGTAAGCCACTTTTTTTAAGATTTAAAAGAGTCATCAAATTTTAAAAAATTGCTGTACACAATAGACTAAATATATATTATTTCAACATCTTTAGCACTGTATCAAATACTGTATCAACCATTGTGTTGCTGTTCACACTGTTGAATAACGGTAAGAAGGTGTGGTTGTTCAATCTAATTCTACTATCCATTACAGTATCCGTATCTATAATCATCTCCAATTCTTTCTTGTTCTTCATGTTGCTATCGGAAACAAACTCAACATTTGTGTTGTCAGAGTTTAGTGGCTTCAACAAGTCATAATCATCTTCTTGTTTGATAACAGTTCCATTGTTGTTGTTGCTGATGTTGTCTGAAATTATACCGATTCTAGAGTTGATATCAATGAAGTTGAAGTTGTTGAAGTTGTTCCATTTCATGCAGGATATCCATGAATCATGATTCTTCTTCAATATGATGTCATTCAAATCCTTATCAAAGAAGTATATAGTGCTTGTTTTGTCCATGATGTCATTAACAACCAATGTAATATCTCCATTTAATGGATTGATGGACATGAGTCTCTTCATGTTTTTAAATTCTAAACCATTCTTCAACACAAGTGATTTGTTAACATTGTTGTTTATAACATCTTGTGATATCATGGATTTTTTGAATTCATCGTACATATCAAATCCATTTATTATTTCATTCTTGATCAAGTCATAAGTTAACAACCCTATCTTTGTCATTATGACGATGTTTCCATTGATTTTATTCAGTTGCATTGTTTGGATGTTTGAGTCCAATTGTAAAAATTTCAAGATCGAATTCATATTGATAGAGTCCAAAAAGTATAATCTATCACCCAAACTTTGTAAAATCAATGACTTGTCCAAACTTTCAATGACAAAGTTATTTTCAGTTATCAAATTATTGTTACTTGACTTGTAGTTGATTAAACCAAACTTCCAACATAGATTGTCATCAGCAACATTGTTGGGTATTTCCAAAACTGCCCACTTCTTTATACCACCATATTTGTCAGTGGTGAAGATATGTTTATTTACATGTGAGTTTGAGTTTGTGTTGGATATGTGTATATCAACAATTTCAATATCACCCAGCAATTGATTATTTTCAACACCGTGTGGTGAAATGATCTTTGTTTGAAGGATCCAATCATTATGTTCAGAATTGGTACTCTTTTTCCAAAACTTCAAAGTATATGAAATTTCATTGTTTGATTTCTTTTGAGTGTTAGCAAAGATAGAGTTTTGTTGAGATTTCAATGATTCTAAGGTTATCAAAAATTCGTACTTGATGTTGTTGTGTTCTATTAGGAAATTTTCAATTTTTAAGATTTCAGGTTCTATGATATCTTCATGTTCATTTCTAATTTTACCTATTTCAACAGATTTGGATAATTGAATATACTTTAGACTTTCATTCTTGTTTAAATCATAAGTGTTGATTCCATTACAGTGTGGAAAATATAATATCTCTGGAGAATTAATGGAATTAGTAAAGGATCTTATGGTTATGTCGTTGTTATAATTATTATTACTGCTTAAGCTCTTAGACTTAATGGCACTCTTTGGTCTTATATTTTCACCTTTTAGATTCTTGATCAAGTAATCACTTTCAAAGTTGATTAATGGACCATTAACACTCAACTTGGATTTGAAATCAGATTTGTTCAATAATAAGAATTCCAAGTCCATATTTGTCATGTTGTCCACATGTTGTAACAATACAGATATGTAATTTTCTTTGAAATCAGGTTCATTGATGCTGACAATAACACCATTTAATCTAGGTATGAAATTCTTCTTAATGGAGCCTTGAGACAAATCCCAATAGACAAATACCTTTTCCCAACCACCTGAATACAACTGAGATGAGCTTGTATTGAATGCTAGAGACAGGACACTATCGCAATGCCATTTCAAAAATTGTGTGATGGTGGAAGAGTCGGTTTGGTTCAGTGATATCAATTGAATAACACCACTTGCAAACCCAATGGCTAATTTGGATAAATCATTAGAGATTGTTGATTGGGTAATTATCTTGGAATTCTTAGAAATAGAATCAGATGTATTAATTTCAATGTTTTCAAATTTCAAGATTGGTTCCTGTATGTCTATTTGATTAGTTGTAAAGATAAAGCATTCTATAGAATTATAAGTGTTGTGGGAGTTATTTTTTCTGCTCTTTTTACTCTCCTTTTGTTTGCTTATATCACTTTGAGATTTCTTGATGACCAACAAATTACTTTTGTTGTTGGACCATGAATAAGTAATCAATTGATCTTTTGGTATGATTTTTTTGATGACAACTTTAACACAATCATCCTCGTTTACTCTATTACCAATGTAGAAGTTAGATTTGTCTTCATCTTCCATCAATACAACGTTGTCATTCAAAACTTGTGTTATAGCAATCTTTTTACCTTCATTATTCAAAAATTCTATGGCCAAGGTCTTGATATCAGTATCGTAATCAATTCTTCTGTCCAATGGAACGTATACTATTTGACCATTTTTGGTGATCAACTCAATGAAGTTAATATCATCAATCTTGATGATGCTTGAGCCTATAATATTGTTTTCAACAAAGGAAGAGTTAAGGAATATGTGTTCAAGATTCTTATTGTTGTTGAATTTAATAGTCTTCATGCACTGTCTTGTGTTTATACAATAAAGTCTAAGCATGTTATTGAATGGAATGATTGAATAGTCTCTATCGGAATCTGTATAGAAATTGAAACTGTTGTTTAATAGATCATACTTGGAAGTGTATTCAATTTCATTATGGTTGTAATTGAAAGGTGTTTGTAATTTACCACCAGATACTAATGAAACAGAGTAGTTTTCAATAGAGTTGGACATGTCTTTTCAATAGTTACTAATAAATATGATAAGAGTACTATGTAAATAACTCGTTTTTGTTTATATTTTCTAAATATATGGTTTTATTTTATGTTGGTAATATATACTTATTTGATAAATGAACATACAGTTTAAAACAATTCAATTGATTCTTCTTTTTTTTTGTTGCTATTTTTTTTTTTTCTGTTTGAAAATTTTATTTCATCTGGTTTGTAATGAGGTGTTTCCTAATTGGGTAAGATTGTTGGTAGAGGAAAATGTGGGAAAGGGAAAAAAAAAAGAAAAGAAAAAAAGATGTGTTTCACCTGTAGAAAAATCATACTGTGTAACCCTGCCATATATAGTTTCCGTAAGCATACAATCACAGCCGAAAATCAACGTAGATTTTGATTTTTTTTTTTTCGTTTTTTTCAACTGACAAGGGGAAAAAAAAAAGAAACTTTGCAAACAATAATACATGAACTTATTACACTCTTTGAATTGTCCTTATAAATCATTATAAAAATAAAATAAAAAAAGGCATACCTGGATCTACCATATATACATTGTATCACACACTCTCTCACATATAATTATACTCATATCATAATGATTATTCCAGTTAGATGCTTTTCATGCGGTAAAGTCGTAGGAGACAAATGGGAAAAATACTTAAACCTACTAGAAAAAGAAGAAGATGAAAATGGTGAAATAATGGACGAAGGTAAAGCCTTAACTGAATTAGGTCTAAAAAGATATTGCTGTAGAAGAATGGTTCTTACCCATGTTGATTTGATTGAAAAGTTCTTGAGATACAATCCATTGGAAAGAAGAGATTAGGTTATATTTACCATTTTAATAAATAAAATAAGAATTCAAAGAGAAATTAAGAAAGAAAAAACCTTTATATATTTGGGTATTTAGTCCTCTCTTGTTATTTTTTATTGATTCTCTCATATATTAACATGTTATTCATTTTGTTAATTGCTAATTCTAACAAATCTTTTTTCTTTTGTAATTCAATATGTTTATTGATGTTACTATCTTGCTTAGCAAACATCTCTACATCCTCATTACTTAACTTGTTAACTTCCTTGTCTAACTCAATAGGGAAATTGTAGAAAAAGTCACTTAGCAATTCAATGTTCAAAAACAAAACTGCTGTTGATATCAACTTCTCGTTTATCGCCTTCAAGTATATTTCAGGACATTTATCCATACTTTTCTGATCCCTACATTGTTTACCAGATATGTACTTTAATCTGAATTTCAACAGTCTTTCTCTGTTTTCCAAATTTATCAAATTTCTTCCCAATTGTAACATACTTGTAGAGAATCCACCATCATATCTGTTATTTGAGCTTTCATCAACAAGCCTATGTTTTTCTTGCTTGATGAACTGAACTAGTTGATGTATTTGTTTATTCCCCATGCTTTCTCCAATAATGTTTTTCAACTCATTCTTTTTATTATTAACTTGTTTTAGTTCTTCCTTCAAAAGTAAAACCGAGTTCTTTTTTGAATCTTCCCATTCTCTTTGTTCAATGTCTACTTCATACTTAAATGGCTTGATACAATTTTCTACTTGGTCTGCGGTAGTATAATACTTTTTGTTCAAGACCTTGATTGCAATATCATTCACCAGTGAATACAAGAATCCATTTGTCTTGAAAGAATCAGGTTGTAAAACAAATAGAATATTGTTTATTTCACTCATGATTGCATTGGTAACTATGGATGTTGATATTCTTCCAATACCTAATTTCGTTAAAGTGGAACTTGCAAGTTCAACATTCTTATGCCAGTATTGATCAGATGAACTTTCTTCATTGATTATTAAGTTCTTCAAATTCTCATTCTCTAAATCCTTCCAATAATTTGTTGACAGAATATTCAATAATTCTTGGTCTAACTCCTGTCTCAATACTGACTTCAACTCGTTTCTACTGAACAACTCTTGTAGCTCTTTAACAGAAAGCTTCAATATGTCAATTTGAGAGGATAAATGTGTTCTTGGTGTTAATTGTCTGTCATTATACTCAACTTTGAATCTATATCTGGTATCATCTAGCTCTTGTTGTAACTTTATGAACGTTGGCTTCAATTCTTTGGACATGGTGTTTTCCAAAATATTAATCAATTTCTTTCTTAACTTCTTGTTGGAATATTGACATCCATCAAAGTACTGCTTGAATTTCTTGAAATAATCCAATTCGCTGGATTGCTTGTTGATAACACCAACATATCCCATCTTCAATGGATAGTTTTTATTCAAAAGAATACCTCTTGCCGACTCTGGTTTGACTAAATCAACCTTGGTGATTACACCTAAAGTTCTTTCACCTTTTGGATCAGCCTTTCTTGCTGCTTGCAATGCTGTGCTATTGGCTAGATCAACATCTGCTGAAGAAATAGCTAAGATTATGTTAGGTTTTTGTAAATATTTATCACACAAGTTTCTAATCTTGGTCTTTAGTTCAACAGGTTGATTAACACTTTCTATTTGAATATAGCCTGGTAAGTCAATCAATTGTAAATCTGGAACCTTTGGAGACTTGATGATCAATTCTATAGGCTCCTCGCTTATAAAATCTGTTGAAGGAACTTGTAAATTCAAATCAACAAGCAACTTCTTAACTTGATTGAAGTCAGATATATTAAACTGTCTTAACTGAGGAATATCAATTAAATAATTTGAACATTCATTCGCCAATATTTTTTTCTTAAATATCGACTTGTTTGTAGACACTTGCATGTTTTCTTCGATGTCCTCTTCGGAAGTGTTGATCAATGTCAACTCAATAGGTCTTCTTGTTACCATATTAGCACCTTTAGGTAAAAAGTCCTTACCAACAATACTTTCCAATACAGATGATTTACCACTGCTCTGAGATCCTATAACTACTATGGAGGGCAAAGTTATTGTTGATCCCATTGATGAGGATATCTTGTTCAATATAGATCTAATTTCAATCATTTGTCTTGTTAAAGATACCATGTCATCACCAGTAGTGTCCACTTCATTTTCTTCATCATCCTCTTCTTCTTCTTCATCTTTTGGTGTGCTTTCAGGTTCTTCTTGTCCTGACATTGAAGCTAGTAACGTTGCTCCTACAACCGTTTCATCTCCTTTTCCGTTGTTGTTGTTGTTGTTATTTTGGTTACTCTCTCCAAAGAGTTCAAAATCACCAAATGTGTCAGAAAACCAATCACTTGATTTTTCCCATATATTTTTAATTTTGTTTCCACTCTCTTCTAATTTGTACACAACATAAGAACTTATTGCAGCTAATCCACCAGTGAAGTATGCAGGGAGTCTCAATGCTCTTCCCAATATGCCTACAAATCCAGTTTTGTGTCTGTGTGTGTTTTTATTAACAATTAAAAAATTGGAGTTTAACACCATTGGAAGATTATGAGATCTTTTATTGATGGCAAAATATGGAGTCGTTCTGTAGCTAGACTTTTGAAAGTTTCTTGTAATGGTCAAGACATTTTTGTTCAAAAATGAAGAGTGCTGTTTTGGGTTTATAATAGCACTATTAGATAAGCAAAATTTATTCATACCGTTTTTGGGTAGCATTCTGTTAAACTTACTGTTATTATATATTACAGATGTTTTCTATCTCAGGTTATTCAATGTCTTTTCTATTATAATAATGAATTTGTAAATTACAAAAGTTAGAGATTTTCTTCCTTTTTTGTCTTTTTTTTTTCTTTTTCTGATGAAGAAACCAGAGGGGGGAAATATACAAAGAGAGAAAAAAACATGAGATAACAGTAACTTGAGTATAATACAATGAATTCGTTTAATAAGTTAGAATAATTACAGTAATATTTTAGCCGTTGATTGAGCAAATTGTGATATGGTAAGTGAACAGCATATCTTCTCTCAATAAAAAGTCTATAAAAGTTTTTTATTAGCTACGTAAATATTTCATCCAGGAAATGTGTAAAAAAGAGGTCTCTTATAAACTCATAATAAATTGAAACAATACATATGTACAAACTCTTTTTGTTTCTGCTATAGTCTAGTCTTTATAAATATATATTGACATCAAAATGTTTAATAATCTAACAACTTTGCTTTTAAGAGACTCCTTTTATTTTTCTAAAAACTAAAGTGAATTGAATTTGAAAATAATCTTTAATGCAGTAAATTAGTTTGTTTATAGTGTATCACGTGTTAAAGCAAAAGTTAACAAGCCATTTGAGTGATATTTGTTTATACTAATAACTCAAATTAGAATTTTCCACTTTATAATTACGTTGAAAGAATAAATTAAGTAATACAGTATCAGATTGAATAGTCTATTACTATTGTTATTATGATATACAATTAACTTTACTGTCAGTAATCCTTATAAATGCTTTTTACAAATTAACCTTAAAATTATGTGTTTACAAATTATTTTTTTTAAAAGAGTTTCGTTTAAGCGGCCTCTTTAAATTTCCAACAAAAATTTATCTTTATTTTTTTAGTAAATAAATGTAAACAATATTTAATGACATGATAACAATTAGTAAAGCACAGCCAAGCTGATTACAGAAAGTTAATATATTTTATGATAACAGCTATCACATTTTCTTATTCATCAATCAAGAAACTCCAGATTTACAATGTAGTTGTTTAAAACGTTTTTGTCTCTAATAAGCCTTTAATAGAGTATTCAACACCTCCGTTATGCTTGATTACCTTAATTCATTTTCTGGTGCTCTTATTTGCAGTTCATTGGTTTCCTTAATAAACTTATTTGAAGCACTTAATAGGAGGTTTTCCTTAAAAAAAGAGTATTTCATGATATCTTCTTAGATATGATATCAATTTTTTTGATTATTTTTTGCAGTTTTAGGAAATATCTTTTTTAAATGTATACACACTCTTGATAATTTTTACGCCAATTTTTACCTATTTAGGAAAAAATACACGGAAATATTCTTTTTTTTTGGATTAAAAAAATACATGAATTAAACAATGTGATTAATGTGATATATTTCAAATCAACTTATGAAACTAATAACCATGGCATATTCCATAAATGTATTCAAAAGAAATATTTCGAGTTCTTAAAAAAAGTATAAATAGTTAACATACAACAACGATTTTTTTTTTAAATTTAGAATTTTTCTTAATTTCTCTATTTAGTGGTTTATGGTATGCAAATTCAATAATGATTCATAATCTAGATTAGGGCTTAAGGATTTTTTTTACTTTAAAATTATTTATTCTTTTTTTCTTTTATATATTATTATTTATTAATGTTAAATGATAGAAAAAAATGAAACAAAAACCGTTAATAAAACAACATAATTTATAATCATAAAAACAATGCCTGCTAAAGCCGCCTCCTCCGTACCAAAAAAGCCATACAAAGATGTTATTGTCGATGCCTTAAAGGAATCCAAATCAAGAACTGGTTTATCTAGACAAGCTTTGAAAAAGTACTTCTCTGAAAAGCTACCTGAATTTTCTAATAGCCATTTAAATGCCGCCATCAAGAATGGTGTTAGTGCAGGTTTGTTTGACCAAAAGTCTCCTTCTGCCAAGGTTAAGTTAACTGCTGCTGCCAAGAAGCCAGCTGCTAAGAAGGTCACTAAGAAGCCAGCTACCACTGCCAAAAAGGTTACTAAGAAACCAGCTGCTAAGAAAGCTGCTCCAAAGAAGAAAGCTGTTACCACTACTAAAAAAGTTGTAAAGAAAGTTACTAAGAAGCCAGCTGCCAAGAAGACTGCTAAAAAATAAGTTAAAAAAAAAAACAAAATAAAACAAACAAACAATTATTAAATAGGATTTTGAAAAAAAAAAAAACAGAAAAGAAAGCTATTAACAAATTCAAGTTAATTATCTTTTTAATATCATATTACTTTTCGTTTTTTTTTTTTTGTAATTTTTTTTTCTTTAATGTTATTATTTTTCATTACAATTTTATGCATATTAATTTTATATATTGAATTGCTAAAAATTATATTTAGGTAGGATTATGTAAATGAGTGAGTATAGATTTATACCAAAAGAAAGATTAAAAACCTGTTTTTTTAATCGATTATTGTATGCAGTTATCATTCTTTCAAAAAAGTATCTAATTTTTCTTCTTTGGGCAAAACCAGCTCAATTGATTAAAACCAGGTCACGTGGCTTTGTTGAAAATTAAATTATTTTAGTATTTTTTTACAATTCAAATATAACAAGCAAAAAAAAAAAGAAGATTGTTAACACGAAACTATAATTATACTAATACGTTATTATTAGAGCTTTCTTTAGATAGTACAATCAATATTGATATCTTCTCAAGAAATTATCAAACTAGTATAGATGACTTCATGTTGAGTTATTTCCAATAAAATTTCTTTTTTTCTCTCTCTTTTTTTTTTTTTTTTTTTGCGAATTTTTTTTTTTTAAAGGAGTAATAAAATTTATGAACTAAAAGGATGAAACTACTTTAAAAACACATAAGATAAGATCTACGATTATAATTCCAACAAATAATAACAATCTTTGATATAGAAAAATAGTCGACAATAAAGCTAAATTGGAAAGTAGAGATTTGTTGATATAACTTATTCAAAGCTATCTAAATACTCTGTATTTTTGACGATATCGCCAACTTTGTTCAATAAGATCTTAATAACACAATTAAAGAAAAATATTAGTTGATCTTTGAGGTATATAGATCAAAGAAAAAAAAAAATATAAGAACCACAAAACAAAAACAAAAAAACTAAATTGATCATTAGAGATGTCCTCTAAAAGAGATCATAACGGAAATATTATAGATCACCATATCAACACACCTGATAATATAAATGATGATTACCTTTTACCTAATGATAATGAAAGTAACTTCTTTTCAGATCCTTTGGATTCATTGATTAATATTAATCAGCTGAATGATATATCTGAGTTTATAGTTCCAAATTTGAGAATTTTACACAAACTATCTTGCATTTCATTAAGAATAATCAACACGATATTTGATAAAACTCAGTCTTCTAAAGAAAAGGAACTTTTACTCACTTTATTATATGGAATTAAGGATGAGTTTTTCGATCAAAATGTAGAGGATGAAGAATTTATAGACACTAACAAAGATTTTAATGATTTGGTTTCATTATTTATGAAGTTATTATTTGGACACTTCAAAAAAAGAGTTTTTAACAACAACAATATTGAAACATGTTATAATATAGATCTGATAAAGAAGAAAGACATATTTCTCTCATTTGGTGATGTTTTTGAGATATTTGATCAGTTTGATTTCTATGATGATTTTTTATTGCTACCAACTCCTTTACTTTATAATCAATTTTTGTTCTTCTTACACAACAACATTAAGAATAATGATCTAAATGATAAGAAAACAATGTATGATGAATACAACATAAATTTTGAAAATCAAATTAAAGAAAAGTACAACATTGAACAGAATTTTTATGATGATAAGTTCCATGATTTGTTCCCCATGATTTCCAACAACGATGACAACAAAATTCATTCTTATGAACAGCTTTTTTATAATAAGGTCTTAACAGTCCCTTTAAAGGTTCAATACCATATGTTTCAACTACTACAAAAAATCAATTTATGTCTATTCTTGTTGATTAGTTTAAGACTATCACCTCATGATTTGACTGTTGTAGATAACTTTATCTTTGAGGCCATGAATGGAAGTATACAACCGATAAGGAATTCCAAGAAGTTGAAAAATACATCAAAGCCATCATATGAAATCAACAGAAATGTAATCAACACTGATATGGACTTGAGCTCTGCGACAGGTCCATTTAGATTTTTTGAATTAAGCACCAAGAAATTGATACTTTCCAGTGGTATGTTTGATGCTAGTATGTATGATAGAGTTGATGACAGGGCCATTATATCAGATGGTGATTCATATCAAGTTTATTTGGATGAGTATCAATATAGGTTGTATAACTCTATGCAAAACGGAAACAGTGTAAGATCAATTAAAAAATTGATGAAAAGCCACATCAACATACTTGTCGAATTCAAGACACAAATATTTATTTATGAATTGGTCAGGAGCAAGTTGAATTATGGAAGATATGATGACTTTGATGAGGAGGCAGCAGCCCTCTTGAAGAAGACCTTTGATTTTGATAATATAAAGCAAAGACTTTTATACTTAAAGAAAAAAAACAACCACGATGAAGACTTGATGAACAATGTTGAACAAACTTTGATTGATAAGCTACAGATAAGGTATTCAAACATTTACAAGAAGATCATAATCAACAACAGCATGGACAAGGAGAGCAATATTAATGAATTAATAAGACATTATGATTGGTTTGATTTTGTATTGATGTTTATTCAATTCATGCAGAAAAACTTTTTACAATTAAATAGAACTTTGAAGGAAGATTCGAGTGACTTATCTAAAAGCAATGATATTTTTAGACTGGATATGTTTAATACTATTAAGCAAAACCATCAAAGTGCATTTGTTAGTCAAAGCACAACTAACAGTGTTGGATCTACACCAAGAGGTTACATATCAGATCCAACCACACCGAAGTTGATGAAAACCGGAAGCATCATGGAACATACTCCTTCAACAACAGGGAACTCTCCATTGATCACTAACGGAACCAATTTATCACATGACTTATTGGATGTGTCGGAATCAGAGATGAACAAGAAGGTTGTCATGAAAAAAGTATCAACAACTAGAAAGATATGGACAAAGGAAGAAGAGGCAGCATTGTTACAAGGATTGAAGATATGTGGGCCTTCATGGGCAAAAATATTAGAATTGTATGGGACAGCAGGAATCATTAATGAATGTTTGAAAAATAGAGTTGATTTACAATTGAAGGACAAAGCACGTAATTGGAAAATATGGTTTTTAAGTAATGAGATCAAAGTACTACCACCATTCTTGAGTAAAGTTACCGGTGGAGTTGAAAGGTGTTTGCCAAAGGGAAACAAAAGGAAAAATACGAACTTGGATGAGAGAAAAAAACACAATAAGAAAAATTACGTAGCCATTGTTCGTAGACTAAAGGCATTTTTGTACACTGAGGAAGACATCAAAATTGCAAATGAAATAAAGGAAAGAAATAAGATTTCATACATATTGAAAAATGAGATTGATGTGGATCAGTATAATAATACAATGTGTCTTGAAATTGAAAGAATGAAGGATAATATTTGATAACTAAAATCTTTATATACAATTTTTTTTTTTTGTGAACTCTTTTAAGGGGAAAAACGTGATATGTCCATTTTAGGAAGGTGTAAAAAATACCTCAAAACGAGGTTTAATCAATTAAGAAACAGTGTGTTTAATTTTTTTTTTTCGCTTCCTCGGTTTAAAGCAATTATAACACTATGGTTTCAAGAAAAAATAGACATATTACTGTTGTATTAATATAATGTTGAACTGTATGTCTGAGTGATGATGAATGATACTCTTTATATAACCACAAATAAACTCTAAAATTAAGTAATTTTATTTTCCTCATAACCTCCCCCCCCCTTTCACGATGAATGAAAATTATAAAGAAATATTTGAAGCATAAGATCAAGTTTATACATTAGCGTAATTTAATAAATTTATAAATTAACTGAATGCTGTAAATTTCTTAGCATATGCTCTCTGAAAAAATAAAAATACAAAGATACTCTATCAAAGATTCATTAAAATCACTTTTTTTTCTTAAAAAATATATTTTTTCCTTAATTTTTTTTCTTTTTTTTTCTTCTTCTAAAGGATTCTGGTTTTTTTTCTTTGGTTGTTGCTGTTGTTTTGTTTTTTTTACCTTAGTAATTCTACTACAACAATTTTACCTAGAATTCTTTTTTTTTTTTAAAAAAAAGTAAATTAAAACAGATTTAGTTGTATTAATCTTCTTAAAAGAAGTTAAAAAAAATGAGTAAGATCTAACCAGAAGAAAGAAAGAAAATCACTAAATTAAGACAAAGCCATTTACTATATATAACGCTATACTAAAAGTATCATAGTTAAAAAAAAAACTCTATTGAATAAAAAGAAAACCCCCTTTTTAATAATGTCTAATGCTGTAACACAAGAGTCATTCTTTGAGCTTGAACAAAGAATAAATAAAGCTAGAGATGATACAAAACAACTTTATACTCAAATTAATTACATAAAAGCTAAAAATCAAGATGCAAACTTGATATCTATGGCTAAAAATGTACCTTCTCTAAATAGTAGTCCGGATATCAATAAAAATACCTTTTCTTCAATGACAAATCTAAAAAAAATTAGAACTTTAAAGGGTCATCATAATAAAATTGTAGACACAAAATGGTCGAGAGATTCTTCTACTATTTTGAGTGCAAGTCAAGATGGTTTTATGCTATTATGGGAAGCTACCACTGGATTGAAGAAAAATGCTGTAATATTGGATAATCAATGGGTTTTGTCATGTGCAATATCGCCTAATAATCGATTAGTAGCATCTGCTGGGTTGGACAATCATTGTACCATTTACAAGATCCAGCCTAACAACATGGTACAACAAAATATTGTGTCTATTTTTAAAGGTCATTCATGTTACATATCCGAATGCGAGTTCATATCAGACAATCTAATTCTTACTGCTTCAGGAGATATGACAGCTTGTAAATGGGATATTACCAAGAGTGCAAAGGTTATGGAATTTTCAGAGCACTTGGGAGATATTCTGGCCTTAGCTGTTCCAAAACAATATGATAATACTAACAATGAAAACATGAATCTGTTTGCCACTGCTGGTTCTGATGGCCATTGTTTACTATGGGATTCTAGACAGCAGGGCTCTGTACAAAAGTTTTTAGTGGGGGACACAGATGTAGGGTCATTACAGTTTTTTAGCAACAACAATGCTATTGCATCTGGTTCTGATGACGGCTTAGTAAGATTATTTGATTTGAGAGCTGATTGCAAAATTTCAGAGTACAACTTAATGGATAAACAATACTATTTAAAATACTTATTACCTAATAACTACAACACAAAGAGAGGACATTACAATCATTCATTGAATAGCAGCAGTAGCTATGCAGGAACTCCATTGTCAAGTGGAAGACACAATGAAAAAAATTCTTTGTTTAGTCAAGACAGTACGTATGATACCGAAGGTGTGGTATCCATAGACTTTAGTAGCTCAGGAAGATTGATGTACACTGTTTATTCTAATTATGGATGCATTATATGGGATACATTGAAGGGAGAACTTGTGGGCTCCTTACAAGGCCATAGTAATAAAATTAACAAAGTCAAGGTAAGCAATAATGGATTTGGTGTTTTGACTGGGTCTTGGGATGAAACTATTAACATATGGACACCCACAAGTACCTAATTGTATTTGCATATAATTGCATGTTTAAAAAAAAAAAATAATTAATGTCTATCCTAAAAAAAAAAATGCATTCATATTTATTATTATTATACAAAACCCATTAATGTTAAAAACAAAAAAATGAGGAAAAAATAAATATATTAAAGATACATCACTAATTATTTATATCAATATATATAAACCAACTTATTCAATTGATAATGTATGTTGTTGAACATATTCATCCATACTCTTTAACAAACTTTCAGGCATACTAAATAAATCAAATATGAACTCTCCATCTTCAGCATTGTTTTTCACATTCATTTCAGGAGTGGCATTATCAGTGATCATTTGAACAATAGCAATGACTTGTTCCTCATTGAGCTTCGTCAATCCCAATGCCAATTTTTCCAAGTCGATTGAACCCTTCATAGCCACTTGCAGAGTAACTCTTTGTCTCTTATTCTTAGGTACGTTATCATCAACATTGCTATTCAATGATGCACCTCTCCCTCTTTTGGCAGGAGTGGTAGTGGCTATATTATTTTGAATTACATTGTCATTATTTGCGCCATCAAATCCAGCATTGGTTAAATCAACATCATTATCCATGACTGCTTGGGCATTGGCTGTATCTAGAACGGTTGGTGCTGAGGCTGGAATTGGGCCTGATTCTTGTAGCAGCAAGTTCAATTTAGGTTTTGTCAATGGGATATTAATTGTATGTTCAATGTCATATTCTGGTAATCCGAAGTGTAAATCATGCTTGACTTTTCTTTCACCAGCCTTTTCGGTCAAGAACAATGATATTGACATTTCAAACCCACCCCAACCTTTTTCTTCTATTCTGAATGGTGCCTTCTTTATGGTTCTGTTTGGATTCACAAAAGTTGGATGCAAATGATATACTACCCTGTCAAAAATGTTAGCTGGCATTTCATTTCCTTCGGCATCCAAAAGAACTACTTCTATGGACCATCTATGAACGGGAAAACCTTCTACTGGTGGTTCTTCTTCAATCTTTGATTGTTTGGTTTTAACTCTAACTGTTCTTTTAGTTGACTCAGCCATTTTTAACTATTTAAGTATACTAGCTATATTTTATTTTTGGTGTTTCTTTGGTTTATAATTCCATTGAAAATTATACTTTTTTAAACAAGTAAAGGGAAAATTTTTCTTCAAAGAGGAAAAAAAAAAAACAAATGAAGTTTACCACCGAAAAACAACAACGAGAAAAAAAAAAAATGAAAATAGAAAAAAAATTACACATTTAACATGGCGGGTAACTTATTTATATATACATATTGGTCAAAAAAAAAAAAAACAAATATGAATATTGGTTCATTGCAAATGTAATTCATAACTTAAATATTTCTTATAATATACATACTATATAAAAATAGCATTTATCTAAGGAAAACCTCCCCAAAAAAAAAAGAAAGAAAGATGAATGGTTAAAGACAATTATGTATAGATTGTTGAGACCAAATAAGTAAATGTCAATATAGCAACCATATTGATTGCCTTATTTAAAATACTTCCTTTACTCTCAAAAATATCAGTCAATCCTATACTTCTATTGTTAGAGTCTCTTGTACTATTTGTACCAGGCAAATTGTTTTTATTAGAGAACTTTTTAGCTTTTAGAAATATTGGCTTGTTCTTAACTTTAGTAGTTTTAATATCCATAGTGGTCTTACTGGCAAAACTTGAAGTGATTACAGAATCCAACAACCAATGAGGTGTATCAACTGTCTTAGTAGGAATGAAAATTTCCACTTTTGTTTTCTTACTTTCAGTGTTTGTTTCTTTTACAGATGATATTGAATTTGTATTTGAACCACTTGTTTGGTTATAATATGAACTGAAACTATCAAATTCTTGAACATTGGAAACTTCTGATATTCTGGTACTTGATGATGTATCAAAATAGAAGGTTGATGTTGCATCCATATGTGAGCTCAAGTGCACCTTGGAGTATGTTGGAATGCTAATTAGAGGAGTTGTTTGTGTGCTAGTAATTACTTCATTGATAAGCTTATTTAATTCATCATAATTCAAAACTTTGAAGCCTTCTAAGGGCTCATCAATCAAAGCTTTTTGTTGTTCATTTAGTATGTCTTCGGCTTTATTTCTTCCATATGTGTTGACATCTGAAAACAAGTGAAACAATTGATCAGAGTCGGATTCTAAATAACTGCTATTAAAACGTCTAATAGACTGACTCTGATTCAAAACACCGTTAGACAAAGTATGTCTTAAAGAGTAATTAGAGCTTGTTTCATTCCAGTTATGAACTGCAGAGACTTTACTTGCCAATGCTAAGATGTTTAATACTATTAAAGTGCTTACTTTAGGACTAAAGTATCTACCTTTTCTAATAAAGTCTATAGCATATTGTTTGCACTTTTTATCTTGGTTGTCATTTGTAGGCATGATATTAAGAGATAATATATTTTTCAATTTTATTATTATTATTATTGGGGACATTCTTTATGTATTCTCTTGCTTTAAATGACAAAATATTTAATTTTTCCTGTATCATCATCTTAAATGAAGTAAAAATAAAACTGCAAAATATAAACTCTACATTATATCTATGCATTTGTGTTTATTGGATGTTTCTGCCAAAATTTACATTTTTCTTAATGGATAATCTTCAAACGATTTAATATTTAGACGTGTAAAACAAAGGTTTAATCAATTAAAAAAAAAAAAAAGTGTCTGTGTATAAATTAATCATCGGCGGTATATATTTTTCATCAAGAAAAATAAAATTAAAAAAATTTTTGTCATCCAAAGAAAATGATCATTTGACTATCAAATATTATTTTTCACTCTCCTTCTCTAAAAATTCAGTCCATCTTCCAACTATACTATTCTCATTGATACCCTTTTCTTTTTTAGATTTCTTATTTTTCAAGTTGTTCTCATCATATAGTAAACCTACTTCTTTCTTCCTCATATCATCCCAATCCAAGAAGCTTGATATCAATTCCAATACTTCATACTTTCTACTCTCTCCTCTTGGTATAGTTACAAATGTGGCAATCAAGTTCGATATCAACTCCTTATCAATTTGCTCCGTGGAGGTGGCCTTCTTGACCAACTGCAAGCTGTTTTGTAAATGTTGAGATATCTTTATGTTTTCAGATTTCAGATTCATGACCTCTTCATACTTGTCCTTCAATTGTTCTTTCAACTTCTTCATCTCTGCTTCCAATTCCTGATACTCTCCATTCTTTTCATTCAATATCTTTATGTCATCTTCCTTTTCAGAAAGCACGTTTTCCATTTCTTTTATTTTTTCATTCAATTCATGCCCTTTTTGTTTATCTTGATCGATTCTTTTATCTAACTCTCTTTTCAAGTCACTTTTATCATTCTCCAAAAATCTAATTTTTTCCTTTATATACTGGTTCTCATTATCTTTTTCTTCAATGGTATTTTTTAATTCTTCAATTTCCTTCTTATAAAAGTCTATATCTTTTTTATTGTTGCTCAAAACTAATTGTAAATTATCAACCTTTTCATTGAGATCTTTTCTTATGATCGTCATAGCTTCAACTTCCCTCTCCAAACCTTCCAATCTTTTGCTACTGTCAGCATCATTAGATTCCAATTGCTTTTGTAATTTCACATTCTCTGCCTTTAATTCATCTATCTCCTTATTCTTCTCGTTTAGTTCAACATTCTCTTTTTTCAAACTTTCAACTTTCGTTCTAAGTAATATGTTTTGAGATGAATATTCTTCTAACTGCTCCTTAGTGCTTTCAAATTCAAGCTTTGAATTTTTCATATCTTGAAACAAAGACTTCATACTTGAGATCTTGTCCAATAGATTATCGTATTGCTCCTGAATATTATCTCTTTCTTCAGTCAATCTCTCTATAATTTCATCTTTACTTAAGTTTGCATATTCATCTTCCTCACTAGTTTCTTCAACTTCCTCTTGTTCATTAACATCATCGAGTAATTCATTTTGAGTTTGTTCTATTTCCTCATTAGTGATTTCTTCTTTGGCATTATCATTTACAGATTCAGTGGCGGTAGGAATTTTTTCTTCAATGTTGTCTTTTTTATGTGTCTGTTTCTGTTTGTTATTGTTCTTTTTCTTTGCCATTATTATAATTTTTAAATCACTAAATTAATATATAACTCTCCCTTTTATACAATTGCAGTGTGTTTTTTGTTTGTAATATCTATCGAGAATTCTTTGGTATTGGCCTTCTACTATAAGAAGTTCAATAAAGAGTCTTCAACAACACATTTGGTTAAAAAAAATTAAGAGAAAAAATGAAAAATTCAAAAAATAATGAATTTCCACTCAGTTTTCTTCGCTACTAAATTATTGAAAAAAAAAAAATATAAGGAAAACAAGACACGTTAAAATTTTTCCTTGGGTTATTTTTTTCTTCTGAGGTACTAATTCATTTTCAAAAAAATTTGAAAACATTTTAATTTCAAGTAATCAGAAGGAAAGGGAATCAATGTTCATTATAATACAAATTTGAAATTCTTTGAAAATTCAAGTATCCCACAAAATAAATCTATATCAGTATTAATTCAAAAAAGAAAGAAAGAGAAGCTTACATCCTAAAAACCAAATTTCAATTCCGTAAATTATATCACTAGAACTAGTAACAACAAATGTCTTCTAAAGGTAACATATCTAAATTCTTCAAACCTAGAGGACATACAAAAGAAGTGGAGGAAGTATCTTTACTGTCCTCTGATGATGAAGCTAAAATTAATTCTACAAACCATGTGAATGTTGATCTAGATAGCTCCAGTGATGGCGAAGGTGAAGACATTCAATTAAATATTGCTCCAAAGTCGGATATTCAAACAAAAAAAACCTACGCAAATGTCCATGAACTGCTGAATGACATAGAATCTGTTGATTTGGACAACATAACCACCAAGGTTGTTGATTTTAAGTCATTTATTGGAAAAAGTCAAGATCCAAACCAAAGCAACATGTCCATCGTAGATGAAGATTCATTTGCCAATGGTGCTGATGACTGTTTATTGGGATTAACTATAGTATTCACTGGTGTCTTACCTACACTGGAAAGGGAAGCTGCTGAGAATATTGCTAAGAAATATGGGGCCAGAGTCACTAAATCTATCTCAGGGAAAACTTCTTTAGTTGTTTTAGGGGATGAGGCAGGACCATCCAAAGTTGAAAAAATTAAGAAACTGAAAATAAAATGTATCAATGAAGACGGATTTAAACAACTCATCAATGGATCTCCTGAAACAGGAGGCTCATCTGAACTAGCTAAAAAGGCCATGGAAAAGAGATTGAAAGATCAAGAAAAAATAGATGGTGAAATTAAAAGACAACTGAAAGAACAAGAAGAATTTGAGAAGTTGGAAAGAGAAAAGCATCTATCAAATAAGACAAACACATCAAAACAAGACCCTTCTGAATATTTACTGAGCGTTGATGATGAATCAAAGCTTTGGACAACCAAGTACGCACCTAAATCCCTGAATGATATATGTGGTAACAAGACATTAGTTTTAAGATTACAAACATGGCTAAGCAATTGGGATTCCAATTACAAAAAAGACTTCAAGTATCCTGGCAAAGATGGTAATGGAATATTTAGAGCTGCAATGCTCAGTGGACCTCCTGGTATAGGTAAAACCACCACTGCTCATCTGGTGGCAAGGAGCTTAGGCTATGAAGTTGTTGAAAAAAACGCTTCAGATGTACGTTCAAAAAGTCAATTGAATGATAACATTAAGAGTTTGCTGGGTGGTACATCTGTGAATAGTTATTTTGAACACACCAAACAAGAATTGAATAACAACAAAAACCTTAAAAAGTTTGTCTTAATCATGGATGAAGTTGATGGTATGAGTAGTGGTGATAGAGGTGGTGTGGGTGCTTTGACGTCATTCATAAGAAAGACAAAGACACCTATTATCTTGATATGTAATGAGAGAAGAATTCCTAAAATGAGACCGTTTGATAGAATATGCTTGGAATTAAGCTTTAGAAGACCCGATGCAAGAGCTGTTACTCCTAGATTGATGGCCATTGCTCAAAAAGAGAAGTTCAAATTAGATCCTTCCATAATCGAGCAGCTTACTGCCATGTCCGGTGGTGACTTAAGATTAATGATAAATATATTAAACATGTCTTATCACAACAACAACGGTATCAGCAGAGAAAACATGAATGAGCTAAAGGACTCTGCAAATAAAGATGTTTCAATAAAGATATTTGACATCACTGCCCAGTTGTTCAATGGATCTATATATGGGGAGATAGGAAGTAATAGATTTCCATTATGGAAAAAGATGGAGCTTTACTTTTCGGAATATCAATTCACTTCATTGATGATACAAGAGAACTATTTGAGTTGTAAGCCATCAAACATTCCAAAGGGGAAAACACACTTACAACTCGTTAGTGAGGCTGCTGATGACATATCAAATGCCGATGTTTTGGACAGAAATATTAAAACAGGAGAACAACTTTGGGGGTTGCTGCCTGCACATGCTATAATGTCCTCCATTGCTCCAGCATCAAAAGTTGCTGGTATTCCAGGAAGAATAAATTTTGCAGGATGGTTGGGACAAAACTCCACCACAGGTAAGTTTGTTAGACTACTTCAAGATCTGTATTACCACTCAAAAATATGTACTTCAGGAAACAAGTCTAATTTCCGTACTGAATACATTCCTACTCTGAAACAAGTGTTGCTTTTGCCTCTTTTAGCCAATGGCAGTGAATCCATAGATGAAGTTATCAAAAGGCTGGATACATACTATTTATCCAAGGATGATTGGGATACAGTGATGACGTTCTTGATTGGACCTCAAGAAACATCAGCACAGCTGAAGAAAATACCAACAACAGTCAAGTCAGCTTTTACAAGAAAGTACAATGGAATGAAACATCCGGTCTCTCTATTCCATACAGCTACTGCAGTCACATCAAGTGGACAAACAAAGGCTCAAGCCGATGTTGAAGAAGCTATTGAAATGAGTGATGTTGAAGATGAAGAAGATAAAAAATCAGAGGATGAAGATCTGGAAACTTCATTAAAGAAAGACAAATTGTTGAGTATAAGTAAATCTAAGAAAAGACCAGCAGCCAAGACAAGTGGACCTAAAGCTGTGAAGAAAAGAAAAGTATAACATGATTGTGAAATAGATGCATTAATATATATATTTTTTTTCTTATTTCCTTTATATATAAATTAATTGAACAATGAATAGATTTTAAAATACCATTTCTTCAAAGACACCATTAAATGCATTTTCTAGCCACTTGTATAACTTTCTATAAACCATTTTGCTACCGTTATGGAATGCAATCTTATGATCGGAATCAGGAAAGACCTGCATGTCGAAATTTGAGATTTCAGCTAAATTGAAGTTATCGAGTAGCTTATAAGTGTTAAGAGCATGCACATTATCATCACCTGTACCGGTCATTATCAAGAATCTCATGATATCCTTAAAAGCCCGATAGTCCTTTATTTTGGCATTGTTATAGGCCTGATCGTCATTAGTATCACCCAGATATCTTTCTGTGTAGATGGCATCATATAGCTTCCAATCAGTTACTGGAGCAACAGCCATTCCATACTTGAAGATTTCACCTTTATCAAATTCTAAAGTTTTCAAAGTTATGAAACCCCCATATGACCAACCCCATATTGCAACGTTTTCCTTGTTAATATTATTATGAGATTCTAAGTATTGTTTGACAACTTGTTGGAAATCATTAGGTTCATGAGTACCTATGTTCTTTGTGCTCCATTTCTTGAAATCCCAACCTTTCCCCCCAGTACCTCTAGGTTCAATTTCTAAAACGATGGTATCCAAGTTAGAACTGATGGAACTTTCAAAGAATGTGGAGAATTTTGAGTTGAAAGTCATTGAGCCTGGTGCCCCATAAACATGCACAAGCAAGTTAAACCTTTGATTCATTCTATTGTAATAATCAGGAGGAAGATATTCCTTGAAGTGGATTTCAACACCATCATCAAGTATAGTACTTTTGAAGTTAATTTCAGGCATGGCAAAGATGTCTGTGACTTGTTTAAGTGTTTCCGTATCACCAAGCTTCAAAATATACATGTCATCAGGAAGAGAAACTTCCTCTGGTGCAATGTCATGATTATCAGGGTCAACTATACCAACAGCAACATCCTTCAAGTTACCAGCATAAAGTTCTGGTTCAGCAGGTCCCAGCAACTTTCTGTAGGCCCATCTGGTAGTCATTGATAGTTCAATTTCGTTGTAGTCAAGCTCACAATTATTTCTTTCCTTGTTGGTGCAGAACTGTAAATGCTCGACTTCCATGGTGATCAAATCAATGCTACTTAAATGTTTACTCATTGGGTGTGCATAATTGGACATGAAATACAACTTGTTGTTTTCATTGTCATAACCTGTAATTTCCAATATATCGAAGTCACCATCAGTGATGATATGAATTTCATCCGGCTTCTTAATTGACTCTGCATAGTGTATGTGCTGGAATCCTCTTTCATCTGGAGCTAAAAATGCAAAGCCGGTACTCTTCAAAATGAGGTTTACTTGAGTATTTCTATTGGTGTGGTCACCTTCTTTTTCAAATCGTCTTATGACTTGAATAGGTTTTTGCTTTTCTACATACCCATTGAATTTGCCCTGAAAATCAATTTCGTTGATTTGTTTAACATCCCACATGTTGGCATTTTTGTTGTACACATACAAGGAAAAGATTAACTTGTTTGAATATCTATCACTTGATCTAATAATAAAGCTAGAACTTGTTATCCAATCAACAGCATAAATAATGGCATGGTGTTCTGAATAAACAGTGATGGGGAATACCTCACCTGTTATGAGATTAATTGAATGAATTTCATAAGTAGGTAACTTCCCACCAGGTCTAGGATACTTCAAGTCAATGAAGTTTTGAACTTTATCATTGGATTTTTCAGAGATGTACTTTGGGAAGGTGAAAGTTTCAACATCATTTTCCAATTGCTTTAAGTACAAACACTTGGAGTCATCAGGAGAGAACCAAACTGCGTTATCAGTAGCCAAGACCTCTTCTTGATAAACCCAATCACAAACCCCATTCAGGACTTGAAGTTTTTTACCATCTTTGGTAACTTGGACAGGAGAACCCAATTGATTCTTTTCAGTATTGATTGGCTGTATGAAAAGATTAAATTTCTTGTCAGTGTAATAGATGTATCTATAAGCAGGAGAGTATTTACAGTTGATTAAATCTTTACCATCAGCTATGGGATAATGAATGTTGTTGACAATGTCTCTAAACCAATACTTTGCTGTTTTGGAGTGTCTAAAAATTTGTCTTTTATTTGTACTTACGATGGCATTTTGTAAATCATAGTTAACTTCAAAAGTATCAATTTTAAATGATTCACCATTGTAATCAAATATGGATTTACCCAACGCAGTGTTTGAATCCGGATCAAATAGAGTTGAAGCGATTATATCTACGTCATTTTCAGAAACAATGTTGACGGTATAAAACAAACCAGGATCAACAACATAACGAACCATTGATTCCGGCATTGGTCTGATGAATTTAAATGATTGATAGTTCAAAGTGAAAGTGGTATCTAAAATATCATCAAGTTGGATCCTCTTTTTCCCGTTTATATCATCTAGTTTAGAAATAATATCATGATTGGTGGAAGTACTTAACGCCTTGTGATTGATAATAATAAAAACAAATACAACTATCAAAGAAAACGATAATATAAGAATGTTGAATAGTTTATGACCTAGTAGTTTATGAAGGTGTGATATTTGTTTTTTGATTTTGAATTTAATCATGTTCCCGAACGATAAGTCTGAAGAATGAGAACTTTCTTGGATTGTCGGTTCTTCTATAATGAAATCAACACATCCATTTTGATTAGAGATATCATTAGAGTTTAATTTCATAAAATCCATTCTTTTGATAAAAAAGATAATAGGCTGTTTATAAAGGCAACAAAAAAAAAAAATAGTATAACAAATTCCTTTGACAATTATTTATTTATAGAAACCTCAAAAAGTTAAATCTAAACACGTAAGTGATTTCAAATCAAAAAAAAATAAAGAAAAAAGAAAAAAATTAGTTTCTTTTTTTGGGAAGAATAATTTGAAAAAAAAAAAAGAAAAAGAAAAAAAGGTCGGAAAAAACTCTTGTTTAGGATAATATGGGTTGTATTGTGGTGTTCTATTAATAAATCGAACAATATGGATGAACAGCCTTATTCTTTTTTCCTTTTTCGAAAAATGAATATCTGTTTATATTCGTTTATCTTTTCTTAGTAAGGATATTTCAAAATGAAGTCTTTGATGATGTATTCTATTGGATCCTTTAGATATACTTTAATTTCTTTTATGCTTTATTACTTGTAAAAATGATTACTTTTATAAATACAATGGTAATTTTCTTAGGGTTTATTTATTTTTTTAACCTCAAATATTATCGTTTAAAATTCCTTAAAATTTCCTCTCTCATTCAATTGTTCCATTTGATATAATTATTCTTAAAGATAATTGTACTACTCGTACTAATACAATATTAATTTACTCACATAATATATGCATATGGAACTTCTCTCTTTGAAATATAATCAATATCATTTCATTTATATAATCATTGATTTTCCTATTAATAACATATATATTTTTTTTGGAAAATTCTTCAATTCTTTATTTTTTTTTTTACCCATTTTGGACTACAATGGGTAAGGATACGCTTTTATTTTTTTTAAACACAAAATATACACACAAACCATAAACTATACCGAGAATATTTAAGATTCTATTAGTAATATATCTGAACATTGTTCTTAATTCAAAAATCATCAAATGATTACATCATAACCACTTATTAAGTATTCAACTAAACTAAATTAAAGACATATATCAATATTTGAAATTAATTAATTAAAAAAAAAAATTTGAGAAAAAAAAAAAAAACTCTTTTTTTTTCTCAAAGTGTATGTATAAAAATTTTTATTTATTATATAACATAAATTTAAGCGTTGTTGGATAAAGCAGCAATCTTGGCAGCAACTCTGGCCTTTCTTTCGGCGTTGGTTAACTTGACTTGTCTGTACTTCTTGGATTCAGCAGCGTATTGTTCCTTGGTGAACTTCTTTTCAGTTGGAACAAAGGTTGGGTTTTCCCTGATAGCTTCGTGGGCATCAGCGTAGATGTCTTCTAAGGAATCAGCATCAATACCATCAGCAATGTAGGACTTGAATAAGGTGGAGAATCTTTCTTCATCATCATCAGCTAATTCTTCCATGTATTCAGAGACGTGACCACCGTAGATGTAACTTCTTAATAAGTCGGAATCTAATTCTTCGGATTCAAAGTCCCAACCTGGGAATCTGGATTCAGAGTGAGGAATGTATAAACCACCATCGGAAGCACCCTTTAAGGCACCGAAGACTCTGGCACCAGTGGTGGTTCTTTGTAAACCAACATCTAAGAAAACCTTTAATGGTCTTGGACCATCTTCAACAGCTTCGGTTAATTCGTATTCACCTTCGATTTCTTCAACACCTGGGTAAGTTTCATCTAAACCTAACTTTTGTAAAGCTCTTCTAGCAACCAATAAACCAGTGGCATAGGCAGCAGACCAATTGGTTAAACCATGTTTAATACCGTACTTTGGTAATTCGTGAGAGTAAGCAGCAGCTAAGACAAAGTCACCAGTGATAGTAGAGGAAACAATTTGAGTGATGATGTCCTTGTTGGTGATTCTGACGACTAATCTGTACTTTGGAGAAGCATACTTGGCCTTGTGTTGAGCAACTAATCTCTTTCTGGCATAGTAATCAGTCTTACCTTCTCTTCTTCTTCTGAAAGGAGTTTGGTATCTGGAACTGTAAGCACTGGTCTTAACGTCTAATTGGAAACCCATTTTTTTTTTTATGTATGTTTAAATTGGTGGTTTTTCCAATACTTTTTCTTTATTCAAAGTATATACCAAATGTGATATACCTAAAAGAAAATAAGTAGTTGTGAAGGAAGCTTGAATATACTCTATGAATGTAGAAAAAAAAAAGAAACGATTTATTTTTTGATATTTTTATATATATTTGTGTTTTTTTTTTTCAGAGAGAAAAAATAAAGGAATACCAATAAAAATTACCTGAATAGGAAATATTGGCTCCTTTTTTTTTTTTTAAAAACAAAATATAAGAGGCCACAAGAAAAAATCAATAAATATGTATTTCCTAATTAAGAAAAATAGCAACCATAAACATACTCTTTAAGTAATTACAATAGAAATGTTTTATTTTTTTTTTGTAACAAAAAAAAAAATAAAAAAATTTCAAACAAGAAATTAGATAAAAAGACTTAGGAATTCCTAACTCCGACAACAAACTTAATACAATCTATCAACTCTTTACTTAGTATATATAGATTAATATCAATCTATTTACAAGGGTTTATTCATCATATCTAACATTAACAGTCTTCACAGGCTGTAAGATTCTTCCTTTTTCATCCACAATTTTGTTACTCCACTCATTGTCGTCTGGCTTAGAAATAGTTCCATTTTCAGCATATGTTGCCTTGAAAAAACTATAATGTAATATAATATCTGTATGTTCTTGCATTTGTGAATCATTAACAAATTCAGGATCTATAAAAAAGAACACAGGCATGTCAACTTCCTCTCCTGCATTCAGCTTTTGCTCCTCAAAGCAAAAGCATTGGATCTTGTTGAAATAAGGTGAGCATTCACCTGGTGTTATGGAGTAAGTGGCCATTCCAATGATGTCATCTTCACTGTAGTTCTTAGCCTTGTAAAATGCCAGTGCTGTTTCTCCTGGTAACACATATACCTCCTTTTGTTCAGGTGTCATCTTCCATGGCAAGACATCAGATGTTTCACAAGAAAACTTCACTCTTATTCTTTTATCCTGATCAACCGGCTTCAATCTGGATGGTTTGACCGTACTCTTATCAGTGATAGGCTGTCCACCAAACCCAGTTCTTGCACATAATGCTCTGTACAAGGGAATACTAACGGCTCCTAAACCAAGTAAACATAAAATAGTACTAATGGAATAGTTCAAAGCTGTTTTTGTTTTGAATGATGAGCCTACTTTTGTATTAAGGTTTTTATTTTGGTTTCTTAAGATAGTGGTGAAGCTTAAATTTCTTGTTGTTTGCTTATATATGTTAAGATGTTTTATATTCCATCTTAAACCAAGTATATTGAACATTATAATTTATTGTATTGTTTTGGTTTTATGTATAATTTTGAATTTTATTATTATGACATTTAAGTTTATTTGATTTTCAATTTTTTTTCTTAAATTTTTTTTTTTTTTAAAAAAAAAAGTCTAAAAAGATAAACAAAAAAAAAAATACAATTTGAAAACTTTAATTGGACTATAAACAAAGAGAAACAATTTTTTTTATGAAAAAAAAAAAAAAAATATTAAGAGAAAAATTATGTAAAAAATATGCATCAACAAACAACAACCTTTTTTTTGAAATATATATCATTATGTCCAAAGAATTGAATAAATCAAGTAGTGTTAACATACCACCAACTGACATTAAAAGTTCCAAACCCCAGCCAAACGTACAAGAAGAAGCTATCAACTCCGATAAGATTCCAATATCAAATCTGATTTTATCACCAACGGCTGAATCCTTAAGTAACAATGGAAGAAGATTCTCTTTAGGTAATGTCATGGACAATCAATTGCCCTTGTCTGCAGTGTTTGATAACAACATCATAGGGTCTGAGTTGGGAAACGAGTTTTCTACCTTAAATGAATTCATGAATTTATTGGATCCAAATCATTTAAGTGTTGATACTTTTAATAATGAGGGCACTGCCTCAAACAATGAGAATGGAATCAATGGTCAGAAGATGAAGCCCATTTCAGAGCTCATAAACACAAAGCCAACATTCAACAAAAACTACACAAGCCACAACTTCCCAACATTGACGACAAATGATGATTACAAAGTGAAATCCCAAAGAAGGGATGATCTTCGAGGGAAAAAGAGAGCCTCATACACTGTATCTGCGAAGGAAAAGTTTTTCTTAACTGCTGCTGCACCTTCTGCAGTATTGCACGCAAGAGAGAGACTGACTGAGGTCATCAAGGCCAAGCTTGATGCAGGTTTGTTGAAGCCATATGATTATCGAAAAGGATATGATCGCTTGCATGATTTTTTGAGCTGTAGTGGGACAACCATCAAGAACAAAAAGAGAATATACAAGGTGCTCAATGAAATCAGAGGGAAGTATGCTGAAATCATCAACAACTTGAAATCATATGAATTGGTGCTTGTTGAGGAGTCATTTGAAGTCATGCTTCTTTCTTTAGAAAGGGTCTTCAGCACAATAGCAACACCATCATGCTGCTGGAGACGTACAGGAGAAATATATAGAGGTAACCAGGAGTTTGCCACATTGGCAGGATGCGACATTGAGGACTTGAGAGATGGAAAATTGGCCATTTATGAATTATTGGATGAAGAAAGTTATTGTAAATATTTTGAGCTGTTTGGAAAGAGTTCCTTAAACCCCATTAAAAAAACGGTCCTTACACATTGCATATTGAAAAATCGGAATGTTAACTGTTGCTTTAGCTTTACTATAAAACGAGATGAGTACAACATGCCCATGTGTATTATTGGCAATTTCCTGCCGAGTGAATAGTTCCTTTTGTTATTATTATATATTTTGTTTTTTTTATAACCCATTTTTGTTCAAGATACTGGTCAATACATCGGATGGACCTAAATCATATCTTTTCAATTCATAACTGTTTTGATCAATGTAATCTTTTAAGGTTATGTTGTTCTTATAAAATGGAATGGTATTGAAACTACTTCTAGTGAAATCTTCCAAGGCATCCATTAATTTATAATTCAGTTTATTACTATAAGAACTAAACACTGGAATGTCCAACTGTTCGATATGGGAAGTTTTATTTTTCACAAGTCTTTTATAAATATAATCATTTAGTGGCTCTTCAATCCCATTCAGAAACTTTTTGTTGTGAAATGCAATTTGGGATTTATTTGGAAGTTTGATTTTTTTCAAAATGGCTTTATCACCAAGCTTATCCTCTTTAAACAATAAATCAAAGTCTGCAGTCAATCCAGTTATGACAATAGAGTTCTTGGTATTGTGCAGGCTCAAGCTTAAAGAGCATTGACCTATAGATTCATCTAGCTTAGGTATCAATATACCTTCTATATAGTCTGGTTTACTCTTTAATACCTTTGGTGATATCAATAAAGCATAACTAGAGATCCAATCTTCCATGGTAAAATCATCTTTGTGAGTGTTCATTTGTTGAATCATCAAATCATTTCTTTTTGTTGAAATATCCATTAGATCTTCTATACTAATGAGCTTATTACAGGATAAAAACTGGAGTTCACCTAAAGAATGTCCTAATATTGCTGAATCACTTATTGCCTTTTTATTGGTAACATCCGGTTGAAGTAAAAGATCTTGGTACTTCAAGTTACTTAACAATGAAATAACTTGTGGCTCATAACATTGCTTTGCTAAACAATAGTCCTTAAATCTATTTTTGTATAGTTGTGAAATTGTTATATCTTTGAAGGATATGTTTGCAATATCAAAGGTAGATCCTTGTCCATGGAAGGTGAAAAGTTTAAACACTTTAGACATATTATTTATTAATATATGTATATATATTGATTACCTTGTTAATAATTACAGTAATAATACTCGTATATTTATGATTTAAAATGATGGGGTTGTTTAATGTATTCTGTGCCTTTTTCCTGTTTATTTATTTTACTTTTTTCTCCAAAGTAGTAGTTTTTTATTTTGGCGAATCACATGACTTGAACACGCTCTAATTTTTTTTTTTCATGTCTTAGATTTTCGTGATTCTATCATTAAACCCGATATTCAAAAGCAAAACAGACTAAAAAAAAAAAAAAAACAACTAAAAAAAAAAAAACACGGGGGAACGTGACTAATTAGTCATGATATAACTAAATAACAAATTTCAATAAAATATAAGTAATATAAAAAGCAAAACGAAAAAAAAAAAAAAAAAAAACAGATGAGTACTGTTAATAAATTAACTTCTATTTTTATTTTATTTCTTTTTTTTTCAAATAGTTTATTCTTCAATACCATTTATTTTCTTGAAGAAACTCATCATACCTTCAAACATCAAAAACATTAAACCACCACCTGGAGCTAATCTCATGACTTTAGGAGTCCAACCAGCAAACAAAGTCTTTATACCTTCAGTTTTGGCGATTTTGAAAATGGTGACAAATGTATTAGATCTGTAATAAAGCTTTGCTTCTTCAGTGATGGCACCTTGGACTCTACTCTTAACAACATCGAATGGAATGTTGACAGTGGATGCAAATAGACCACCAATAGTACCAGCAATGAAGTTGCTGAAGAGCATCTTTTGATGGTATTTAGGATCTTCCTTTGTCAATGACTTTGGAACAATGAATGATTTCAACCATGGGATGGATCCAAAGTAAGCAGCATTCCAAACAGATTGTCTTAAGGCACCAGCTTCTAAACCAGTAGAAAACAACTTCACGTAACCTTCTTTCTTTATGATGTAGTTCAAACAATCCTTAGGAGCCTTAAACTTGGTCAATGGGTCTTGTAATCTAACTTTTACCAATTCAAATGGTGTGATAATGAAACCTTCAATGATACCTGAAGTGATACCGGAGGCAACATTGACATTGACTGAGTTTTCCTTGAAGAAGGAGGGATTCAACTTGTGATAGAATTTCTTGAATTCAGTGGTGGCACCAAACTTAACACTTCTCTTGAAACCTTCCATGGCTAAAGGAGATGAAATACCCTTGTAGGCAACACCTCTCTTGAAAACATCCTTTAGAACTGTGAATGTTGATTGCTTGGTTGCAGTACCCTTTTGTAGTTGAACCAATGTCTTGGTTACATCCAAAGGATAGAACACTAAACATTCAGAAATACCAGCAATGGTACCAGCAGTGATGGAATAAAGAGGACTCAAAGTTTTTTTCTCAGACATATTTGGTATATATTGGTTATGTATTAATAATGTAGTATATTATTTGTACTCGGGGACTAATATGTGGTGACTTTCTGTTTTCCTTTTTTTTTTTTTTCAAATATAAATTAGTGTAATAGAAACAGCCATTATTTTGAATATAAATGATGAAGTACAAGAACAATGTACATTAATTATTAAATAATCATTGAACAGAAGTAATGAAAAAAAGAAGAAAAAAAAAATTTATGTTTGTATAACATTATAGCTCTTTTTTTTTAAAAAAAAAATAAATGTTTATGAATGACTTTTTTTTTTTTTAATTCTCACCACAGAATATAACCTAAAAGAAAAAAAAAAATTGAAAGTAATTAATCGGGAGAATGAAAAGCGAGCACGTAAATGTTTGTTTTTTTTTTTTCGCACCTAAACAAAGTTCTTGTGTAGTAAAAATTTAAGATTTCGAGAACTAATTGAATGGTATGCCTACGATTTTTATTTTTTATGAAGATCCCCACTTGAAGGACATTTATTCAAAATTGGTAAGAAAAAAACGTCGTTTAATATACATTTCTCTTTATTGTTTCTTCCATAATTATAAGTCATTCATTAATTATCTAATATGCTTATATGAATGAGCCTTTGTGCTAGTAAGATGTTTAATTAAATATCATAAATATGATTGTTACATTATCATATTATGGATTCCATATATGTAATTCAAACGAGTATTCAATGAGGGGGGGGGGAGAAAAACGAACTTTAAGATAATGTAATTTAAACAAATAATACAAGAGTACAAGAATGGTACACATAAGATTATAATTTTGAAAAATTACCCTAAATGGTAAACAAGATATAATTTAGTCCATACGATTTTATTTTATTTTTTTACTGAATAAATATAAAAAAAAAACATACATTAATTATGTATTATTCAACCAGCCCATGACAATTTGTGTATGTTGTACAATGTCTGCTTATAAATAAACAGATAACATACAACAGAATAAATTGTCATATTAGAGCATTAAGAACGAATAACTTTTCTACTTCGATCTACCCATTAGACTTGACATTCATGGTTAAGTACTGAGAACTTTATGAACAACACGTTTTTAGAGTCTTGGGATATATTCCGCACGATATTTACACAATATCAAGAATGGTTTTTTATTAAATTGTATTTTATTTGAAAAAAAAAAATAATAAATATATAATAAATATAATAATAAATAAATAAAGTCAAGATAATCATTAAAGATTCAGTATCATGAATATCGTAAGTTTAAATATGTGGCAGAAAAAAAATTCAAAAAAAAAAAAAATTGAATATATCCACTTACTGTTGAAAGCATCTAAAGTTACCTAAAAGAGTAATTTTTTTTTTTTTTGAAAAACCAAACACATAGTAAAAAAAAAAAAAAAGAAAAGAAAGAAAAAGAAATAGAAAACATTACAGGTATATCACGTGTATTTTTATATCCGCAATTTAGCACAGAAATTATACGTATTTGTAATGATAACATCATACACATATATGTTAACATAGTTTTTAATTTTTTGATTTTTTTTTTTTTTTTAAAATGGATACTCAAGGTAAAGACTCTCCCTTTTATAAAAATCTATTAAAAATAAAGATTTTAATTACATTTATATAACCAAATAGACCCATAATACATTAAAATTTATATAAATATATGACCATTATCTTAAGAGTAAGGTTTTCTACTGAAATCAAGGATCTGAAGTTAGATATAACAAACACCAATGTTCAAGTGATCACCCCTGCTTGGATAAGAAACATCATAAGAGAATCATTAAAGCAACGAGATGTGAAGGATGTGGATGTTCCCATAAAGCTCATTAGAATGGGGAAAGTTCTTCGTGGGAAAATATACGGGAAGTTCATAAGAGAAATACAACATGCACAAGGTGAATCCTTATCAAATAAGCAATTTTATTTGAATGCAATGATGGGGAGTAAGGAGGACTTTGTATCTTATGAGGATGAAGCCAAGAATGATCAATTGTACAAGTCAGGTTTGGAATGGTTTGATCACTTACCAAGAGTGAGGAATAAAAAGACAAACAAGAAAATCAATAAGGCAGGAATCAGTGTAGCTAATGGAAGTGTCATGATCAATATACCAGGGGGGTTAAGTTCAACACAACATGAAAACTTGGATTATTCAGACAACCATGATAATGACGAGCATGAGGAAAACAATGATGATATGGACATGGACAGAGATGATGATGGTATTGAGGGACAAAACGTGCAGGTCCAGGGACTAGACAGGTTGATTGACATGGGGTTCAGTCAACAAGACATCAATGAGTTAAGAGAACAACTTAGACAACGAATCAGATATGAGGGGAATAATACAAGCACCAATGATATCCTTGATGAACCACTCAATCTAACAAGCCACATAAGTGAGGATGGGTTTGTTGATTTGGAAAATGATGTGCTGTTGAAGAATTCCATTTTGAATGAAGAGGATGATTTCTTGTTCACTGATGATGAAATCTTAAGCTCGCTTCGAAAGGAAAACGTCATGAAGTCCCTACTCGAGCATGAAACGTCTAATGATCTCCAAGACAACTCATTAACAGTCACCAGAAGTCGATGGAACCAAAACAATAGCCAGGATAACTTGAATCTTAATCCACATACACATCAACTAACTGAACAGGAAAGATTGCTTCAACTTGAAGAGCAATTTTTTCAAAGTGTTCGTGAGGATATGAGTGTTGATGTGACTCTTATTCAAAAAGTGACATCCTTGAAGATGAATTTAAGCATCATTTTAGGGTTCATGTTGGGTATCACTTTTGGTATATCCAATTTTTTCCTAACGTTTTTCTTAAAGGATAAATTGATACCTCATGAAATGAACACTAATATAATAATAATTTTATTAGCTGGGTTTTTCATAGGCTTTAATAGAAGTTAAAAAAAAAAAAAAAAAGAATAAATTATATATACCTATTTATATAAGATAGTAAATAACATTTATATATTTTTTTTTTTGTTTTTGTTTGGTTAACGTCTTAACAAAATGTAGGCCTTTTCTTGTTTCAAATTACTTAAATCTCTATGATTACCTTCCAATCTCAAAAGCAACCCACCAAATGAATAATACACAGCAATTCTATTCTTGTTGTTGCTAACTTCCTCAAACTTGTAAGCAACACCATGCATGACGTAATCATAACTATCAGCCAAGGATGTTTCACCTGCTCTTGGGGGTCTCCAGCTTAATGGAGCATTATTACTATTTTTATTTTCTTCTTCAGCATCAGTTAAGGATGAAGCTATGGCCATTGATATTTTATTTCCATTTTCTAAGGGAAACAACTCAGTGTTGATGTCCAAGACCAAAGATAAAGGTTCTTGTTCATTAGATCCGTCTTCATTAATGGATGTTGCTTCAATTCTTGATACATTTCTATATTTACCTGAGTCAACCTCACTAATATGGAATATCCCTTCAAATAATACTGACATTTTTAATTTTCTGTTATATATATATATGGTCTGTTAACTTCTTTTTTTTTTAAAATATATATAAAAGTAAATGTATTTGTTGAAATGGCTTACATGTTTTCAATTAAAGAGAGAGAGAGAGAGAAAAAAAAAAAAAGAAAACATTTAGGAAAAAAGAAAAAAGAAAAGAGTAGAAATTTAAAAAAATTTTAGTCGGATATAAAGTAAAATGCACGTGCATAGTCATCCCAATAGAGACAATGACCATTCACACACACACACAAAAAAAAAAACCCCCCAAAGAGTTCATTTAACAAATAATTTGAATTGAAGAATAAAAAATCTATTTATGTAATTGAATAGATATGAAAATACATCAATACAGATATTCATTCTAATTATTATTATTCTCTTCAGCAAGAAGTGGGGAAGATAAAATTTTAGAATATAACAAGTATCTTTAATATATATATGGGTTTTAATTTTGTACTATTAATGTAAGACAGTGGCTTTTCTCTTTGATTTGTAATCTTTTATAGCAGCCTTGATGGCATCTTCAGCAAGCATTGAACAATGAAGTTTTATAGGAGGAAGACTTAGTTCCTTGGCTATGTCTGTATTTTTGATTTTGCCCACATCATCCAAGCTCTTACCTTTAACCATTTCAGTGACATATGAAGAAGAGGCAATGGCAGAACCACAACCAAAGGTCTTGAACTTAACATCTTCAATGACACCGGTATCCTCATTGACTTTGATTTGAAGTTTCATGACATCCCCACAAGCAGGAGCACCAACTAATCCAGTACCAACGTTGATATCTTTTTGATTCAAAGAACCAACATTTCTAGGGTTGGTGTAATGATCAATAACCTTTGCATGATAAGATCTTGTTAAAGCTGGTATGTAAGTTTTTGGTTTAAGTAATATTCTTGAAGTAGTTCTTAACGATAGCATAATTCAAAATATATGTTATATAAATTAATATATTTTTGTTTTTTTTTTTTTGGGTTTATTTTAATTATAATTTTTCTTTTTTTTAAAATCTATTAAATATGTTCTTTGTTTTTTTTTTTAAAAAAAAATAAAGATAGAATCATTTAATATATGGTAGTTAAACCGTAATCGGAATATTAATGTTTCCTTCTTTTTTTTTACTTAGTAAAAAACCTTTACCAAAAATTAAAGAGAGAAGAGAGAGAGAGAGAAAATTTTTTTTTGTTTTTCTCTCTCTATAGATTTTTTAGATTATTCCAAAATTTTCTTTCTGTCTTTCTTTTTTTTTGCACCCTAAAATTTTTTTTTTTTTTTTTTTTGGTTCTTAAGATAACTTGATACTCACATGCTCTTATCTCCGAATATCTTTATCCTTAAGAAAAAAAAAAAAAAAATGGATTTAAAAGATAGTGAAAAAAAAAAAAAAGAGGGGGAATAGAACAAGTAATGAGGGGAAGGAATGAATGTGTATTCAATTATCAATATCAATATGAGTTTAAATGTTTAATTAAAAGAATGAATTATATAAGACTTTTTTTTTTTTTTTTTTTTGATGTTGTATCTTATTAGAGTTATTGCTTCTATATTATTAGTAATAACTTATCAATGCTATTATAGATAGCATAAGGTATTAAGATTTATTAGTATTCATAATAAGTTGTACACTTTAAAGTATCAATTTGAAATATATTAAACCTTATTTGTAATATATATAACCTTTTTTTTTTTTTTTTTTACAAACCTTTCTCCTCTTTTCATAAACAAAAAAAAAACATATACAATGTATTTCCCCCTTGTCCTTTTTTTTTTTTTTATTTTCTCTCTTCCCCTACCGTAAAGCTTAGTTTTTTTTTCTCTCTGTAAAAAAAAAAATTTAAAAAATAAATTAACTCAAATTAATAATGGTATATACTTGAATTTTATAAGCGCCTTTATGAGATTAGCAAGATTGACACTTAAATGTTCCATATATTTGATAAAAATTTTTTTTTCTTTTGAATTTCATTTGGAGTTAATAAAAATATCCATCTATCTATTCATTTATAGCAACCCACCACATATCATCTCATATACACTTACATAACAAAGAAATATAGATAATTTCTTATAAATAAAACACACACACACAAATCCACAAAGTTATAAAAATCGAAGGTTAATGAGAAATAGAAGTAGATCTATTACATTAGCCGATCACAATATTAGTGATACGTTAAAGAGCTTAAAACAAAGTGATAATCCAATCATACCTAACAATAATGATGACAAGGTCTTAAATTTACCTAAAATTAGAAAAGCGGATATAAAGGATGCCACAAGCGGTTCAATTCAAAGATCTCATTCCATAAATACAGCCAGTCAAACAACATCTAAGAGAAAATCTATATTTGCTTCCATATTTGGGTCAAACCACACCAAGAGTAACTCTAAAAAGAAACTTATAGTTGATACTTCTAGATCTAATGAAACAAGTGGCTTAAACACCCCCACAAGTGCAGTGATGGACAAGGGCTTTTCGGAAGATGCTTTATCCATTTATTCTAGCATATCGGATCAATCCCAAGTACATCACAATACAAAGACCGATCAAAAGGAAAAGATTAATGAAGTGGGCTCAGCTTTAAACTTTGACGATAAATTAAACACTGTTGATATCAAGAGAGTAGCATTCAAAGTACAAACTTTTACCATAGACCCTCCTCAACAAATCCCTGGTAGAAATCCTAGAAAGGGGGCCAAGTTGCTGCCCTATGAATTAACATCAAACATAAACATTGATGAAGGCATAGCATCAGGATCTAATGAAAAGGCTCATGCACCACCACAGCAAGACATCACACAAACAAAGGATTATAGAATCATAGTGGACCAATACAACAATCAGATCAAGGAATCGATGCATCATCAACAGAGCTCATACATAAGAGCCAAGAAATTGGAACAAGAGTTGGAAAAGTCAGAAACCGGATCTACTTTGCCTAACCCCATCAAGGAGCTGATCTCTAACAACAAAAATGCATCTCCTGGAAGCTCATCAGGCTTGAAGTCACCTGTTAGTGCATTAGCCGAAAGTATTCAAAAGGTGTTGCCTGTTCCTCAACAACCAACACCTAATTATTTGAAGCAAAAACACCTTGAACAGTTCATGGATCCATTGGAAAAGAGACCTGAGGAGCCCATTAGACAGGCAAGTGAAGAAAACATCATCATTGATATGCCCATCCATAAACATCATTCCTTTGTGGACGAATTGCCCACACATTCAAATCTTGGTGGAGATGTTGTTAATGCTGGTGACTTGGATGATAGACAAAACTCAAATTCAGATTCGTCATCAAACTCATCCATAACCAAATGCGACAAGAATGTGTCATTAGATAAGATATACACAAGATGTTGTCACTTGAGAGAGATCATGCCCATTCCAATCACATTGAAACAATTAAAAAATAAGAAGTCTCCTCTTCAACTATTGAAGTTTTTGAATCCAAAGCCCACTTTAGTTGATATTTTAAGCTTCACTGATTTCATTCAATGCATTGATTTGAAAGTCTTGGTCTTTGATAATGTATCCTTGAACGATTCAATGGTCACTATCATTTTCAAAGCTGTGGCAAAGTTGATGATCAAAAATCAATTGGAAAAATTATCATTGAAAAACGTCATCATCAATAAGGAAAACTGGTTGTTATTATGCAAAATAATCACACTTTCAGGTAACGCATTCCAATGTATTGATTTATCACAAACAAAGGTAAGAAAGGATTTACAAGACAATAAGAATTATTTAAGAGCAGAGATGGATTGGGATTTGTTTTGGTATGTTATTGAAAATAAAAAAATCAAAGAGAACTCCCACAGCACTGATTTCCAATTGATTTATTTCAACAGTGTTACTCCAGGTGCCAAGTATTCATTACCTCCTCCTCCACCCGAAGAAAAGGAAAAAGAAAAGGAAAAAATGAGAGAATTAAAAAGACTCCTAAAGGAACAACAAGCTAAGGAAAAGGATATTAAACAAAGCGTATGATTTAAACAAAATTACCAAAATATACACAGAGGTTTTATTAATTTAGGTTAGATTCTTTTTTATATATATATACATCTTATGATTCAATATCACATACATTTGAAAAAAAATTAAAAACAAGCTATGTAATTCATTGATTTTTTTTTTTTTCGTAATTAAATGATTAAGTTTATGATAAAGTTCACTTTTTAGGGAAAATTTATATATATGCTAATGATGTTATGTGCGATTTTTATATATTTGTTTATGATTGGGGTTTTTTTTTTTTTTTTTTAAAAAAAAAAATTAAAAAAATCGCACTTTTGTTACAATTATATTTTTTTTTTTTATATCATAAGTAATCATTTATAAATATATGTAAACTGTTAAAAATTTATAAACCCCCATTCTCAAATTGCATTAGTTAGATTCTAATAATGGTTTTTACAAGATCTGGTAATATGAAAAGATACAATCATAACTCTTCACATAATCTCAAGAATGTTCCTCCTTATAAAAACATAACTGATTACATCATACACAGAAATGTTGTAGAAAATGAAGAATTTAAAGTATGGAAAGATCATTGGGTAACTATGTTTCAATCCATAGCCATGTTTAAGCCCCTTGAGTTCAAGAAGAAACATTTTGAAAGCGCCCTGGAAAAATACGAAGAGGAAAGTTATAGAAATATCATCATTTCTTCATCTTTACAAAACGGAAAATCTTTATACGTCAATTTCAATGATGATCAATACATTTACAAAATAGACATTGATTTTGATATCTTGAACCAAAATGAATTGAAATTTTGGACTTGTGAAAAAATAGGTTACATAAAGCCTAATGATCAAGTACTACAAATTGAGGTTTTGGATAAAAATAGAATTCTTGTGTTAACAAAATTGGAGGTACAAGTGTACAACACACATCAAATAATACAAAACTTGGATGTTTTTATTAATCTCTTGGAATTACAAAAATATGAACAAATAGACACTAGCTTGTACGGAAGTTTGAGCAACATCAATCTTTCCAAGCGTGATGCTTTCATTTTGAACTTTTACAAACTTGATACAAACAATATCATCTTGACCACAGGAGATATTGTTTCCATAGAAAACAATTGTTTAAAGATTAAAAAAAACATTGATTTAAATGATGATAAGGAGATATATTTATCAGATCTTGTTGAGAATGATTTTTTTTACTCATTTGAAGGCCATGTCATTCATAAAAAACCCCAAATACTCACAGAAAATAACATTGATGATCTATTATTGGATATCGATGCTTGGAATGAATCAATTGCAGAATTTGAGGAGGATAAGTTAGAAGAAATCACAGCATTCAGTGTCAATACAGCTAACTCCATCTTCATGCTCACATCACATGTCAATGGTGACATCAATTTATGGAACATAAGCAATGGGAAAATTGTTGAGAAGACACAAAAAATCCTCAAAGTTAGTCATTCATTGATTCAAAATAGAGAGCTTCTTGTTGATCGTACTCCTAAGACAAAATCAGATGGGCACTTAAGACTAAGAAATGGTAAGTTCTTTAACAAGTACGACTACAAGATTGTGGACAACTTCCACTCTTCCAAGAGATTGAATCAATTGGATGAAAACGGGGTTGAATGGATTTATCCATACATCAACAGTTTACAATGGGTCTCTCCATCCAGCTTTGTTTCCATGTGCTCTCGAAGTGGATACATATACCACTGGGATATTCTTCCCTTCATCAAGCATGACCTTGACACAAGGAAATCGGATAATGTGGAAAAATGGTCCAATGAAGATATCCAAGAAAAGCTCCTTACTTTCAAACAATCAGTGGGTGGACGCAGAAGAGATAGATCTCCCAAGTATCTTGAAGAAGCTTTCATAAAGACTAAACAGTTACACTCTTTTGGATTCTTGAATGATCTTTCACATTATTATGCAATCACCAATGATGGTTCTATAATTTTATATAATTTTTTAAAATAGACTATATAAAGATGTATTATTTTCACTATATTTTTTTTAACCAAAAAAAAAAAAGAGTATGTGTAAGTTGGTCCAAAAAATAAAAACATGCTTTCAACCAGAGTCGAACTGATGACCTCCGCATTACTAGTGCGACGCTCTACCAACTAAGCTATGAAAGCAATTAAAATTTTTACACTCAAAAAAATTTTGAGTGTTTTGATAACTAGGCACATATATTGTAAATTAAGATTATTATTACTGCCTTTCTAAGCACTTTATACATCAAATATTTCTCATAACCTTAAACTTTGTTTGCTTTGTTTTTCTATTGTACTTGAGTAATTAATATATAAACTGAATAAGAACTTTTTTTATTTTCGATTTATATATTTTCTTCTCTTAACAAAAAATATCAAGTAAATTGTGTACAGTGACCAATCGTTTTTAGTCAATAAGAATCATTCTTCAATGTATTGACTAGAAAGATTATCTCTTCTCTTTAGAAAAAAAAATTAACAGAAAACTAAAGTTTTGTATACAGAAATAAACAGGTTATATTATAATATATGTGTTAATAAAGACCACCAGTCTCATGATATTTTCAAAGATAAACGTGCGTTAATTTCTTGATAACAGAAAACCCCCTCTTTTTTTTAGTTAATTCACAATTAAATTTATGGGTAGCAATATATATATATCTCTGCTGTCGATACTGTATTGATAAAACCTGTTTGACTTGTGTTTCTCACATTGACTATTTATGTTTTACTGAATCTTAAAAAGGCGCTACCATGTGTTGTACTTTTTTTTCCCTAATATTTTTTTTTCTTTTTTTTCTTTTTTTTTTATAGATTTGTTTATGAAATTGATGTTGCCACACAATTTACCAGAATATAAGTCGAAAAACATACTATATCTGTATTAACCAGAAAAAAACACATCTCTAGACATCTCCTAAGAAATAATGAGCAATGACAATGATGGGGAACATTCTCCATATGAATTTAATTATGATAACATTTCTAAAGCAAAGATGAGATCTTTTAGGGTTAAAAACAAATTCTCTAAGCTTCTTGAAGACTCAGCCACAGTTGATGGCATGAGCTCGCATGGTACTGAATATGATGATCTTAAGGCCAGAATGAGAAAAAAGTATTTGAAAAAGATGTCTGATATAGATGTGCCTCAAGTAGACAGCACTGTTAGCCAATTACAAGAAGCCCTAACAAAAACCAAATCTATATTAAAAAGTCTTGAAAACAGAGAAAGTCTTTACTTGAAAGGCTTACGTGAAAAAGCTCAAATTTTTGTGGATGAAATCCAACAAGAAGCACCTGGATTAAAAAACAGTCCTATTGAACAAGAAGAAAATGTTCCTGAAGTTTTTGAATCTGAGTTGAACGATGAAATGATTGATGATGTCGTTGAACAAGTTGAAGAAGAAGATTTGGAAAATAACAATGAAGTTTCAATTGATGAAAGTGAAGAGGAAAATAACACAGCGAATACAGCATCAACTCAAAAATATCAACTTAAATATGAAAGTGACTCTCAAGAAGAGGACGATTCTAAAAATAATGAATCCATCATTGATACATCACAACAACAATCCGTGTTTGGTCAAGTGTCATTGACCTTTGACACAAGCTTGCAAACATCTAATACCAATGACGAAGATGAGGCTTATGAAGAGAAAATGAAATCCATCAAGAATAACATTGCTAAGAAACTTGCGGAAGAAGCCAAGAAAAACGAAATCAGTCATAAAAATAAAGAAATCTCTAAATTAAAGAATGATTCAACCGCTCTAGATGAAAAGTTAAAAATACAGAATGATTTGATATTGACAATTAATCAAGAAATACATGAAAAGGAGTTACTATTGATTCAAACCAAGAAGGATTATGAAGAATATTTGAAAAGCTTGAAGTCAAACAACTCATTGGTTGAACAATACAAAGTTTCATTGGAATCCACTAAGAAGGAATTTGAGGGACTTGTAGAGTCTCTTAATAAAAAGCTCTCAAATGGGAAGAGTTTCATGGAAAGATTGAAAAAAGCTCATGAGGAAATTAATTCGTATTTTGAAACATCTAGTGAAATACTCAAAAATGCTAAAGAGTGCGAGAATTTGTTTTTGAAACAAAACGTCGACAACTTCCATCATACTTGTGAACTTGTTGGTGCACTTTATTCCGAATGTAAGTTAATCATGGAAAGGGATGATTACAGTTCTGTTCCAATTAACAAAAAAGAGGTTATTGAGAAGTTTGTTGATATTGTAAATCAAGAAGATATCTTTTTGAGAAATTTCATCAAAAATGACACTAATAAGAATTTTGTGCCTTCTGAAGTCAACAATTCATCTATCAGCGTTGATGATCATGAAAGTAAAGACAATGGTGATGAAATTGATTTGCCACCTTTGAACACAACAAATGAAACCGATAATGAACAGGAAGATAATGGTGAGTCATATAATGACGATGATGAAGACGCTATATCCAAGTTCTACAGAGATAACAACATCAAAGAGGGTGAACTTCTTAAGACTATTGTTTCACAGGCTATTTCTGAACCGATGGAAATACCAGAAACGGAAACCTTGAGTACAAGACAAAATTCCGTAAGACTATACAATAAGCTATCTAATACGCTTAGAGATAAAGTATCAAGCACAATATCCAGTATAAGAAATAGTATTCCAAGTACCATATCCTTAAAAAGAAACAGACAAGTTGCTTCTGAAGACGACGATGGAGAATTGGATGAAGATGATATAAGAAGCATAGAGGAAACTTTCAGGAAAAGGGCAAAGACCAGAGAAAGAAAGTACAAGGTTGTGAAAATGTACGTCAAAGACATCAACAAAGGAGATCTTGTCAAGCACCCAGCATTGACCAACCCTGAGGATGTCGATGAGGAGATTGAATATGTAACTTTGGTCAAAGAAAAGCTTGTTACAAATCCAACAGATGAGGTCATTGTTATTTCTTCCGATGATGAAGATAGTAGTTAATCAAAGTGTTAGGGGGCATAATTTTGTATATAGATGAATATAAATCATCACAAGATTTCAACAAGAACAGTAGTTTACTATGTAAAGAAAAATTTTCTTTTTTTTTTTTTTTTTTGGTATTGAATTTTTTTAGATGATGACGAAAACGCGTTAATCAGGCCAAGAATTTTTTTTTTTGTAGAGAAAGTTCAGATAATTAATAAACGTTTTTATTTAACTGGAAAATTATCAATATTTAGCACATACATATAATCCACCAACTAAGATAAACAGCAACAATCTCGAGTGGATAGATTAACCCTCTACTTAAAGAAGAAGAAAAAAACATAGAATATGGGTAAAAGAGCATTTAGTGCCCCAGGTAAGGCATTGTTAGTAGGTGGATACTTGGTATTGGATCCTAAATATCAATCATATGTGGTTGCTTTATCAAGTCGTATGCATTCTGTTGTTGAGTTTAAACAAAGGGATCAATTTAGGATCAAGGTTATATCTGCGCAATTTGATAACGATACTTGGGAATATCACATCACTTATGATGCACAAGGAAATTTAATAGCACAGGAAGATAATCAGAAAAACAACCCATTTGTTGAAAAGACTATATTTAATGTCTTGAATTATTTTAAGGATACAATCAATGATATAAAATATGATATCACCATTGAAATATTCTCAGATTCTGGATTCCATTCAAAGGATGAAAGTATCACAAAAGAAAATGATAAGAGAAAATTCAACTTTCACAAGAAGACCATTACTAAGGTACCTAAAACCGGTTTGGGTTCATCTGCATGTTTAGTAACTGTTTTAACAAGTGCATTGGTATCTGTGTTCATGGGTGGCAAATTTGATGTACAAAATGACTCCATTCTGTTGTTAACGCATAATTTAGCTCAAGTGGCTCATTGTCAAGCCCAAGGAAAGGTCGGAAGTGGATTTGATGTTGCTGCTGCTACTTTTGGCTCCATCTTGTACCAAAGATTTTCTCCAGATTTGATTAACTCATTACCAAACATCAATCAAGTAGACGTGGATTACTCCAATGAGTTGAGGAAGTTGATTGATGAAACAGATTGGAATTTCACACATAAGAGAATCCATTTGCCAAAGGGATTAAGATTGGTTATGGGTGATGTCAAATCTGGTTCTGAAACTACCAAAATGGTTGCAAAGGTTAAGCAGTGGTATCAAGAAAATTATCCTAGAAGTGAGGACGTCTATAATAGCATAAATGAAGGGAACATGAAATTCATTGAGGCACTGGACACATTGAATAACATTAATAGTGACGGTTTAGTGAACGAAATTGATTCAGGTATTATCACTTCAAGGATCTTGGTTGATGCTCGTGCTGCAATTGAGCAAATAAGAAAAAACTTCAGAATTATTACAAATGAGGGGAATGTTGATGTTGAGCCAGTAGTTCAAACCCAATTATTGGATCACGTACTGAACGAAAAGGGTGTGTTAACAGCTATGATACCAGGAGCAGGAGGTTATGATGCAATTGCCATAATTGTGTCGGAAAAATGTCAAATACAAACATCCACAAATGAAATATTTGATAATGTAACTTTCCTTGATTTGAAACAAGAAGACTTAGGAATATTAGAGCAAAAGCCTGAAGATTATGAAAATTTAAAATAATTATATTTATATAAGATCACTGGACGGATTTTTTGTATTCCCCATTGGCACATCTTTTAATGAAACTCTTTATTTGAGGAACATTTGTGAAGGCAGAATATTTGATAAGTCTGCTACTTTCCGGTTTGATAGCAGGTGGTCTTTCTCTTATGTATCTATTTTTTGGTGGCAAAATCACATCGGATCTTCTGATTGGTTTTTTTGACTTAGGCACAACATCTTCCATCAACATGACCACCTCATCATTATGTTTGCCTTCGTTTTCATTTAAATAAAAGTCTATGTTGTGTGGGTTACTTTCAGGTAAAGGTTCTTCTGTTTTCTTATTGAGTCGGGTGGATCTTCTTGTTGTTTTATCTTTGCTTTCAGAAAGTTTTTTATCCTTGTTTTTTTTGTTCAACTTTGTATAATATAATGGCCTGTCTTTATTCCTGACTTCATCAAGGTCAACAATACCTGTCTCACTGTATCCCTTTTGAAAGGACTTTAGCTGGAAATATGTATAGTATGTTTCAAACTCGAGGGGAGTTATTACTTTGTTAAGAAAATGGACAGTCTCATTGATTTTCTTTTTGTGTTTGGTTACTCTCTTTGAATTTTCATGAATCTTGTAAATTCTATTCAAGGTGTCATCTAACTCAGTCATTGTTTCTTGTATGTAATCATATATAATCAATATTCTATGGGTTTGATAATTAAACTTAGAACAGCTTAAAACAAGTCAATTTATAGTACAAATTTTTAAGGTTATGGTTGTAATTTTATTTTGTATTTTTCCTTTTTCTTTTTTTTTTTTTTTTTTGATTTGTTTAAAACCCAAATTTTTGTGAAATTACTTTGTTTTGTAAAAGTGAAGAGGGAAAAAAAAAATTTTTTTTCATAATGATCATTTTTACTCTTTACGGTAATTTTATAAAAGATTACCCGCACTTATCTACTATTGAAAATATGAAGAAAATAACTTAAAGCTAGGAAACGAGAACTAAGAATCTTAAAAAATAAATTAACATTACAATCAATATATAAAAAAGAAAGTTTATAAAACAACTGTACAGAATGGTATGTCAACTTCTTCTCCATTAGCATCATCAACACATACTTCTAGTACCAAAGTCTTGACGTGAGAATCAATTGGCTTCTTGTTCACCATCTCAACCAGTTCTGGTATGGTTAAGTTCAATCTTTCTTTCAATTTCTTAGATCCCCAAAAACTGGCATAAATCAATGATACTCCTTGTGATATCATAGTAACCTCCAGTTGTAATTTTTCAAAGTAATCAATTAATCCTTGTAAGGTCATGGTTCCTGGTAATTCAAATCTATCCCAGATCTTGTCATACTCTGTGTTGTTGTATTTACCCTTTGGAGAGGCAATAGGATCTGAGAAGGCCAAAAATGGCAAGGCTAAGTTCACATACCCATTGGTGTATTTTTCAATGTTGGTTTTACCATCAACAACCTTGCATAACTCCAAGTTGACTAGACCAGCAACCAATGCTGTTGTTGTTGCTATAGCAGGAATGATTCTACCAGCAATGAACTTTGTCTTACTCTTGTCAGCTATATCAATACCATAGTTCATTGCTCTGTCATTTGAGGCAGCATTGATGAATTCAATGTGGTGGTTTGAATCATCATCCTTTTCAAAATCAACAGCATTACACTTCATGCTCTTCAATGTCTCCTTGCTTGGTAAGTTGTTGATCAATGAAGTTAAAGAATCAGGAGATGAATCATCTTCAAATGATTTTTTCAATTGCTCAGCTTCCTCTTCAGTGGCTGCAATCTTGAAATCAGACTTTGGTTGGAACTCTGGAATTTCTAAATTATCAATTACAGATTTATACAAAGTCTTGTTTGGTAGGGCGCCTTCAGCATCACCCTCAATTCCATAAACAAATGCTCTCAAGTTGGCAGCACCGACAACAAATTCAAAATGATTGATGTTGTTGATGTCAAATTGCAATGGCTTTGGAGCTCTTTTACCACCAACCCAGAATGGTTCACCTTTGCTGTTCTTGGCATCCTTTGGGAAATTAAACAACAATTGCTTTATATCATCATGGAATGCCTTTTGGAATTGCAATCTGGCCCATTTGATACAATCTTCAAAGTTGGATGGTCTCTCCTCAACAAACTTGATGATGGATTCAACAATACCAATGGCATCGCCACCTTGACTAATTAGTTGGTCAACAAAGTTATCTTGGTTCAGGTACATGTTGACATTTTCAGGTGCATCAACAAAATACCCTTGGAACAAAGACTTGGCCCAGGCAATAGTGTGGTCAATTTTGTTTGGGAAAGATCTTAATGTACACAAAGGAATTGCCTTTTCAGGTGGGTCTCTGGATGATGAATATGATTCAGTTAAGTTTGGAATGACTACCTGAGTGTTACCCTTGGTACCCAAGGTACCAGACTCTAACAATGGCTTTTTGAAGAATACACAACGTCTATCAACGTATGTTCTAGCATCTATGTTGTCCAAAGCATTGGTAACAATATCTAACTTCTTCCAAAAGGCATCATCAAATACATCTTCAGTTTCAGGACCAACCTTTTGGATGGATGTTTCAATTTTACCACTTAGGTCTTTGTTCATTTCAATGACTGCCTTTGCAGCAACTTCGGATTTGTTTTTACCTACATCAGCACTTCTGAATAAGAATTGTCTGTTTAAGTTTGACTTTTCAATGGAATCATTATCTGTGATGTAAATTTTACCTTCTGGACCAGATGCCAACCCAGTTAATGCCCAGTTTTTTAGCATTTCACATCCAATGGCACCAGAACCAACTAAGAAGACCTTCAAGTTGGCAATTGCCTTTTGGAATTCCAAACCAAACACGGCAATTTGGTTATCATATCTGGTATTTAAAGGCTTGCAGGTGTCTTCGTTTCTCATGAATTTATCTTGTTCAGGTAAGGATTCCAAGGAATCAAAGTACATAACTTGCTTCAAAGGAGTGAACTTACCAGAGCATGCCTTTAATACTTCTTGTGCAACCATACCACCAACAAATGCTTGAATACCAGGAATGTCACCTCTTGCTTGGTAGGCAACTTCTTTTAATAAATCAATATTCAAGGATGCTCCTTGTAATATGGATGGGTATTGAGATTCAACAGATTTCACAATTTCTAAGAAAACTTTGGCATCATCTTGAGACATTGGTCTTGGATAGAAACCATATTTATTCCTGTAGGTATCCAAGGCAATGTAAGCTAGATGTAGTTGTTGAGGTCTGTCGAATTTGGCAAAATCGGGAAAGAAATATTCAGGATCAGTTAAGTTTTCCTTAAGGGACTTGAATGATATTTTAACAGGAACCTTGACTTCATGGAAAATACCTCCTTTGATGTATTTGGAGCTTTTGTCAATTGGTTTATCAATCTTGAAGGCAAACGGACCTAAAACGGTGACTTTGTAAATTTCTCCCCTGTTTAAAGACTCTATACCTTCAACTTCAGTAAACTTGACATAACTTTCATCATGTAGATTGTGTCTAGTGGCGTCTAATGTAGTAACAACACCATCTGAATCAATATCTGAAATCATACCGCTTTTCAATTCTTCGCCATCAACATCAATGACTTGGAACTCCTTACCAAAGTCAACAAAGACGTTTGCAAACAACCCATTGGTTTCTGTACTGATGAAGCACAAGTTGTTTTTGTGACAAAATTCATCAATGATGATTTTATCTTGTAAAGATACCAAATCAGAAGTTAAGACAATAACCTGGTAGTTCAACAATTGATTTAAGTCATCAACAATTTTGTTATTTGGGAAGGAGACGGTCTTTATAGGAACATAATTATTCAATTCAATCAATTTTTTTTGGGAGGATATATCTCTAGGGACACCCAAGTCAGTGCTTTCATTTAAAAAGAATTGGGAGGACAAATCTGATAATTCAGCATTGAAGGGATCGAATAAGTCCAAAGACTTGACACCAGCTAAGGAAACGTTCTTTGCAATTTCAATACCTAAACCTTTCAAACCAACAATCAACACATTGGCTTTTTGCATTTTAAGCATAGCTTCTTTACCCAACACATATAGTTGTCTTGAGTATAAGCTTTCATCAATTTCTTTATTTTGTGTAGTGTTTGACATAATAAATTAAAGTTGATAAAAAAAGAAAATGAATATAAATTATATATACTAATAAGTAAGAATTATGTTAAAGTAAATGTATATAACTTATTGTTGATATAATACTTGGTTTTGTTGTGATATTTATTTGTTAAAAGATGTGTTTTCAAAGAACTTAAGGTTGTATTAACCTTTTTTTTTTTTTTGCCACCTCAATTGATATTGTTCCCTACCTCTCAGTTTTATTTTTTGGTTTTTTTTTTTTTTAGTGGAAAAAGGGAAAATTTAACAAACAAGGAACAATTAAATAAGGGATTTAAAAAAAAATGATAAAGGTATGTAGAATGAGTCTTTTTTTTTTCCTTAAACAATTAAGCAATCAGCCTCTAAATACTTTGTAGCTCATATATTAAGTTTGATGGTGATACCATTCATGATTTTCTTATCTTACATATATATGAAGAATAATATATGTTTATTTTATAATGTTGGAAAAAACAGCTGCCAATCTGAAGTTAGCCGCCATTTTTCCCAAGTCGTATAAAACTCCCATAGTTTTTGCTCTTTTGATGAAACATGTAATAATTTTCACTTCCAAAAGAAAAAGTTTTGTCGAGAAAAACCCTTGTGTTTTTTCTAGTCTTTTCCTTTTTCCATCCTAACACTGTAAATAAAATAAAATCTATCTAAAACATTTATATATTAGAATCCAAGGAGGAAGTTGTTCTTTTGGTGTTTAATATAATTATATTAATTTAATAACTACGTTAAGTACTTTTAAGAAACTAAAACTCCCATTTCCGTATTAGCCTCATACTGCAGATAAGTGCCGATATTGCGACATATAAGTTTTTTCAAAGAGGGTGTTTTTTTTTTGATGTGGCTAAGTCATGTGACTGGGTCAAGATGATGTTATGGGTTAGATAATTTTTTTTTTGTTTTCAAAAGTAACAAAATAAACTTAAAGAAATCAAACATCTGTCTTTTTCTTTTTCTTTATTGTTCTATAAGATATTATCAAATTTAATAATAAAAAGAATTTAAATAATACCCATAAACTAGAAACATATGTCTTTAAAACAACAACTATATGGTGGTCATTTCACCATTGAATTAATAAACGGATCAGATAATTACGTAGATGCATCAACAATTAGAGAAGTTCCAGATAATCAAGAAGTTTTTGTGGGAAAGCATGATGATACAAGTATCTTGATTGACTTACTAGAAAAAGTCCCTGAATCTGATTTAATCAAGGCAATGGAATACCACTTGGAAGATATAATGTATGACCTAAAGAAATCGATCATCAAGCAAAACGATCAAGTATTACATAATGATACTATAAGGGATAATATAATCTATCATAGGCTATCAATCTTAACTGAAGACGAGTGTAGAGATATGTACTTTGCATTGATTAGATTGGATGAGTTTGAAACTGATATCATCATAACATACAATCCACCTTCTACACATAATGCTGACGCCAATGAACATGAAAGAGACTTAAAAACGTTTGTATCAATGGTTAAATCATTCACACTGGTGGATAAGTCTATCTTTGGATAATCATATTCTTTTATATACAATTATTATTAATTTTTAAAAAAATAAAAATAAATTTACATTTGAATTATATTTGTATTTATGTTTAGAATATATTTATAAACTGGGTTTTTTTTTTAGAAATGTAAACTATAATAAAAGTTATTGTAAATTTTTAAAGTTAATTTTTTTTTTGGGTGGTGTAATTTGTTTACAGTAGCGTAAACAAAACTGGGTGTGTTATCTCTTCACCAAGCAAGTCACGTGGGTTCATTGGTCTCAAAGATCAAAATCATGTAAGAAAATTTTTTTTTTTCTTTCTTGGAAATTTTATTTTTGGCTTTGCCTAGTAATTTGTTTTCTTTAACAATTATAATAGTATTAAATGATATCAAAATTAATAGTTTTTTCATCAATGTTCTTTTACTATTAATTATAATGATTGATAAAACCAAATAGATCATACATATATATATATATATAAACGAATAACACAATATGTCGGAAATCAAAAGAAAGAAATTGAATTTCAAAAGAATCTTTCTTTACATGGTTCTTCCTTTAGGATTCATTCTATTTTTAATATTCAAACTGTTTGGATCATCAAGTTCAACAGATCTTCAAACTATTCTGCAAAACTTACCAAAGGAAATTACTGATTTCAATAAAAATCAATACAATGAAGACATTCTTAAAGAGTTTAAAGAGCTCAGTGAACAACTTATGGAACAAAACAAACAACAACAAGCCATGCTGGAAACCCAAAGAATGCAATTGGAAGCCAAGATCAATGATCTTAAGCAGTTACCTGAAACTGCCACTTTGAGAGAGAAGCTCACATGGCTTTATGGCTATGAACTGACCAAGAAGTTTCCTGCATACATATGGCAAAGTTGGAATGATGACTTGGGACCTGATTCCACATTGTACAAGTTCCATGAGAATTGGGAAAACAAGAACCCCGGCTTTGTTTTGGAAGTCATTAATGACGACATCATGTCCTTGCTTGTGCACCACTACTACAATGTCATTCCAGAGGTGATTGAGGCATTTGAATCATTACCAACAAACATGCTAAAGGCTGATTTCTTCAGATTTCTGATTTTGTATGTGAAGGGAGGTGTGTTTGCTGATATTGATACAAATCCTTTACAACCTGTGCCTAACTGGATTCCTGAAAATGTATCGCCAAAGGAAATTGGACTGTTGGTGGGTATTGAGGTTGACTTTAGTACTAAGGAATGGGTTGGCAAATACAACAGAAGGTTACAGTTTGGTAGCTCAGTAATTCAAGCAAAGCCTAAGCATCCTGTCATCAGAGAAATTATAGCAAGAATAACAGAAATGACCTTGAAGAAAAAGAATAATTATTACGATGAGTCAGACACTAAAGACGACTTAAGTGTCATGAAATGGACTGGTATAGGAACATTCACTGATGTTTTGATGGCTTATTTCAATGACTACATTCAAAGCGGTGTAGAATCAAAGATAACTTGGAGACAATTCCATAAACTTACCTTACCTAAATTGGTTGGTGATGTCTTAGTAGTTCCGGAATTTTCCTTCAATGCTCCTCCTGCTGATAAAATTTCTAACAGTGATAGCAATAAACCATTATATTTTGTTGAACATTTAGGAATGAAGAGTTGGAAAGAATCAACAAACCCATAAATGAACAAGAAAAAAGAGAAAAAGAAAAATAATGATACATACAACATGTTTATATATAAGGAAAAGAATGTATAAAAATATGAGTTTAGTCTATTTTCGTAAATTTTTATTTTCAATAAATGATGTATTTTTTGAATATTCAATATATTTTTCTTTCCAAATATTTAAATCAGTTAACGAAAAAAGCTCTACTAAAACTGTATTTCCTAGATGTTCTCAACACATTTTTATGAATTCTGTTGTCCCTATCTAGATTAAAAACACTCATCATAATAAATATTTGTAAAAAAAAAAAGAAAAGTTATATTGAATATAAAAAAAAACACTAAAAATTTATTGATAAAAATAAAAAAATAGTCAAAATTCTAAGAACAAGTTCTAGAGATTTCTTTGGTTTGATTATGATGTTTTCTGAAACTTAATAAGAATAATAAAAGATATGATATGATGAATAAAAATTAACAAATGAGAATAAATTTTAAATGAAAGTATAAAAAATAAAAAAATCAATTTTGAAAAACTTCATCGTTCTGTTTAAATAGTTTTCGCTAAGAACAAAAAAAAAAGAAATGGAAAAAAAAATTTTTTTTTTTTTCTTGCTCTTCGTTTTCTTTAACTTAAAATCATCTCTGAAAAGGGGGAAAAAACAAAAAATCAATAAAAAGTAAGAGAAGTGTTAGAAGATGATTATATATACACAAAATACCATAGATATCACACCATAATCGATATGGCAAAAGGAAACAAGAGTAACGTTGCTAAAAGCAAACAAAACCAAGTCAAAAAGCTTCTTGAATGGGCCATATCCAACAATTGTTCCATTCCAGAATTATACCACTTTGCCTATGATGAAAGGAAACACAGCATCTACTGTAAGTTATCCAAGAACACAGCCATGAACAGAATGAAGCTGAAGATCTCACCTTTGAAAATAGATGAGACCTTGATTCTGTCCAACAAAAAGGTTCTTTCATCATTGGAACGTTACTTTGACAAGAAAACCTTGGAGCAACTAAGACTCTCAAACACCAACTCCTTGTTGAAGATCTTTCTGTGTTGTTACAAGCAAAACTTTTACACAGACGATTCATTGATGAAGTTCATGCTTCCATACTTGAACATATTACCACAGGAGGATATACACTCAACTCTGTTTTGGGACAGAGATGAGTTATTGATCATAGAGAACACAGACTTGTTCAGAAAAACCCAAAGCATGATCAATGACTTACAAGTGGAGTATGCATTGATCAAGGAAAGTCTTAAGGATATTTCATTTTCATTTGATGATTACAAATGGGCACACTACATAATTCTATCCAGAGCATTTCCCTCAGTCATTGTTGAGGATAATGACGATCCAACCTTGAAGTTGAAGGAGGGCATGTTATGGCCAATTGTTGATTTGTTGAACCATTCCAACAAGGTCAAAGTACAATGGAAGACTGTGTTTGATGGTGGGAAAAAAATCCAATACATACATGAGAAGGTTGATGAGGATGATTTTGATGTTGATGAAGATGAGGAGTTTGAAATATTCAACAACTATGGGGAAACCAAAAACACTGAAGATTTAATAATTTCTTATGGTTTTGCTGTCAAGGACTTGACGGAGGATTACTTGACCATCACATCAAGAGTTGCCAGCAAGGAGTATGTGGTCATGTGCGAAAAGGAGTATGGGGTTAAATTTGATGAGTACTTTGAAGATATGAAGAATCCTGGCCATTACATCGTGAGATTCAAGTTACATCCTAATACATTCCCCGTGTACTTGATAAAGTTTTTTGCTGTGGCTTGTAGATTGTCAAGTGAAGATTTCATATCAAAGAGAAGTGTCTTGGAGGGGATTCTACACATAAACTCAACTTTTAACATGATGCTGCCATACTATAAGAAGAAGCTTGTTGCCAAAAAACCAATCAATCAAAACATTATAGACATATTGAAGATCTATCAAAACAACTCCAAGAAAATCCTCATGTCATCCTTGGACATTTTACAACAGTTTCAAAACAGCTTGATTGATTACAAGGACAACAGTGATGTTGTATCATACAAATTAGAGTTGGCCTCAGATAAAACATTCCAAAAGATATTGAACCATTACTTGAAGTGTAGTCAATATAAGGAACTGAAGAAGAATGAAGAGAACTTGTTCAATGTTTCATTGCTTCTGTTCATAATATATTGCTCAAAGAGAGACTTCAGCAAAGTTGATGACATCGATGGTGATGACGAAAGATTATTGTTCATAAAACAAAGTTTCCAGAAAATATACAAGAACTATGAATTTACTGATCAAGATTACTTGGACTACGCACATACATTCACTTCATTCATAGAAAACCCTTGTGAATGGTTGGATTTGAAATTGGAGGATTTCATTGTTGCTGACATTGCTGTTGATAGATTAACTTGGGAAAAGCAAACAAACAATGAAGTCTTTTTTATAAAGCAACAAAAGTATGTATTGAATTAATAAATGAATAAAAAACAAAAAAAAAAAAACAAATTAAAGAATCAAATATATATTATTTTATTACTATTTTTCTGAATTATAAGCATCCATGAACTCTCTGAATTTTTCCAAACTCTTTATATATTTGGTTTGATTCTTATTCAAAAAGTTGTATACATGGACATTCAATAAAACATCAATTTGCTCATTAGTGAAGTTTTTGGAAACGTTTATTTCAAGGCCCCCATCACTGTCACTATCATCACTGAGGTAAGTTGACGCATCTTTGTTTTTTTGTTCATTGAATGTTTCCCCACTCAGGATCTTTGAGAGTCGTTTATCCTTTTTCAACACAGGTTCGGATTTGACTTGTTGTCTTAAATAATCATTCCCCCTGCTTGTGTTCAATTCATTGTAAAGAGTGTTGTCTCTATTGCTTAAATTCTCGGATCCATGACTTGAGGGAACATCTTCTCGCTTGTTGTATTGAGATAAATTCAGAAAACTCATACCTGTTGATGGTATCTTTTGCTGAGGTTGAATGGCAGTGTTCTTGAACCAACTAAGGATACCGGTTGAATCATTCTTGTTGAAGTTTTCATTATTTGAGCTTTGATTTTGCTTTTGTTGTTGAAAGAACGCATTAACATTCTCCAAGTCTTTACTGCTGGCATTGTTGAAGTTAAAAATCCCAGATCCAAACTTCTTGAAGAAGGAATCTGTACTTTCTTGTTGTGGAGGCTTTAATGCATTCAAGAGATCAGTTTGTGAAGCCATGATTCTTGATTGCATGTTGATGGTGTTCCGGATATTGTCTTGTGTGTTCATGGATGCAGTGGCAGTTAGGGGCACAGCCTGCACAGCAACACTTGTCTTTTCAGATGTTGTTATGTTCATGCTCTGAGGCTTTAGGTTGACCTTGTCGTCAAACACTTGCTTACCATGGGGACTATCATACTTGTTTGAAGGCTTTGTTATGTAAAGTGCAGACTGATGGCTCATGTTTGAATCAGGTTGATCATACATGATTGAAGAGCCGTTCTGTAGGAGCTTATCAGTGGATGCATTGCTGAGGGGGTGGGGTTTATTCTTGATGCCCTTATTGATCCTGTTATCATTTGATTTGACAATGTTTAAGTCAAAGTTATAATCATTACCATAATTTTTAAGTTCATGCTTGTTTTTGAAGTTATCCAACCAACCATTACTAGGACCCTTAGATCTCTTTGGATCCTTAATGTTACAAAGAGGGTAAAACTTGATCCAATAACTCTTCAAGATGGACTCTGTTATAGGGAGTTGCTTTTGTTTTCTTTCCATCACTAGATCATCCATCATCTTGTTAATTTTGATGTACTTGTTTCTAGGATTATCTTTATTTATGTTAATGTTGTTCAATGAGATGCTGTTGTTTCTTGACTTAACTTCATCAAGATCATCAGAATTCAAGATATCTTGAATTATTTGATTGAAATTAAAAGTATCCATAGATTTTTGAGACATTTTCATATATTTTTCTCTTAAAGTCTGTTCATTTTTCAACCAAGAACTCAAGCTGGATATTGAAATTGATATTTTTTTGTTTAACATGTTGACTAACTTGAATCTAGGTAGCTCATCCTTGTGATACTTGAAGAATAGAACAATGGCTAGTTTCTGTTCTAATGTAGCTCTATTAAGTTTAAGATCCATATTTAGGTTATCCATGTTAATATTCTCAGAGTATTGTTTACTTGTGTTCAACATAATGGGATAATGTGATTTTTTTTTTGGTGATATATCAATAGATTATAAATGGATCAATTAATATTTATAAATTTACATATGAAATAATCCCTAAATTATTTTCCTTTTTAGTGTTTCTCCTGAATGTATATATATTGTTTCAATATAACATATAATGATCATTAAAGAAGTTAATTGTTTATAATTGAAAAATGGAACATATAAAGTAATAAAGAAATATTAAAGTAGAATATTTCTCTCTCCCTTTTTTTTCCTAATGATACCCAAAAATAAAATAAATCTGGAGTACTTTTTTGAAGAAACTCATTTCATTTGTTTTTTTTTTTTTTTTTTTTCAATAGGGATTCTCCTTTGAAAAAAAAAAAACAAATTCTACTTGGGGTATAAATGTTTTTTTTTCTGTAGGGAAATTCTACAAACATTAGTGAATCGGATATAACGACATTGATATTAAAAATACTTTATTCCCTTCAAGATATATATTTATATATGTAATTAAGAAACAGTATCTAAAATAGTTTCATATGAGACTTCAGATAAATCAGTACCTTGGATATCAGTGCTAATACCATTTAAAGCCCTTCTTAAAGCATCCTTTGATGATGCATAAACCATCTTACTTCTGATTGGTGCAGTGTCTGGAGACCAAGCAATGAATATCATCTTAGATCTCTTACCCTCACTGGCACTGATTTCATATTCAAAGTCATATACAGCATACAAACAGTCGTTTTCTGGTAACTTTTCCAAGAAACTGTCATAGTCATTATCCAATGATGTTTCCTTAACTACAATTTGTGTCTTATCATCATTTAAAGTATAAATGATATATTTATATTTCTTTCCTAACTTTAAGTCATTAAAAGCTGTTAATGATTCATCTGCTACAGTAACTCCTGATCTAGACATTTTTCTTTATATAATCTGAATTTTTTTCTTTATTTAATTTTAGAATGTGGTTTGTTTATTTTGTTAATTTGTATTTAGTTTTAAAAAATACAAAGATAATGAACTCTATAAATAAACATATTTAATAAATGTGTGTTAATTTAACAAACCAAATAATTTGAATCAAGGTGGAAATCTAACCAAAAAAAAAAAAAAAAATTTTTTTTTCCCACCCATGTTGTTGTTTATTTTCTCTTAAGAAAACAAAAAAAAAAAAAAAACAAGGGAATAAATAAATATAGTACAATAAACTACGCTACACAGTTATTGTAATATATACAGAAGATCACATGTTTTTTTATATACTCATTAAATTTATTTTGTATTAAACCTTTTTATATATATTATATTTTACAAACCATAATTGAATATAACACATTAAGTACTTCATTTTACTTTTAAACAAATATGTAATTCATTTATCTTCTATTTTTATTTTTAGTATTAAAGAACATATATGTATAATCAATTTTATTAATATTAAATAAATATCTAATAAACATATTACTATTCTTTTTTAAAAAAAAAAAATCTTTAAGAACCTATCATCTTATTTTCTCATATTTAACAAAATAAAGATATATAGAGTACAAATAATTTTGAATTAATGAAAAAGAGCTTATAATATTAAGATCTAAGATGAAAGAAAATAGTTTTTATTAATAATGTTTTATTTGTTAATGATTTTAATATGACTCCTTTTAAAGAGCACGTTTTAAAAAATTCCAACAAAAAATTAGCAGCTCTGCTGGCGTAATGGCAACGCGTTTGACTTCTAATCAAGAGATTCTGGGTTCGACCCCCAGGTGGAGTGTTTAATTTTTTTTAGAACTTGATCTTAATTTTTTTCCCCCCTGTGTAAACAAACATACCCATCTCTTCATATCCATACACGTTTTTTTTTTTTTTAAATTATTTTAAACGTGTAATTTAACAAATTTAGATCACATTAAGTTTATTTATATAAATATATAATGACATCGTTACATAACAGAAGTCTCGAAAGTTAATAATAAATCTATAAAGATTGTTATTCTCATAAAGATCATATATCAATTTTGACCAAGGAAAATGTCAAGTATATTCTTAAAGTATTTTGATCCATTCAACATTTTTGATACATTTCAACACGAACTTGAAGGCAATTTTCCATTGAGAAATGTCCATTACAAAACAAAAGATGATGAACCTATCTCAACTATAGACAAGCTTAATCTTAAATTTACAAATGATACTAATTTACTGTCCTCAAATACATTCATGAGTATATTGGTGATTAGCTGTAGTAATATAAATGATTATCGAAACAAAATACGACCGGTTATAAACCAATGGATATCTAACAACAAGATTGATCAATTTTCGAAATCATACAGACTCTATGTGTTTTTGATTCAAACAACTGTTGAAGATGTGAATGATAATAAGATGTTCAACAGAAAGAACATCAATGAAAAAATACATAATGACTTTCCTGAAATAAAACACATTATTCAATTTCCAAGCTTCTTCAAAAACTTGGAAGAAAAAAATCATCTATTCACATCAATTTGTACCAAAATACAAAAGAGTGTTCTCACATCCTTGAGTATGAAGCTAGATATCATTGAAGGCTTCAGATCAGATTTATTATATGTGTACACACACAAATTGAATTTATACTTAAAATTTGGACTTTTGAATCAAGCTTCAGACATATTGAACAAAATAGATATAGAATTTTTACAAAATGAACCATTCATTAAACAAATAGATTTGGGAACTGGATTTCAAAATTATAACAACACTATTGTTCAATTTATAGATAATAAAAATATAGACTTTGATGCGATTTTCTCTTCATCATCAGACGAGAGCAATCTGAATTATATGGACTTATTGAAGTACAAAATGATTCAATCATTGCGTCTTCTTACACTGAAAAAGCAGCCCATACTTCATTCGGATATCAAGACTCTATACAAGGTTATATTGTCGGATTTTATTTATAAAGTGAAAGTTATTTGTTGTCATGACTGTAATGTTGATGTATTCATTTATCATTTTATAACAAACTTCATAATGGAACACAAGCTCTTGAAGATGAACCTAAATGATGAAGTTACAATGCCACATCAAAACAAACTAGAATGGAATGATTTTTTAGGCCAACTGGCTTATACAAAGAGACAAACTTGGGCATCCATCATTGATAAAAAGGCTATTTTGGACTTTAAGATCAATGATCTTACTATACTCAACAAAAATGGAAACATAGACTTTGATTTAGGTGAGAATTATTCATTGCAAAATGTGTTGGATGATTATATTAGTATGACACAGCATGTGGTTTCTTATTGGACAGAAATAAAGCCAATAAGTATAGATCTATTGGCAAGTGACATAGGAATTTTATTGAACAAGGCTGGACAACATGAAAAGACTGTGGCCATATTGCACTCAACCTTTGAGTATTATCATAATGTTATGAAATGGGATGATTTAGCTATTCAAATTCTTGAGGTTTACATAGATGCCCTGGAGAAGATGTACTCTAAGCAGGACTCAAAAAACGTTATTATAGATGATGAACTAGTTCCTGTAGTCACTGTTCTTGCCAATGCTTACTTAAACTTGATATGCTTATTGAAGGATAAGAAGAGTTATTTTTTCCAAAACCAATCCATGAGATCTTTAAATTTCAAGCAAAATTTTTGGAAGAAATTCTTACAATTAAATGATAACACTGACTTGACTTATCAATTGGACAAGATCATCAATTTTGATCTTACATTGAACACTAACTTGAAATTTGATCATCAGTTAAATGTTTTTTACTATTATGTAAATTTAGAATGGGATTGGCTAATTGACTCAGGAATTATTGTTAAGGCCACTAATGTCAAACTTAAAATGAGAAACATAAAAAATGACAGAATTGTCATCTTTGAAAACAATGAGGTGATTGTTTCAGGGAAAAAGGAAAGTTTAGAATTGAAATGTTATGATATTGAATTTGGATCCTTTGAACTTGTGTCTCTAGAAGTATTTTTAAATAACAATGATACTATATTTTTGAAGGATTTTAAACAGGGTGTTATTGTTAATCTAATACCATTGTATGATGATCAAAAATTAAACATATTAATTAACCCATCCTCCGAATATTATGAGAATCAAATATGCTTAGACATAACCTATGAAAATTATGAACATATCATCAACAAGGATGTCAGCATGGAAATACAGGTTGTGGAAGGTGATAAAGTGTATATGAAGGATTCTTATCTTGATGTTGAAAAGCTTACATTCAAGAGAATAAACCCAAGCTTTAACAGGATTGCTTTAGTTAATAAGAATGATGATATGACAGCTACCAACAGTATAGCTGTTTCTTTTATGATCACAACAGTAACAGCTAACAAGCTCAGAGAAGTTAGAACAATAACTAAATTGATATTAAATCCCCTAGCCATTGATCATGATTTCATATTGAAGCAAAATACATCATACCTGAACTTGTCCATATCTAGTATTTTGGAACCAACAAACATTATAGGAACAAATTTGATTTACAATGGTGAGGAAATCCCAACAAGCCTGGACTCAACAGTTAAAAATATTTTATTGCCGAACAACCCACTGTCTATGTTTAAGAACTTCTTCTCCTTAAATGACCCAATGCCCAATACAACGGTGGAGTATGTTGTTAAGTATAAGACTTTACGCTTTGCCATTGAGGAGTACTTGACATCTATATTCTTTGATAAGTATCCTAATCTGAAATGCTACAAAATCATTTGGAAGGACTTTATCCTATCAAAGTTTCAATTTCATATAAACCAATTCATTCATTTCAAAATAATTAAATTGAAAGTTTATGATGAGGTTGATTTTTTGAATTACTTGAAAAAAATTGATAACAAAGACTGTGATCTGAACCAAAAGTTTATGAATATTTTACTGGATGTTTATAGAATTTTATTTGAAGGTATTCAAGTTAAAGACAGTGATGAGGTTTGGAATCTAGGCACATTACAAACAATACGTAAAAAATTCACATTCGAACAAATGGATGTACAAAGAAATCTCTTCACAATTCACTTAAAAAAGAAATTTGACGATGTTAATTTGAAAATGGGAGAATGTTATTATTTTGATATCATCATTAGCAAGAACATCAAAATTAAAGATGATAAACAGCATTTTTGTGTGGTTGAACTCAATGAACAAACGAATACTTGGCTATTTAGTGGATTTAACACATTTAAACTAGATGGATCTAAAGAAGAAGAAACATTTGAATTGGTATTAATTCCTATTAAAAGAGGATACTTGAGGTATCCGAATATTGCCATAAATGCCAATGATCTTCCAAATATAGAAAATCCACAAAGTAGCCATTTCATCACAGATTTTATAAATAACAATGAAAATGTTATTGTTATATAATAAATTTTTACAATTTGACTCACATATATATGCTATAATTCATTTAACAGCTCAATTAAAGAGTCTGCATTTGGCTTTTGGCAAACACCTTTGACGTTTATATGATTCTTTTCTAAATAATCTTTGGTGGTAGGCCCAATACTAATCACAACAGAGTTTGAAAAATCACTCTTGATGATATCATCCGTGCCTTGTGGACTGAAAAATACCACATAATTGACGATATCTTCATTATCTTGGTCCATTTTGGCATCAAATCTCTCCTTAATATTTTCCATGGCCTTTGTTGCATAAACTTCAACCTCTGTTAGATCATATCCTTTAGGAATCAACTTTCTAGGTATAACATCCTTACGAATCTCCCCAACCAAGAACATACCCTTTTTATTAGTTTTATATTTTTCATCAGGTTGTTCAATGATAAGATCAGATAGAATACTACCATTTCCAGCATCAATTCCCCCTTTTATATCATTGAATCCAATTCTTTTCAAGAAATCGGCAGTTGCTGGACCAACTGTAAATATAGGTTTATTGAATATTTTTTTGATGATTGATTCACTTAAAGCTGGGAGAATTGATTGCTCTAATGCCTCAACAGCTCTTTGCGACGTTATAATCAAGTAATCAATGTTGTCTATTTCTTCTTTAAATAAGTTAATGCACTTTTCCGGTATATGTTTATGAGTAAGTAGTGGAATAAAACTATGCTTTATATCTTCCCTTTTAAGAATATTCTCGTATGGGTCAGTAGGTGTTGTTTTAGTTTTCAATAATAAGACATTTTTCATTTGAATAATATATATGTAGATACAGAGACTTGGTAAGCTGAGAATGGACTGTATCAGATTGTTTTTGTTAGGATTATTATTGAGAACAGATTCACATTAACAGTTAATTTTCTTAACAAAATGAAAAATGAAGTAAAAAGTAGCTATTGAATCCAATACTCTTCGAGGTGAACATTATGTTCGAACCAAAAAAAAAAAAAAAAATAATAAAATAAAACTGTGGAGATTTTATAAGATTATGAAATACATAATTATATCCTGTAAAATTAAACTGAAGAATCCAAAAAGGAAAAAAAAAAAAAGAAAAATCAAAAAATTATTGATACAATTTCAATATCTGTAGTCATAAGGTTTTTAAAACAGATCCTTTAATTCCATTTCATATTTTTTATAACATTGCTTTGATTGAATATTTACATACTTTATCACGTTATAGCTTATGATTAACAAGATGGACAATATATATGAGCAATATATACACAAAATAAAATGAATAATTTATTTAAGCATTTTATTCCCATTCGACAGTGGCTGGTGGCTTGGAAGTAATATCATAAGTAACTCTAGCAACACCATCAACTTCGTTAACAATTCTGGCAGCAACCTTCTTCAAGAATTCGTGAGGGAATGGGAACCAGTCAGCAGTCATGAAATCAGTGGTTTCAATAGCTCTTAAGGCAATAACTTGGTCATAAGTTCTTTGATCACCCATGACACCGACAGACTTAACTGGTAACAAACAGGCAAAAGCTTGAGAGATTTGACCATACAAACCAGCTTTTCTGATTTCTTCAATGTATATGTAATCAGCCTTTCTAGCAATAGCAACTTGTTCTCTGGTGACTTCACCTAAGACTCTGATGGCAATACCTGGACCTGGGAATGGATGTCTCCAGACTAAGTCGTGCGGGATACCTAATAATTCACCCAAGTGTCTGACTTCATCTTTGAATAATTCTCTTAATGGTTCGATTAACTTCAACTTCATGTTTTCTAACAAACCACCAACGTTGTGGTGGGTCTTGATGGTTTGAGAAGGACCCTTGAAAGAGATAGATTCAATAACATCTGGGTACAAGGTACCTTGTAACAAGAATTCGATTTCAGTACCATCTTTAGGTTTGATCTTATCAGCTTCTCTTTCAAAGACATGGATGAAAGTGTTACCAATGATCTTTCTCTTCTTTTCTGGATCGGTGACACCTTTTAACTTGTCCAAGAATTCATCAGAAGCATCAACAACAGTTAGATTGATACCCAAACCGGCAACCAAGTTCTTCTTGACATTTTCAGCTTCATTTAATCTTAAGACACCGTTATCAACCATGATGGCATGGAATCTATCACCGATAGCTTCAGTCATCAACTTGGCAGCAACAGTGGAATCAACACCACCGGAGACAGCACCAATAACTTCAGCAGTTGGACCAACTAAGGTTCTAATTCTCTTGATTTCAGTATCAATGAAGTTTTCCATGGTCCAATTTTGAGTGGCTTTACAGATATCAACAGCAAAGTTCTTTAACAGTTCCTTACCCTTGGCAGAGTGGGTAACTTCAGGGTGGAATTGTAGACCGTAGATTTGCTTTGATTCATGAGCAATACCACAGTATGGAGAGTTATCGGAAGTGGCAACAACCTTGAAACCGTTTGGTAAACCAACCAACTTGTCACCGTGGGACATCCAAACAGTTGAGTGATCAACGTTCTTGAATAATGGGCATTCCTTGTCAATGACGTTCAAGGTGGAAGGACCATATTCTCTCTTTTCACCTCTAGCAACAGCTTTACCGTTCAACCAAGCTAATTCTTGCATACCATAACAGATACCCAAAACAGGAACATCCAAGTTAAAGACTTCTGGGTCAACGTGAGGAGCATCTTCAGCATAAACTGAGTATGGACCACCAGATAAAATAACACCAGTTGGTTTCCAAGATAAATCCTTGATTTTTTGGGTACATGGTAACATCTCAGCATAGATGTTGAATTCTCTTAATCTTCTAGTAATTAAGTGAGAGTATTGAGAACCAAAATCTAAGACTAAAATGGTATCAAAAACTTGAGAGACTTGTTCAACAGACATATTGTATTAATAATAGTATAGGTGCTAAAGAAAAATTTGTGTGTATACTTTCAAACTATGGAGGAGGGAAAAAAGTAATGTGTTTTCGTTTTTCTTTGGTATTATTAGATGTATATTTTTATAAAAAAATCATTAGAGATCTTATCAATATTAAACGTTTTTTTGATATCTTCTTTAAACTATTGATCTTGCATTTAGATTTGAAAAGAAAAAATAGAAAAAATAGAAAAAATTTTCTTCAAAAAAAAGAAATGAAAAAAAAAAATAAACAGTCATCTGATAACTTCATTGATTTTCAAATATTAACATAAATAATGCTTACTTTACTCTTAATATATATTTTTTTTCCGAACTGCAGTTTTGTATTTCCTATTTGGGATATTGGTATAGATTCATATTTTCCTTACAAAAAAAAAAGAAACAAAAAAAATAAGAAAGTCATGACGAGAGCATTATGACGCTACCAAAAAAATTAACATAAGTCACGTGTATACATCAGACAGCCCGCTACCAAATTTTTAAAAAATGAAAATTTTTTTATTTTCCTTTCTGTTTGTTATTCCGTGTTTCAATATTGAATTTTATTTTTTTTTTTAAATTGTTGAAAACAGTAACAACAATCATTTAATTGTGAATTGATTCAATCGTGACATTGTATTAAACATTCTTTTATTAAATATTATAGACAAGAGTAAAATTATTGTACATTAACCAAAAAAAAAAAAAAAAAAAAAAATTAAAACAAGAAAAAAAGAATTTTTATATTTGTTTTAATTAGTCCATTATAGTTTATAAGTTTTAAACAAGTGTATCAATGTCTGAAGAAGTTGTTCAAGAACATATAGAAAATGCTCCGCAAGATACTGTAGAGCAGCCTGTCAAACCAGAAACCAATGAAGAACCCATTGTTGAAGAACCTATCAATACTGAAACTACAGAAACCGTAGAGGAAGTTATCATTGAAACAACAAATGCCAATACAGAAGCTTCTAAAGAACCTATTGTTGAAGTTGAAGAAGATGCTGCTGAAACTACTCAACCTAACACTGAAGATCAAACATTCACCACTGCCAATGACATGGAGGTTGAACAAGAAGACAAGGAACCTGAAAGAGAGCCATTGAATGAACCTACTCTACATATATCTGGATTGCCTGTGACTGTCAAAGCTAGTGAATTAGCTCCAATACTGGAAAGTTATGGTGAAGTAACGAAAATTGTAATTCTACCACCCAAGACCATTTATCAAAGCTATGGGTTTGTATCATATGAGACTAAAGAAGAAGCACAAAGATGCTTGGATTCTTTGAACAATACCAAGTTTGTCTTTGATAACCAATATACTTGGAAGGTAAACTGGGCTAGACAAGGTCCTATGAAAAACGCCAGTGTGGGGCCTTCTGGAAGACCATATACATTTACAGACAAACCTAGAGCTCCATATAGAAGAGGCGGCTTTAGAGGAGGAAGAGGTGGCTTCAGAGGCGGAAGAGGAAGAGGCGGATTTAGAGGTGGCAGAGGAAGAAGAGGTTATAGACCTTACTAGAGAAGTTAATAATCTCGTTATATATAATTTTATCTACTAGAAGAAAACAAGGATGTACTAAATAACTATCCAAACTGAACACTCTATTTTATTTTGAAAATCATTTACATACAAAAAACAAGAAAGGAATAAATATTGCTGTTATAGTAAGGATCATTTTCTTCTTAAAGAAGAACAGGAGAATAGTATATCGAAACCTTAATCTATACCTTTTATTTTCAAAATGAAAATAAAATCACATTCGTGGATAATTTATATTTCAGCCGGACTCCCTTGTTTTTTTTTTACATGGAAAACCTTTAATTGTGGAGATAGCAACATTTAACCTTCTAGCTATTTCGGATACGGAGAAAGAAAGAAAAAAATTTTCTTTTTTTTCTCTAGTAAATTTAATGCTTATAATTTTTTTGGTGGTACTATCGTTCAACTTAATCTTAGTCATATGCTATTTCAACTGATTTCTTCAGGAATACTTGATAGCTTACAGTGTAAACCAAAACAATCAATTGTGTCTATACAAATCATAGTATATTAATCGCTCACACTCAAATTTAAAATGACTTTGTTAAGCATTTTTAAATCAGGTAATTCATCAACCCCTGAACCCAAAGAATCAGACATTATTATTAAATCTTCTATGACCAATATTAATGCTAAGAACATGGGTGCTACCTCTAAAAATATTGAAATTGTACCTAATAAAGATAAGAAACATATTCAAGAAGATACATGTGAGGATCGTTCAGTCAAGAATCCCCTATCAAAGTTGTCGTTAGCCTTGAAGGAAAGTGCTCTTTTACCTAGTGATACCGAAGATGTCGATGCTCAAAGCTACCACTCTTATCGGTATGATGACGACTGTTGCTGTGATGAAGAATTTTCTGATGATAATGTTTCTGTACTGTTACCAAATTTTGCTGCAGCTGCAGGCATTGATGATGAACATAAAGATGATACTCAAAACATCAACAACTCAAATCCTATAAACATAGTTCCAAGTGAGGATAACAATGATATAGATGAAACGAAAAACATATACTTTAGAAAAAACAGTGTTGATCTTGATTATGAGTTCAGTAGCTCTGATGATGATTATGTTTATGAAAATGAAAAAGTAAAAGACATGATGAGACATGAAGAAAGCCCCGAAGAATATGTCAAAGGTGGATACCATCCTGCAAAGAAAAATGAATACTTTTACAGAAGAAAATATAGGCTGATTCAAAAACTAGGATGGGGGCATTTTTCTACAGTGTGGCTAGCTAAGGATCTAACTGCAGCATATAATGACAAGAACAAGTATATTGCATTGAAAATCGTTAAAGCCAGCCCGTCTTCCTCAGAAGCTGCAAGAGATGAGACCGATATTCTAATTGAAATAGCTAAAGCAGAAGACAATGCTCAACATTCAGGTAAAGATTACATAATTAAGTTATTATCTGCATTTTATCATACAGGCCCCAATGGTATACACACATGCATGGCTTTTGAACTACTTGGTGAGAATCTATTGAAATTAAGCGAGAGAAATGAAAAGAGAAGATTACCTATATTATATGTTAAACAAATAGCCAAGCAACTACTGTTGGCCCTAGACTTTCTTCATAGAAAATGTGGGATTATTCATACAGATATTAAACCGGAAAATATTCTAATGGAATTAGGTGACTTGGAAACCATAACTGAAATGATCAAAATACAAAAAATACAAAAGAGAAAACTGAAATGCGAGCCTTGTAGGAAGAGATCAGATGTTAAGAGCAGAAGCAACAGCAAAGTTGAGAATATTGCAGCTATAGAAAGTATATGTCCTCGTGAAAATGAAGAGAATGATATAAATAATTGTCCACAGGCAGATGCCGTGTCTTCTTTGGAAATAGAACATGAGAACAAAGTTGGTGAAAAAGAAGCTATACAAGCACCAGAAGAAAACACAGAGTTAAGTAGCACGCATGATGGAAATTCAATTTTCAAAACAATGAAATCCAGTCTGTCTTATTTACTTCAACAGCAGGCTCCTCAAAAACATAGAAAGAGATCCATGGTATGTTATTCAATGCCCTTGCCATCTGTACTCTCAGCTAAACAGTACTACAACCAAACACAAGATCAGATCTCGGATGACTCTGAGATGATGAGTAGAAGTATCAAGGACATACTCCACCCAATACCAAATTTGGAATCAAACATCATCAAGATAAAAATAGGTGATATGGGTAATGGGTGTTGGATCGATTATCACTTTTCCAGCGAAATTCAAACTAGGGAGTATAGATGTCCCGAGGCTATAGTTGGCTATAAATGGGGGTGTGCTGTAGACATATGGTCTGTTGCCTGTTTGATCTTTGAACTTTTGACTGGAGATGTTTTGTTTTCTCCTCAGTCAGGCAAATCCTACACCAAAGAGGACGATCACATGGCACAGATCGAAGAACTATTGGGAGAGGTTCCTACAAAGTTAAAAACAAGGGGAAAATATTCAAGAGCACTGTACAGAAGAAATGGGAAGTTAAGAAACATTGGTGGACTAAGACCTTGGAATTTGTTCGAGGTTTTCACTCAAAAGTACGGGATTGAAGAACAATTAGCACACGAATTGACCGACTTCCTGCTTCCAATGCTTGAAATTGATCCTTGTAAGAGAGCTGATGCAGGTAGTATGGTTAATCATCCTTGGTTAAAAGATGCCTTAGGAATGGAAGATGTAGTTGTTAAGGATAGACCGCTTGCCGGTGGAAGTGGTATGGACTTACCTGGATGGGATGATATCGAAGAGGTTATTAGAGATCCTAGCCATTGCTTGTATAGAAAAGAGGAAGAAATGAATTTTAAAAATATATAAACCACTAACACGATACCATTAAATAATTTTACGAGAAACAGTAAATTCTCAGTTTTTTTTTGTTTGTTTTTGTTTTCTCACAACAATGGATTATCAACTTATTTATAAATACGTGTTTCATATATATTCTGTACTTTAAGTTGTTTGATATCACCACCCTTACTTCACTTTATTTATAAAAAAAATGTCAAAGATTTGAAAAAAAAAAAACAAAAAAAAACGATAAAATAAATTGTAACAATGTATCAAACTACAGTACAATAACTGTGTGAAATTACTTTCAATTATCATTAATTTAAGGTTCGTATATAATCCGAGTTATGTCTTCATCAATTTAACTTATAACCCGATAAAAAATTCGTAAAAAAAATAGAAAAAAAATTAACAAAACAATAAAGCCCAACCTTAATGTTGGATTTGTTGAATTGAACTAAATTTGTTGACAGATTCTGGAAGCATTTACAAAGAAAATTGATTAAAAAGTGCAGAATCGTATGATTTTAGTCATCAGTATCTAATTTGAACTAGATTGTTTCAGTTTTTTTTTGTTTTTTTTTTTTAAAAAAAAGAAACAATTGTATACTTGAATCCTGATACGTAATATTAATACTCATCCTCATCGGCTATTTTTAAACATTCTTGCTGTATATAAGAACATATACACATCAATATTATCATTTATATACGATTTATACAGATAAAATGTCAATTTCCATTGAGTTTAGAACTACATCAATTATCTCGTAATCTTTATCTTAATTTTTGTCAAAATATTATAATCTTTATCTTAAACTTGACATTATTTTTACTACTTTTATTCTTGCTATAAGTGTTCTTTAAAGTTAAAAAAAGAAAAGAGATGAAAGATAACCACAATTTTGGTTCAATGATGAAACATATATAAATAGCCAGCTCTGGTTCACATTTCAATTATATTTTAGATCATTCTTTAGTATATACATTAATATATTGAAAGAGATGGAGAATTAAAACCATCTTACATAGTTATCATAATTTTTTCTTTAACTATTTACATTTTATTTTAATTAAATAACACTCATTAACACATATTATTTTCTAAAAAAAAATGATTTCTGCTTACAAAAATCTATCTATCTGGGGTAAAACCGGTCTATGTACTTCTTTTGGTATTTTCAATGGATTTGTAGTATCTAAATGCTTGATAAGATATCAATCTAAAAACACTTTAGCCGCCAGACTTAACAGAGACAGAGTTTCTAATGCCATTTAAACACACTATTACCAAACTTGTTGATTCAATATGAAGAACAGATGATGCAAAAATGTACAAAAAAAGAAACAAAGATTCTGATTTAAATGACCTGATATGCCCAAAGATTGATGCGTTTGATACGTATATTCTTATTAATTTTTTTGAAAAAGACAATTAAATATAACCTTTATATATGACCTTATAAGTTTCACTTTCAAAGCTCATCTAATTTAAAAGCTTTTGCTACATCACTCATACCCTTTGGCATGATGATATTGTATTCTATAATCAAATCACCATAGTCATCTTCGAATTCCATTGTTTCAGGGTTAGTGATTGGCATACCATAACCTTTCAATACTTCTATTTCACCATTAGATACCATTTTATTAGAGGGTCTTTTTAAAGTTAGTGGAGACAACTCATCACTAAAATGAGGGATTTCTATCTTCCAACCACCCGTAAGAGCTTCCTTCAAAGTTAATGTAACTGTCCTGTATAAATTATTTCCACGTCTTCTATAACCATAATTTCCATTGTTTTTGTCTTCTTCAAGGTTAAATATTAGATCTCCTCTGAGCATACCTGGCATTTCCTCACCCTGTCCTTCATAAACATTCTTAGTGTTTCTTGGTGAGCCTTGAGTCACATCAACGTGTATCTCATATGTTTCTCTGACCACTCTTTCACCCTTACAATGACCACATACTTTCTTTAAGACTTGACCTGCCCCGTTACATCCATCACAAGGCTGTTGAATCTGCTGTCTGAAATGACCTTGAACAAACTCTCTGATGATTCTTCCTGAACCTTGACATCTTCCACATCTATCCAACTGGCCTCCTTGTCCAGAGCATTTTTCACAAGTGTGTCTCAAATCCAAATTATAATCTCTGCTTATACCAGTGTAAAATTCCCTTAAAGATAGTGTCAATGGAACCATAACAGGCTGTGTTTTTCTTGGGCCTTGATTAAAGTGCTGACCAAACATCTGGTTGATTATATCTTCCATTCCCCCATGTCCTCTGAACTGTTGTTGTTGAACATATTGCTGTGCACTACCTGGACCATCTTGGAATGCAGGCTGTCCATGTTGATCATAAATTTCTTTTAATTCTTTGTTGCTCAAAACTTCATATGCTTCAGATACAAGCAAATATTTGTGTTCAACATCAGGGTCGTTGTTATTTTTGTCAGGATGGTATTTCTTGGATAGGAGTAAATATTCCTTTCTGATTTCCTTGTCAGTGGGATTCTTATGCTTATCCAAATTTAAAATTTTGTAGTAATCCTGACCTTGCTCTAAACAAGATACAAGCTGACTAGCTAATAACACGTACAGAAGGTATATACACTTTCCAATGATCATTATTCTTGGTTGTGAAACTTTTTGTTTTTTTTTTTTTAATTCTTTTTTTCACAATTACGTGTTCAAATTGTGTGAGTTAAGTACTTCGCGTTATTTTCTTAACAGAATAAAATTTTTTTTTTATTTAAAAAAGTTAATGCGGCTAACAAATTTGTTCCTGATGTATATCAGTATTTTTCAAGAACTTAAATCCATATTATCAAACAAAAAAAAAAAGACAACAAAAGACCCATATATAGAACTGAAAATTATGTATTTAAACGACCAAGAGTTTATTAATATCGGATTTGGACACGTATCCTGCCATTTGATCACTCAATTCTATAACATTGAAGAGTCTATTCTACAACAACAACTAAGGTTGAAGAACTGTAGGTCATCTCACAATGTTAATCTACATTGCCAACTTAATTTGATGAACAAGACTGCTTCATACACCCCTAGAACTATTCTCTACGATACTAAAAATAGTGGTAATTTTAAGGATAACTGGCTCAACAATATAAACCAAGTTGATGACATTGGCTTGTTCCAGACAATAAACACCAATAATGATTCGGTACTCAAATCAGATTTTCAAAAGTTATTAGATTCAGGAAAAACACCTGAAAGTGTTTACTTGCTTAAAGAAAGTCTCAATTTTGAAGATATCAAGAAATTTGAGTATTGGACTAATTATAACAAGTTTTTGTTAAAATCTCAAAACTTGATTATCTCTGATGATTGGTATCATTACAAGAATAAAAACGGGAATGTACTCATACCAACTAACATTCCAATAAATGAAAATAAGAATAAAACTAATGATTATTTTAAACATTTCATACAACCCGATGCTGGAAAACAAGAATATGATAAAACAAAATACGAACTTTGGGATGATAAGTTCCATCACTGGATCGAAAAATGTGACAACTTTAAGCATTTCAATATATTTGCTGAATTTGATGATGCTTGGGGGAATTTGAACACTAACTTTTTGGAGGAATTGAGAGATGAGTTTAATAAAACGACTGTATTTCAATACTCTTTATCATGCTCGAACATCTCAAAAGTTGATGTGTCTCAAAGTATTAAAACATCTATGTTTGTTAATAACATTATAAACACTATTGAATGTACAGAGTTTGTTGATTTGTTATTTCCACTTTCATATAAATTCAAAGATAAAGAAGATAATCTTTTTGAGTCTTGCTCAAAAAATGCACTGCTATTTCAAACTATAAATGCTGTATTTGATCAAAAGGAAGGACAAGCTAAAATCACGCCAAATGAAATAATAAGAAGGCTAACATTTAACAACAATGCAAGCATAAGAGAACAAAAGATTGTTTCTAGTATAAATGTTAATAACAATATAGAATTTAATCACATAACAAACTTTGAAGTACCAAAAAACTTTCAATACAATAATTTTAAGACATGGAAGTTAAAAGATGGCCAAAATGCGGATTATCATATATTCGGAAAAGTTGATATAACACGCTCAGCCTCAAATAAGAATGAACAAGACGTAATTAGAACTTATAATTTGGATCAAAGGTACTTGAATACGTTTTTGACCAAGAATTCGTTTATAGACATAAAAGATGTAAGCCTAGAAATGAGTGAAAATATGAAGTTTATTAATACTTTGAAGTATTGGATGTTCTACATCATCAAAAATAAAAACTATGTCAAAAGTTTAATGTTTTTGAGTGAGGACTACCTCAACGAATTGATAGAAAGGATGCACATATTAATAAAGTCATATAAAAAGGGTAATTACTTCCTAGACATAGAAGGATTTGAAATGTCTGATGAAGAAGATGACGATTACTGAAACTATTGGAGCACAGGATTAGGGACTCGATTGGATGATTATTGACGAAAAAAAAAAAAAGAGTAAAACCTAAATAGGAAACAATTTAAAAAAAAAAAAATATTTTAAAATTTTCAAATTTCAAGAATAAGTTCATCGTAAACTTATATAGAATATCTAGGCAAATAATCTCTTTTGATCCATTTTTACATAAAATCCATCAAAAAATACATTTATTTTCTTCTTATTAAACTGAAAAATTTCAAAAATTGTAAAGTACTAACCAAATTTAATGATTAGACAAGTAAGTAAGGCAATGAATACATCTAAGAAAGACAAGATTGTTGTGATTTTAGGTTCTACAGCCACTGGTAAATCAGATTTGTCTATTCAATTAGCTACCCGCTTCAACGGTGAAATAATCAACTCTGACTCAATGCAACTTTATAAGAACGTTGATATAGTAACCAACAAACATCCTATAGATGAAAGAAAAGGCGTGCCGCATCATTTGATGGATTTCCTACCATTAACGGATTCATATAATTTGAGTTTATTTGAAAAAGACTGTAACCAAAAAATTAAAGATCTTCTTCAAAACAGAAAATTACCTATAATAGTGGGTGGGACCCATTACTATTTGCAAGCGTTATTTAACAAGACCATACCTGAAGAGTACTCAAGGGACCTATGGACAGAAGAGGAGAGAAATTTTTTGAAGGAAAATCAAAATAACAGTCATGTTTTACACGAAGAGTTAAAAAGAGTTGATCCAGTCATAGCTTCCAAGTGGCATCCTAATGACATAACCAAAATTTACAATATGCTGAAGATATATTACTCAACCAAAAAGAAACCAAGTGAGATATACTTAAGCCAAGAGTTCAGTATGAAGTACGACGTACTGTTCTTATGGGTCTATAGTAAACCTGAAATTTTGAATAAGAGACTCGATGATAGAGTTGATAAGATGTTTGAAAGAGGTGCTTTAGATGAAATAAACTTTTTATATGAAAAGTTCAAAGAGTATAATATATGCGAAAACAGAGAAGAAAAGATGAAATCTGGAATATGGCAAGTCATAGGCTTCAAAGAATTTCTACCATGGCTAGATGATGGATGTAAAGACCCAGAGAAGTTTGAGGAGGGGAAGGAAATAATGAAGATAAAAACCAGACAATATGCTAAAAGTCAAATAAAATGGATCAAGAAAACGTTGATACCTGATATTAAAGGCAAAAGCTTGTTTGTTTTAGATGCATCTGACTTGGGTAAATGGAGTGATGTAGTTGAAAATAGAGCAGTTGAAATAACACGAAGTTTTTTGAATGACCTTGATATTAATAAGTTTGAACAAACACCGGAAGAATTATCAGATTTGTTAGATAAGAAAAAGTTACAAAAACTTCAAAATATTAAAAATCCAATTCAGCTTAAATTGAATATTTCACAATTCATTTGTGATAAATGTAAAGATAAACAAGGCAACCCAATTGTGATTATAGGCAAGGACAAGTTCAAGGAACATCTAAACTCCAATAAACATAAACATACCTTACAATACATTGCAAAAAAAAGGAAGTATGAAGAATGGAAAAAACAACAAGAGGGAAAATGAAGCCAATGATATATAATCTACGAAATTCCAAGCGATTTTTCAATGTCTGTATAAAACTTAATCCCTGCTGTCACATTGTTCTTCAAGGTCTGATATTGATGGATCTGACTGTTATATATGTGAATTTTGTCATCAATTAAATCTTCAGGGTTGAATTCATCAACAATACATTCATTGTTGTTTGTTTCCTCGAGAATGAAGCGGTCAATATTTTGTAATGCTTCATCAAATCTTTCTTTATAGTTACTCTCTGTATATTCATTAAAAGCCTTTTCAAAGTCAAAATTCTTGTCGTATTTAGCTTCGTTAGCGTATTTTTCGTTAACATAGTCAACAAACGACATTATACTAACAGTTTTCATTGATAAAAGCAAGTTCATTGCTTTATTCAAAGTCTCTAGAAAACTTACCATCTTATTTACATGAGTTTCTTCATATTTCTTTTCATCCTTCCAATACTTTACTAGCTTAGGGAGATACAAAACTGGTTTTTGAAAAATGATTTCCTTCTTTAAATTGTTGTAAGCCTTTTTGTTGTCACTATCTATTTTATATCCTATCTTCAACAGATTGCTAACTTCTTTTATAAATTGAAAGTTGTTATTTTTTTCTATAATCTCCTTAATAAAAATTCTCTTTTTAGGAATAACATCGTTCAGCAACTCTTCAATCTGTTTGAATTCATTGGCAACCGCTTCAGTATAGAAAGTTATAATATTCTGACATTTATGCTCCAATATAAAGTTTATGAGATTCTTTAGATTATAATCAACAGAGCTTTGATAGTTTTTTAGAAGTAGACTTTCTTCATGTTGGTATTCCTTCAACGCTTCAAAGTACGTATAATACGGAAGTAAATTTTCTTTACAAACTAAGCTGTTCATCATCATTGGTGGTCTTTTCACAGTAACCAATATCCTATGTTTCAACTCTGGATATAGAGATATGCTATTTGCTTCCATATATCCATGAGTTCTTATAATGCTTTGGATTTTCTGATGATAGTCTTTTAGTAAAGTTTTCCCTTGCTGAATATTTTCAAAAGTTTTCATAGCTGCCAATGTTTCTAAAATATAAACTGAATAATCAAACACTACATTTAAGGGAATATCGGTTTTCATCTCTTTATTTTTTAGGTTATAATGATATGCCAATGCAATAAAATACTTTTTCTTTAACACAGCTGATGTATAATCTTTAACAGAATCATACAATTTGTAAACACCATATGATAACATGCTTAATATACTAAAGTTACATTTATTTTGACTCTGGAGCTTTTCTAACTCTTCTTTTTCCTGCGAATAAAATAAAGTTTCTTGAGCCATGGCTAAATTAAGATTTGAATTATCTAATGCTTTATGATAATCACATTTATCGACTTCACTTATATATTTCCATATAAAGCTTCTTTCTCTATAAAATGTCAAGTAATACTTTGTATCACCACTCGAAATGCCACTTAACGCTAATTCCCTTTCATTTTTATCAAGATATGCATTCAACAGTCTTGCTATTTCTAACTTTAAGGACTTGTGAGTCCTATTTTCATATCCGAAGTCATCAAGAAAATCATCAGAGGTATTACTCGTGCATTCTTCTGATCCAATAAGCTCTATATCTTCATGTTTGGTGAATATATCAACTAAAGAATACAAACACTGGATGAGGTCTTCATTAATTGATTCTTTGTTTTGTAATAAGTTCAATTTGTCTACACATTTAACAAAGTGTGGATTTGATGAGTAGTATTGTTTTATGATATCTTCATCAAATTTTGTATTTAATGTATTCAGAAAACACTGTCTAAAATCCAGTTTATTTTTAGACATGGGCTCCTTGTTCATGAAAAAAATTTTGTAAAGAAATTGAATATAATGTGATTTCTTTTAAGAAGAAGAATTTCAAAAAAAATGAGTAGTTTGGTTATTGATATGAATCTAGAATAATATATATATATAAAATATTAAAATCATTTTGCGGTGATCTTGTTTTCGATTCCATACTGCTTACCATTGTTTACACCAAAAAAAAAAAATAAAAATCAAATCATATCTTCACGGTTACTCCGCTCTCATCATAAAGCTTTTTACTTACAACAAAATTAAAATTTTAACAAAAAAAAAAACAAGATTAATGATATCGCAACATTTATAAAATCATGAAAACAGCGTACCTCTGTTATCCAGTTCTCCTATACTAGAAACATCACTGCTGGCATCAACAAAATCAAAGTCATCATCCTCTTCTTGATCATTGTACTCTGACTCAATGATTTTCGCAGTTGATGTCCTTTTGCTGTACAAGGGACTATCTATACTGCTTCTGCTACTGACAGAAGAAATACCCTTGTTGAAAGAATGGTTTCTACCCAAACTCAAAAATTTTCTATTTATCTTATTTCTTTGAATGATTCTTTCATCCAATTGTGACACCTTATCTTCATTAGGCATTCTTAATCTTAGGTTTTTATTAGCATCATCCAATTCGGACAACAAAAATGTTACATTGGTTACCTTGGATTTTACAGATTGACTCAAGATGTTACTTGTCTTTAAAGCCTTCTCCTTGGTTGTGTCTGACTTCTTATTCTTGCTTAATAGTGATTTCAAGTCATTCACAGATAACTTAGACTCCTCATGGGTCAATCCCGACAATGATTTTGTGTCAATATTTCTTGTGAAACTTGGTGACTTTGGCAAACTCAAACTTTGTAAGCTGGTATTCATCATGTTGATTATCATTTGTTCCTCTTTGGCCTGGGCTTCTTGATCTACAGTATTCATTGATGTGTCATATTCGGAAGCATTGGATAAGATCTTACTTCCTTTGGTTGAATATGGGTTTACAGTATCATCACTGTAGTAATTCAAAAGCTCTTCGTCTTTAAAGTATCTGTTTTCCTTTTTCAATAAGACAGCCTTATTTTCATAATCCTTTATGCCCAAAAATTTAGCTACTTCTACATGATAAATGAAATATTCTGACGTTATTGGATGATCTTCATTTTTGGCAATCTTATAAAAGCGTAAGCCACCTAATATCATGTTTTCCTTGAATGCTGATAATGCAGTGTGAATTATATGTTCGCTTAGAGTTAGGTGTCCAAAGGAGGTGAGTTGTCTTATTGATTCAAAAAATGTTAGGCAATTTTGATTATTTAAGTCGGTAGATTTGAGTGTCTTATCAAATAATGTCTTGTAATTCATCTCAGATAAGTTATTTCTCATAACCATTGTGACATCATTGAACAGTGATAGGCTTATTTGAGAGTTTTGTTTATTTAGGTTAGAAATAACCATTGATAGATCATCATACAATACATTCAATACACTTGGGCTACTATCCTCTGTGTATTTTTCTACCAAATCTAAAAATTCATGTATAACATCGTTAAGTTGTTCCTTGTAAAACAATCTAGTGTTCATTACTGCTATTGTGTATTCAATATGCTTAGAAACAGAGCTATTAGTACTTGCGACCATGATTTGATGATCAACCAATTTCTTTATAATGTCTAGCACACTCAAGGCAACAATGCTAACTTCAGATAACATTAACTGTGAAATCAATCTTAACAAAACAATTGTATTTTCATAGTTAGTATAAATTTGCAATTTTTTATCGCTGGAGTTTACTATGGCATTGATGGTTACTAAAATTGCCAAGTATCTCATTTGTACCTGAATACCAGAAATGACAAACTTGTAGTAATCAATGTTAGGAATTTCAATCATAGTGGCATTCAAAGCCTTAATAGCTAATGGAAGAAGATCAGATTCCGAAGAACCAAATACTTCCTTCATGTTTTGTAAACACAGTTTTTTGACTACATCGTCTTCGTATACATTGGGGTCTATATCATCTAAGCCTAAAAACATGATACCGTGCTTGTCATTGGAACTGCTGACAACTTCAATAGAGCTTCTAGAGGTAGCGTCTGCATTAGTCTTTGAGTGTGTCAATCTTCGAGAAATTAAATCATCAGTGTTCTTTTGGTAACCAGAGTCAAATCCTTCATTTTCCAGGACCTTTAGATCCGGACCTAATTGTGGTTCATTAATTTTAGTATTTATTATTTGATACATTCTCAAAGTTTTGTAAACAGAGTCATAAAAAAGATCTCTGTAAAATATAGTGTGCTTCAAGCTTTTTATGCTTGGTAAGACTGAAGCAGCTCTCAAGAAGAATTGTTTTTGAATGGCATCCATATCAGAAATAGTTTGAGGAATTATTGAATAAAAGAAAATCTTTAAAAACTTCTCAAGTTTTTCAGTTTGATCATTGGTAATTAAAGCATTATCCATGTTTTCACAAAGTGTTTCTAAGAAATGTACAATACCATTTAAAATGTATTCATCTTTAGTGAACAGTTGAACCTTTAAAATATCAAATATGATTGAAATGAAGTCATCAAAGTAAACTGCTAAATTTTCTTTACAGCTTTCTATAATTTTAGATAATATAATTATGGTTACATAAACATCACCAACTTTTTTACTTCTGATATCCTTTTGTGCTTTTTTATGTAAAAATATTGAAACTTTTTTTAATTTGGTTCTTCTACTGTTACAATAGTACAAAAGATATGAGAGCTCAGATGACTTTGGTTGTTTTTCAAAATTCTTTTTACCTTTAGGATAACATTGAGTAACAATTCTCTGATGCTTAGGAACAAATAAGTTAACCAGAGCCATGTTATGATTTTTATTAATGTGTCAACAAAAGTGAAAAAATAAATAAATAGAAAAATCTATAAAGAAAGGGTATATTTAAAGCAATAAGACACCAAATAAGTAATATAGACAGATAAAAAAAAAAGAAAGAATAAATGTCAAGGATAATAATTCTACTACTTTTGGTTCGGAATAGTTCTTAGGTTTTTTATTCAATTTATATTTGATTAGATTACCTAAAGATCTATGAGTTCAAAAAAAAAAAAAAAAAAAAAGAACAACAAGACTAATTTTGGTGGATTTAAGAATAAATCAAAATACAAAATAAAATTTGGTAAAGCAAAAAAAAAAAAAAAAGAGGATTTCAAAATGAAATTTTTACAAGGGGATTTAAATCCGACAAAATAAGTAGATTTTTCAAAATCACAATCTCATATCATTTCATTAGAATTGTTCTTTTTTTTTTAAAAAGTTCATCAAAATACTTAAAAAAAACAAAAAAAGGTAAAGACATAAGAAGAAACACCTAACAAAAGATAAAGTGTATTATCATGGCGGTATCTAATAATAGAAATAAACAAGATGCTAAGAAGAAGATAAACAATATATACAAGCAAACCAACATTAAAGGATCCAATATCAATAACTATTGGTCAGAAAAAGAAGATGATATATTAACAAGAAGTATTCAGAAATATGGTATTAACAAGTGGAACAAGATAGCTACTCTTCTGATGAGAAAGTCTGCCATACAATGTAAGCTGAGATGGGAAGAGTATCTGTCTCCAAATATCAATAATAACAAACAGGTACAATTCAATCCAGACGAGGATAAACAGCTAATTGATCTATATGAAATGCACAGAGATCAATGGAAGACTATAGCTGATATTATGGGTAAAACTGCATCTAGTTGTTTTCATAGATACAACGAACTTATATCCAATGATCCACAGCAAGTGAATTTCAATGTAAATGATCTAAGTGGTATTAGTAAAGATCAAAAAAGAAAAAGAGACATCAACACCATGCTCAATGCAGACAGCTTAGTTCCGGAAAGTAACGATGCTGAAATTGCTGAAAAAATTTCTCATGATGCTGAACAAAGACTGGTGGCAAACTTAGATAAGAAAAAGATCAAGAAGATGAAAGCAGATAGAGACTTCTTGGAGATGATCATAAACAACATTGAGAGTAGAAGGAATGCCCTGAAGATAGGTATGAAAAACAAAACTTTAAAACTTCCTAATCAAGTCATGAAGTTTAAGGGTCTTTCAGAATTGCTAACTGATGATCATTTGAAGTATCCTCCAAAGGGGGTATATGATACTACAAAGGAATTGGAACAAAATGAAAAATTGCTATCAAAGTTTGAATATCTTATCAAGAAAAAGGGTGTATACCTGGCGAATAAGGAGTTAGGACTTGATCATGTATACAAAAAAAGAGACTTGAAAAAGGAAATAGAAAGGATGAACCCACAAGTACAAATAGGAAAAGTTAGAAATTTCAAAGTCAACGAGAGTGATGTTAAGAACAAACAGGAAAACTCACAGGAGAAGGTCATGAACAAAATATCACAAGTGAAACCTTTGATTACCAGTAAAATTTTGTATGATGAAGATAGTTATTTTAAGAAGAGTGAGATGTGTAAGGATAAGGAACTAGTGGAAAGAGCTAAGTCAATGTTAGATGGATTGCCTGAACCATTGAATGATTTTGAAATAGAAGGTACATCTAATGATGTTGATTTACAACCAGTTAAGGAGGAAGAAACAGATGATGTACAACTACTTAGTGCCAAAACGGAGGACACAGACTTTTAAGCATCATTTGTTATGTATTGAGATAAATTATATTAAATGAAGTATATATTTCAAAAAAAAAAAAAAAAGCAAATAATAATGGATCAATTGATTAAAAATAATGAGTGATAAAATTCAGCTCAAACAATAAAAAAAAAACTCCAAAGCGTGAAAAGAAAAAATTTTTTTTTTTTTCCCTCTTCAATTTTTTTTCAAAATTTTCTAAGAAATCGTTTTTATGTAAATATATATATATATATATATATATTTTTTTTGAATATATATATAATTATTTATCTAAACTTTTCACTTCAACATAATCATATGTATCTAGCATAACCAAAGGAATATCTTAAAATACTACTCTATTAAAATGTCTTCCACTATACACTTGTACTCTTATCAACAAATATTAGATCTAAAGAACAATGCTGTCTTACCAGAAGGATTTGATTTGTCCGAATTCACTGTTGAATATGAAACTAGATTAGCCAACAACCTAACTAAGCAAAGAAGAGCATCTCATGCCACCACCAAACCAAAGGTTCATAAGCCAAAGCCAAGAGTATCTGTTGATGAAAGTGGTTGGTCAACTGTTGTTGTTGATCCTATTGAAGGTGAACATGAAGAAACCGTTGTTGAGACCAGTCCAGCCACTGATGGGTTTGAAGAAAAGAGCAATAAGAAGAAAAAGAACGCTAAAAATGTTATCAAGGCTAGACCAAACAACAAGAACTTGGGTTCATCAAAGGCTGCTGATGGTAAGGATATTCAAGAAGGTATGAAGAAGGCCTTCAATGCATTTGATGCTTTAGCCCTTGAGGATGACGAGTAAATGACGTATAATTTATTAGAGTCATTGATAAATATATGTATATATAGATCATAAACCATGTTCAAATTATGAAAGAGACTTTAATCACTTTATACTACTTTGTTTTTTTCCTTTAAAGAAAAGTATATTAGTTATTTGATTTTGTTAATTGATAATGTGAATTTCAAATTTTATGAAATTTTTTTCGATTTGGTTTCAAATGGACAACTCACGTGACCCTTCATTTACCAAACCAAAGGAAAAAAAAAAAAGAAAAAAAAAAAACAATACAAAATGAGAAATTTATAAGCGGTAAACGTTCATTTCCCAAAATGGGAATCCTTGAACATTCATTCACGATATTATATTTATATTTTTTTTTTTACATTTTCTTTTTTATATGTTTTAAGTTTTAAATTTTTGATAAATTTATTATTATCTATCAATATTTAACTTATAATATAATCTTAAGAGAAAAAAAAAAACATTCGAAACCGTAGATAAAAATCAGCTTAATCATATCACGAATACCAAATAACTAAATATGCTTAGAAGAAAACACGAAGTAGGTGACAATCCTTTGTCTCAACCAGTATCCATTGAAATTGTTTCTGAACCACAACCACTAACAGAATCAGATATGCTGGAGTTTTTAGGTCAAATGATTAGTGAAAGAGAAAAATACATATCTGACCAACAAGAACAAATATACTCTGAGCAAAAGGATGAAAATGAATCTCCTGAAGCCAAAGATGAAAATGAACCTGAAGTTATGTCCACAGCCAATGCTAGAATTAGTCAAATATCCAATGCCAACCAATACATATCACAACTTAATAGAATGGAAAGATCTCTTAAAGGCTTCCCACCAAGTGTATTGGACAACAACAAAACTGAAAAGAAAACAGAGTATGAAGAGGAAACCCCAGTTGTTAATGAAAACGGGGATTCTGTTGTGACTACCAAAACCGGTGGTAAGAAAATTACCTTTGATTAAGTATTTCCTATATAAATGCAGTAATAGAAGACTCTTTTTTTTTCTTTTTTGACTTTATTTTATTATCTAAATAGGTTAGATTACTTAAGTGATTGTTTATTATTACTCTTGTAGTTTTGTTGAAATATGGGTTATGCATTATAACCCCTGCACGTGATACCGCAAGGCATCCGTACCAAGAAATTAGTAAAAAAAAAAAAAAAGAAACAAATATATTTATCATAGCGATATACAAAATATATAACTTCTATTTTATTTGTTTAGTGAATATTTTAAATATAATTACTGACCAAGATCAATCATGTTTAAAGTTTCAAGTGATATACTTTCAGTGTTTATAATTATTCTCTTAGGATTTGTGTCAAGAAACGAAAGAATAAAGATGCGTCTAGTAGGATTTATAGAAAGATTATTGAGCAAAAATATCCATTCCAATTCAACAGTTGATAAGAATTACTCACCAAATGAAAGAATTCTTTATCAATCGTTTTGTAAGTTATATAAGTATCAATACAAGGCGGTTCAATTGAACAACATGTACAGACAAAGGGCCATTTCTGAGTTATCCAACAAAGAAAAAGCATTACTACAAAAAATTAGTTATTTTGAGAAGTTTGACATCATTGATAATGTACCTATCTTTGAAAATGAAAAATCCATAACAAAGCTGATGTCTGCCGAGATCAACTCCCACCCAGAAATTGATATTGAAGAGATTAAAGACGACAACTCTTATGTGGCTCCATTGTCAAGCATAACGGAGAGTTTGAATCATTTAGTGAGAGATTACAATGCAGAGTATTTTCATAATGAAGTGAAACCCCTAGTTGATTACATCACGAGAGAAATTAGCTCTGTATCCAACTTAGCCGAGGCTGATATCATAGTTCCGGGAAGTGGGGCTGGAAGAATAGCTTATGAGATTAGTAATAAGACACCAAAATTTAAAGTGTACTCCATAGAATTGAACAGTCTTATGTATGCCTTGAATTCAGCTATATTCAAGACTGAAGAAGTTATAAAAATATCACCTTATCTGTTGGACTTTAGCAATCATCTAGATTTAGCAGAGCAAACGAAGTCCTTTGAAATTCACACCAAGGATTTTCAAAAACCTGAAAATTTAGAGCTGATCTGCGACAATTTCTTAAAGTTCATACCTGGTAACAAAGGTAATGACAAAACTGGTATAGTAGTGACAGCGTTTTTCATGGACACAGCTGAAAACATTCTTGAATACATGGAAAAAATTGAATCCTTGAAGAAATATTATAAAGAAATACATTGGATAAACATAGGACCATTGAAGTACGGAACCAGACCAAAAGTTGTATTGACATCTGAAGAATGGACAAAACTTAGAAAAATCAGAGGATGGTCAGATCTGCATGTGGATTGTAACACTAAGGATGAAGTTGGATATCTAACAAATAGCAATGGTCTTTATAAAGGTAGATATTCATTACTGAAATTTCATGCAACTTATTAAGATAATTAAGAGACAATAGCAATGACATAAAAATCCATTTATCAAATAAAATTTATAGTTTAGATATATAACATTCATTAACAAGAAATGATAACAAACTAAATGATGTTTTCCGTTTTGTTGAATTGGATTTGTTTGTCTTCACCAGCACTGACAACAGCATTGATAGATTCGGACCACTTGACAGCAAATACTTTGTTATCTTCAACGGAGTTTTCTCTGGTTATGGTGTATAAAGGCTTGTTGGATCTAACATCCCAAATTTTACAGGTGGAGTCATGAGAGGCAGACACAAACATGTTTGGGTTGGTAGGATGTCTGTCTAGAGAAACAACAAAGTTTTTATGGCCGTTTAGTTGCTCGTTAGTGATCTTTGATGTAGTTCTAGGATCATGGAGAGTTATGTGTCTGACAGAAGAACCACATGCAAGCAGGTTCAGTTCAGGTAGTTGTAGAATACTCATCAATGAATATGAGGTGGTTTTGGTATCAATACATCTATTAGTGACCAAATCCCAAGTCTTTATAGTGTGGTCTTGGGATACGGAGTATGCAACAGAGGAGTCGTTTCTGTCAAATATGATGTCCTCAACAGGAGCTGTGTGTGATTCAAGTAAGGCCAATGGGGCTCTTCTTCTAGTTGAGCCATCCTTGTCAGCCATTTTTCTTCTCTTTTGAGTTTGAGTTGAGCCCTTGGCTTTACCAAAATTTTGCTTTGATAAACTATCCACAATGTTCATTTCCTTGTAGTTGGTGGACCAGATACCAATAGAGTTGTCATGGGAAGCAGAAAGGATTCTGTTGTCTTGGACATCAATGGATACAACAGCAGCATCATGACCTTCCAGAATGGCCAATGTCTTTCCTTCCTCTGTGTTATCATCCTCAAGAGATTCACTTTCAGCTGCTGTCTTCCACAGTCTCAAGGTTCTATCCAAGGACCCAGAGACAATTCTTGTGTCGCTTATATACTTGACGGCTTTGATCGCACCATGATGACCTTGATATTGTTTCTTGATATTTCCAGACATATCCCAAGTTCTTACGATACCATCGTAAGAACCAGAAAGAACATTTTGGTTTTGTAAGTCCAAAGAACTGATCCAGTCATCGTTGTTGAAGCTGTTCAAGTATGATGGTGGTAGAACAGCCTTCTTATATTCCAAGTTCAATAGTATTTCTGAGGATAAACCTTTACTTATTAAGTAGTCTCTCAAAGATGTTCTTAAAATCTCACCATTGATCAAAAAGTCAAATGGAACAGGAGAAGTTAAGTTGTCCTTTAATAAATGGTTTAAAATCTCACTTAAACCATATCTTTTGAGGTTTTCAGGTACAAACAAGGCTTGATCAGATGATGAGCTTAATTGTATGGTTTCATCCTCAGAGGAGGTGAAGAATTTGATCTTAACTTGACGTAATTTATCTTCTTGTTCACTCATAGTTATAGAATAAAATAAATTACTTGATGTTTTTGGTTGTAGGTAAACCTTAAACTCTAAGGAAATTGAATAATAAAATGATAAGTTGTGATGTAATTATATTTGCTTTTTTTTTTCAGTTTAAAGTGCTTTTCATGAAGTATTTAAAGAAAAAAAAAAAGTGTACAGGAAGTAAACATGTATGAGTAAAACTTAAAAAAGGAAAAAATCAGAAAAAAAAAAGAAAAAAACAGAAAAAAAAAGAAATTTTTTTTTTGGATTTTTTACAGATTGATTTTTTTTCATAGTTTTTTTGCAAATGTTTCACGTGATGTACCAAAACTAACCTGTACATAACAAAACATTTTCCATATAACATAATACATAAATTAATCTTCTAGAGTAAAGTTGATGATACAAATATTAAATAACACCCAAATGTTATTAGATATTGGAACTAAAAAAACAAAAATAAAAAATACAGTGGCAAGATTTAATGTACAAGATGAATTAAATTATTTACCTATTTATAAGGTAATATTACAATTGTTGATTAATTTAATTTGAAACAAATAAATAAATAAAAATGTATGGAATACGTAGATACCAATGCAAAAGTGAATAAAATTCAATATAAAAAAAAAAAATTAATGCTTCTGCTTCAGTATGAGGACGTAAAATCTCCTGTAAGTTTCTAAAAGTACTCAAAAAAGTACTTAAAGAAACCTAACTTTCTTCTCGCTCTTCTTTTCCCCTCCAACTCACTCATTAGTTTAAGTGGTGCAGTGAATAGAATGCTGAATAATTTCGTATCGGTATCTTTATATTAAAAACCTTTTCTTAATAAAAAAAAAAATTAAAAATAACTTATTAAATTATATATAATAAATAAAGAGTAAATTTATTATATAAAATATTAAATCTATATATTGTGATTTAAATACCTCTATCAAAAATGAACGAAACCCAAAAAAAAGAAAAAATTTTATTTTAATTTTTTCTTTTTTTTTTTTGAATAGTGGTAACTTCCTAAAAGGGTAATAATCGTGTTTCTGATAGATTTTTGCTGTTGAAAGTATTTCTTTCTTTTTTGTTTAGTTTTAATTGTTAAAATTGACGCTACACAGTTATTTACACGTGACTTCATTGAGTCATCTCACAAATAGTTTTTTTTTGAATGTCCCAAATGGGAATTTACTTTTTAGCAAGAAAAAAATAAAAAAATCTTTTTAACTCATTAAATTTTACCAGTGAACTGAATACATACAACTCTTTGAATTAATATATATTCACTAGATACGGCCCGAAATATTACTCTCTACTATATAATCAAATTATTTTGAAAGAAAAAAAAAGAAAATTTTTTTTCTTTAGTACATGACTTTTTCATTTTTTTTTTTGTCATAGAGCTTTAACATAGTGTTATATATATGTAAACCCAAACTATACATAACCTAACTAACAATGTCAAGCTCTGTACCTGGAACAGTTCAACTACCATCATCTAAATATGATCTTAATACATACATGGGGAGAGTCAAGCACTGTGCTGAAGTTTCTGATCCAAGAATGTTATTAACTTCTGACAAACAACTTGAGGAATCAAAGGCTTTGATTTCAGATTATAGAACCGGTAAGTTAACTGTCCCCACTCCTGCCTTCTGGTTAGCAAAGCAAAGACTGGATTCCACTCTTCACCCTGATAACGGAGAAAAGGTCTTCTTACCTTTCAGAATGTCCTGTTGTGTCATATCCAACTTATTTGTTTGTGTTGGGATGATGACTCCCGGATTGGGCACAGCAGGTACCATATTTTGGCAGTGGGCCAACCAATCCTTGAATGTTGCCATCAACAATGCCAATGCAAACAAGAGTCACAAGATGTCCACACAACAACTATTGATCAATTACACTGCTGCTGTGACAGCCTCATGTGGTGTTGCTGTTGGGTTGAACAAGATCCTGCCTAAGCTGAAGAACATATCCGTGAACACCAGAACTATCTTGAGTAGATTGATTCCATTTTCTGCTGTTGTTTCTGCTGGTATTGTCAATGTATTCTTGATGAGATCTGAAGAGTTGAAGAAGGGTATCAATGTATATGATCCTAAGGACATGGATGGCGAGCCAGTGGGTGTTAGTAAGAAGGCTGCGTTTGTGGCTGTTGGTGAAACTGCTGCTTCAAGAGTCATAAACGCCACACCAATCATGGTCATTCCTCCTATGTTGTTATTGGCCATGAACAAGAACATATTGCATAAGGCTTCATTCATGAAAAAACAACTTGTCTCATTAGGTATCATCACATTAACCAGTTTCATTGCATTGCCATTTGCCCTGGGTGTCTTCCCACAATACGAATCATTGAGCTTGAAATCTTTAGAACCTGAAATTCAAGAAAAAATGAAAGATAGAGGTATTAATACTGTTACATTCAATAGAGGTATGTAAAATTATATATGTATATATATAAAATAAAATACAAATATGATGTATAAATAATGTTTAAATGAAAAAATTTTAGATCATGGGATTAATGAATCTATTAATTTCACAGTATTTTCATTAATTTTGCTATTTCTTTCAAAGTCTAGTAAAATTTCCTTAGTGATTCTATTTGTATCTATCAAGTAAGCACCTGTACCTCCTAATTGACTCTTATAAACATCATACCCATACAAATCAATCAATGAACACTTGAACTCATCAACTTTCTCTTCAGATGCATATGGATCCAATATGGTCATGGCACACCCACCACCACCTGCTCCTGTTAACTTTGTCCCACCGATCTTCAACTCATCTGATAGAATCTTGATCTTTTCCAATCCTGGATGCGACACACCTATTGAACATAATAACCCATGATTGATTCTTATTTTCTCAAACAAGCTATTCACGGTGGCTTCAAACTCGGGGGACTCTTCTGACTCCAAGATCCTAATCAATTCGAATTCACTCAGAATACCCTGTGTGCACTTGTGCATGGCGTCCAATATACTAGAGATCATGTTGTTGTCCTTTTCATGAAGTTTCTTGACATTTGCAACCAATGTTTTAGTAGATTTGGGGATCTTGGTGTTGATCAAGAGCATGTTCAAGGATTCCGGAAATTTATCCATGACTTTAAGGTTCTTCATCTTCACGCCATTTGCTGTATGTGTTGTTAAGATGATGGCCTTCCCATAGGTTGCCACAGCATTATCAATTCCAGAGGGAGTCCCATGGACACACTTCTCACCCAGCAAAGATAAATCATTGATGGTCTTCAAGTCAGACAAGTGCTCTGAACCCATGCAGTACAACAAGGCTTGAACGAGACATACAGAGACAGCAGCACTGGACCCCAACCCAGCACCAACAGGAACATTACTCTTCATTATGAATCTCTTATTCTTGATCTTTGGGACAATGTGAAGTACAAGATATAAGAACACATGACAGGCAGAATGATGCAAATGAGATAGATGTGTTTCCTTATGGACAATGTTGTTCTTCAAGAAGATTTCAATATCATCACTTAAATGTTGATTGAATATGGTGAATGCATTAGAGGAGATTTGATTTTCCTTATTGTTGATGATATGACCAAGATCTTGTTCAACATTCCAAAGACACCTCAAGCCTAAGTCTGGAAAATCTAGTTCAAGATCATGGGTTGTGTGTACATTTTCCTTATCAACATCAGATATATCCTCAACTAATAAGTAACATCTTAGATTCTTAACAGCCGATGCTACAACATCTTTGCCATACACAGCAGAGTGTTCACCAGATATGATGACTTTACCAGGAGCCGTGGTAATAATAGGAAATGTAAGATTCATTGATGTATATGACTTTGGTTATATAACCATATATGTATGCGTTTGTTTTTAATATTCTATATATATGTATATATTCACACATTTCGTTTACAAAAGAATAAAAAAAAAAAGAAAAATGAAGAAAAATTTAATAAGCGCTAAAATAGATACAAAAAAAAAAAAAAAAAAAAAAAAAGGATAATTTATGTGATGTGTTCGGAGTTAAGAAACACGTCTTACAATGACCAAATAAATCTGTACATGTCATTTATGTTTACCCTGAATCTATTCAATACTTCTTTAAAAAGAAATCCCTAGCAGCTAAAATTTTATTTGATTTTTCCCTTAACCCCCCTAAAAAGAAAATTGCAGACCAAAAAAAAAAAGTTAAAATTCCATTAGCTTTGTTCTTAGTATATATATTTTTTTTGGTTGTAAGAAATTAACTTCAAAAATTTATGTTAAAAAAAAAAAAATATATATATATTTAAAATTAATCAATCAATATATATATATAAATAAATTATTATAATCTATTTTATTTGAATAATATTATCATTTTTAATATTATGGAAAAGAAAAATAGAGAAATAAATTTCCCCAAAAAAAAAAAACAATTAACAATTTAATACAATATAATATAATATTCAAAAGAGTATTATAAATGAATTCAACAACTCCTGTATTGTCAGATTCTAATTATTCTACTATCACTAAAGGTCAAACTATGAACTTGACTGGTCAATCCATTTCAGAAGGTCATGAAACTGACTTTGATAATGCTTCTGTTTTTCACTCTTCTAATGATTCATTGGAAGTTGAAGAAGAAGGTATGTTTCGTTCTGAAAAGATGACCATGATTGAGATTGTTGCTCCTTCAGAACAAGTCAAATCCTTGAACTATGACTTGGGGAACTTTGGTATGCTTCACTTCATTAAGCAAGAGAGACACATTGATGATAAGGTGATGTACCAAGATGAAATCAGAACCTTGAAGGAACTTCAAAGACAATACACATACTTTGAGGAACTTTTGAATGAATACAAAGTCACTGTCATTGAAGATAGTAATGATTCTGGTATTCTGGATAACTTTTATGTTCCTAAGACAAACGACATTGAATCCTTGTGCAAGAGTGGATATGAATATGAACAAAAGTTCATATCCTTAAGAGATAATTTGGATGAATTGAAGTCTCAAGAGTTGTCTTTATTGGAACATAAATTAGCATTGGAAAAGTTATCTGAATTATTGTTTAGAAACTCCCTTGATGACAATACAAATGAAATCACTGGAATGACCATCACTTCCAGACACAATGATACTTCATCATCAAGAAACTTCATCACTGGGACAGTGGCAACCTCCAAGATGCCAATATTGGAGAAATTGTTATGGAGAGTCACTAGAGGTAACTTGTACTTGACTAGCTTACCCATAGAGAGTGATGAGTTACCAGAGGGGAAGACAAGTTTTTTGTTGTTTGTTTATGGAGAAAACATAAGAGGTAAGTGTACAAAGGTTATAGAATCCTTGGAGGGGAACTTGATTGATTTACCAGTTGATAATGAATCTCAAAAAGTGCTACACCACTCCTTGAAGAGTCAATTAAATGAATTGAGTCAAATAATTGAGAGCACACAAAACATCTTGTTACAAGACTTGAACTTGATTTCGATGGAATTACCATCATGGGAGAAGACCATTGAGAAGGAATTGAGAGTCATGGAGAACATGAGTGAGGCTTGGTTGTTCACCAACGGATCAACAGCCTCCTGTAAGGCATGGATTCCCACATCTGAACACCATTCATTTTTGATCAATTACAAACAGGATAATGTTTACATCCATGAACTTGAGGAACTTAAGAGAACTCCCCCTACATTCCATAGAACCAACAAGTTCACCCAAGCCTTCCAAGACATTTGTGATTGTTACGGGATTGCAAAGTATAGAGAAATCAATGCTGGATTGCCAACCATAGTGACCTTCCCATTCATGTTTGCAATCATGTTTGGTGATTTAGGCCATGGTCTTATTTTGACCATGGTTGCATTGGTGCTGGTATTGAATGAGAAGAAGATCAACAGATGGAAGAGAGATGAAATATTTGACATGGCATTTGGAGGTCGTTACATTCTATTATTGATGGGGGTATTTTCATGTTTCACTGGGTTCATATACAATGATATTTTTTCCAAGACATTGACTCTATTCAAGACAGGATGGTCTTGGAAACCTCAAGAGGGAAGAGCTGTATCCACAGGGCATACTTATTCCATGGGGTTGGATTACAATTGGCATGGGACAGAGAATGGGTTGTTGTTTTCTAATTCATTGAAGATGAAGTTGTCTATCTTGATGGGGTTCATACACATGACTTACTCCTACATGTTCTCCTTGATCAATTACATCAATGAAAAGTCCATGATCGATGTGATTGGTAACTTCATCCCCGGATTGGTTTTCATGCAATCCATCTTTGGGTACCTGTCCATTTGTATTGTTTACAAGTGGAGTGTTGATTGGGTGAAGGATAACAAGCCAGCACCTGGCTTGTTGAACATGTTGATCAACATGTTCTTATCTCCTGGGAACATTGAGGCTGAGTTATATCCACACCAAGCAAAGGTTCAAATTGTGTTGTTGTTGTTAGCATTGGTGTGTGTACCATGTTTGTTGTTGATAAAGCCAATACATTTCAAGTTAACCCATAAGAAGAAACTTAACGAATTGGAAGAAAGTCAAGATGACGAAGAAGATGAATCATTTGGTGATGTATTAATCCATCAAGTGATTCATACCATAGAGTTTTGTTTGAACTGTGTATCCCACACAGCATCGTATTTAAGATTATGGGCATTGTCGTTGGCACATGCCCAGTTGAGTGATGTTCTTTGGACAATGACTATCAAGATAGGATTAGAGGGTGGAAAGAAACAAGGATTATTACCTGTATTGATGTTATTTTTCTTATTTGGAATGTGGTTTGTATTGACAGTGTTAGTATTAGTAGTCATGGAGGGAACATCAGCAATGTTACATAGTTTAAGATTACATTGGGTAGAAAGTATGAGTAAATTCTTTGTAGGAGAAGGATTACCATATGAGCCATTTAAATTTTCCGATATATAAGTATATAGATATTTTTTTTTTTTGTTTATGTATAAATGAAAGCTTCGGATAAATTCTACTTCACCATCCAAAAAAAAAAAAAATATTTTGAATTTTTTTTTTTTTTTTAAAAAGAGAAGCGTTTATTAACACGTGTTTTGAGAGATGTATTAATCAATGAACTCCCCCTTTAATATAAATATATGAACTTATATATGAATATACATATAAAAGTTGAAAAAAAAAAAGTTAATGACATTTTGTATTAAACCCCATATATATATATATTAAACAAAGTACACAAAAGGGTTTCCTAATTACTTAAAAAAGAAATGTTTTTATTTTTCAAATTCTTTTTTTCTGTAGTATTAAGAGAACATGAATAATATCTTTGTCATTTACGGGTAATCCTTAATAAAATTTGAACTAAATTTTATTGAAAAATATATGAGAACACATTTTCCCGGTACTTTACAAAACACAAGGTTTAATACGGAATTTAATGGAGCCCTTTTTTTTTTTTTTTTTTTTTTAATTTTTTTTTAAGGTGGGAAAGAATAAAGTCTAATAATGATCTTTTAAGACAATTTGTGTTTGCTTTTTTGCTTTTTTTTTTACAAAAGAAATATATATACTTTATTTTAATAGATTCATACTTATATGTAAAATCTATATATATATCTATTTAAATTAATTTACCTCCCCAAATAATAATAATATTCATCTTTTGACTCATTCATTACAAAAAGCTTAATTAACACCTCCCCATTATCATTGTCTAATTAAACATATATATATCATTTGTAAAAAAAAAAAAAAAGAAAATCAAAAAATAATAAATAAGGGCTCTATTAAATAACAAAACAATAAGCATTCAATATATTCTTATTTATTTATTCATCTTAACTTAAATAAATATAATGCCACTGTTTAATAAAATATTTAATAATAGTAATTCTCATCTTTCTCATTCTATTTTTAAGAATAATGATTCTAATGAGAATTTACATAAAGAAACTTTAAAAAATAATGTTGATGATAAGAACTTTAATACAAGTCACAAGATTGTTAAAGAAAATGTCACCATTAATGATTTATTGAACAATCAAAATCAACAAAATCCTTCCAACAACATAAATATACCTTCTCAAACTAATAAACCAGAAGGTTCTACCAATGGGTTAAAATCCTCTCATTCAAGAGATCAATTAAAACATCATAATCATCATGGTAAATCAGGATTCTTGGGGTTGGGTAAGCTTCACAAGCACAACAGTAATTCATCTCAAGCTTCATCCATTCATTCTCATGCATTTTCGGATGATAATGCAAGGGATCTTTCTCCTACACATAACTCCTCATCAATGGTTGAGATCAAGAGATTCTTTAGACCACAGCTTCTCAGCAGTACTTCAAAGGACACTCTTCATAACAAGAAAGATAGACAAGGAAAGGAGGGAAAGCCCCACAGAACTGGATCACACTCATCACTGTTGAAAATAGGTAAGAACAGATCCCAAACACCATCCATCATGAGCAATCCACTTAGAGACAACAATCACCAATCATCTCACAAGAACAAGTTCTTTGGTTCCCACAAGGAAACAAACACATCCCACACTGCCATCCCCCCATCAACGGATTCAAGCTTGTCCTTATCAAACAAGACTAACATCTACCAAGACGATACAATCTTGGTGCAGAAGTATGGTAAATTAGGAAAGATGCTTGGGTCCGGTGCTGGTGGATCTGTTCGTATCATTAAGAGACCTAGTGATGGGAAGACCTTTGCTGTCAAGGAGTTCAGAGCCAAGAAGGATGACGAGAGCATGAAGGATTACGTGAAGAAGTGCACTGCTGAGTTCTGTATTGGTTGCACATTGCACCACCCAAACATTGTGGAGACATTGGATATCTTCCAAGACCTCCCAAACTGTAAGTTCTGGGAAGTCATGGAATATTGTCCAGTGGACTTCTTTTCAGTGGTGATGTCTGGATTGATGTCAAGAAATGAAATCAACTGTTGTTTCAAGCAATTGATCAAAGGGGTTTCATACTTACATGAGGACATGGGGCTTGCTCACAGAGACTTGAAACTTGATAACTGTGTCATGACTGTTAATGGGATCTTGAAAATTATAGACTTCGGATCAGCTGTTGTTTTCAAGTACCCTTATGACAACGAAATCACATTGGCAAAGGGGATTGTTGGATCAGATCCATACTTGGCTCCGGAAGTGTTATTACCAGGTAAGTACGATCCAAGATTCCTTGACATATGGTCATGTGGGATCATCTATTGTTGCATGGTGTTGAAGAGGTTCCCCTGGAAGTTACCTGATCCTAAGAAGGACAAGAACTTTTACCTGTTCCAATTGGAAGATGAAGTTGAGCATGATTACGTGGAGAGTGCCAAGAGACATGCTGAGTTGTTGGCCAAGATAAAGCTTGAAAAACAAAAGAAGAAGGCTGAACAGCTGAAGTTGCAACAAGAACAAGAGGAAAGAGAAATGAAGGAAAAAGCAGAGGATATAGAAACCGACAACATTGATGATACAGAGGCCAAGGAAGTTACTGAAACATTGGTTGTTCAAAAGCCCACTGTTGAACATGTTGATGTTCCTGAGAAGGAGACTGATCAAGTACAAGCCAAGCAAGAAGCTGCACCAGAACCTCCCCAAGAAAACAAAGAGGAAGAAAAAGAAAAGGAACATGAAACAAAAACAGAAGCTTCAGAACAAAACCCACCAACATCTGCTGGATCAGCAAAGAAGAAAGAGGGCAAGACAGGAAACAAAAAACCATTACAAGGACCATATAGATTATTTAGATTACTGCCGCATGCAGCTAGACCAATGCTTTCCAAAATATTAGAGGTGGATCCACAAAAGAGATCCACTCTAGCAGAGATGTTTGATGACGAATGGTTCAGTTCCATAAATGAATGTGGTCTGGATGAAAACAAAAGAATATATCATGGGAAGGGTCACATTCATACAATAGTACTTGAGGATGATGGAAAGGAAATAATCACTGATTCCACTCATTTTGACAACTAATTAAAAAAAAAAAAAAAAAGAAATTGAACAATATATATATGACATAAAAAAATTATGAAATTAAGAGCAAAGTTCTTTATCAAAGGACACAGAATTTTTTCCAATTTTTTTTTTTTTTTTAAAAAAAAAAAACCTTTTATATTTACAAGTTATGACAAATCAAATATGTTATGGATACCATTTTTTGAATTCATCAAGGTTTCACTGTATCTCTTGTCCAAATATTCAAAGTATAAATCCTTGAAAGTACTTGTAGATAAGCTCAAATAACTCCCCTTCTTATAATTCTTTGGGAACAAGTTTCTGTTCAAGCACTTGTACACAAGCTCATCTCTGTAAAAGTCATCCCTGTTGCTAACCAATCTATTGATGAAGATCAAGTCATCCAAGTACACCAAGTCCAAGTACTCAACAGTGTATTTCTTACTCAAGTTCTTGTCTATGCATGTGTATGGGTTCATGTATGCAACTTCATTTTCATTCTTCACCTTCAATGTATTAATCTTCAACATGTTTGGATACACAACCTCATCAACATGCTTAATGAGTGTTTCTGGTATGTGTGCAAAGAAGGGTGGTCTCAAGAGATTCATCTTCAGGAGTATTAATGAAAGTTCCTCCAGAATCAAAATTATCAAGCTGATCTTGAAGAAATCATAAACAACCCCATGGATGGTCTTGTCCTGCTGAAAGGGTAAAAACTTGTCATAATCCAAGTCCTTCAGAAAAAAACGATCATCCTTGTGTAAATTCAGCAGTGTCTCTTCAGGTGTCAAATAAACCTGCTTGACTCTTGGGGCATCCTTGTTGGGAACTGGCAGCAAGACCAACTTGTTTTCTTCTTCAATAACCTTGAAAATCGTGTTCTTCAAAAGTTCATCCATTCTGTACCCAATATCATCCTTGTAATGCTTTTTGAGTATACGGAAATTGTATATGTACCAAGCTGTATTCTTGTAGTTTTCCAACAAGACTTTGAATATGATGGAGTTTTTCTTGAATTGGTACTTGACCCAATCATACACCCCATTGGTCGTTTTGTTCACATAATCATCTTCCAGTTTGTAATATTCACTAGGATACTTCGTTATGGGATAGTACCATTTCCGCTTGTAATACTCTTTCATTCCATCATTGGTGCCTTCCTTGAATGTAATCCCGTTGTAAAACTTCTTGTATGTGAAGTTAGATGACTTTGCTTGGGTACTGTATTTACGTCCTATATAACCTAAGCTTCTGCTATATGCAAACATAAAAAATAAAAGATTTGTTATACCGTTTAATTACTATTCAATGTTTGGTCATTAAAAGGTTTTTTTTTATTTATTTTGTTTTTTTGCAATACCAAGGAAAAGAATATATATATGTGTGAAATTGTCAAGACTATTTCTATGTTCTTATTTGTCTATTTTTATTTATTTTATTTTTTTTTTTGAGTTGGTTTGGTGAAAAATTTCAGAACCGGACATAACCTCATTTAGACATACATATATATAACTTTAATAAATCTCATCGTTATTTACTTCTGCATCCAACAGTTCCATATTTCTAGTGGAGTTGAGCTTGAAGTTGTACTCTGTCAGTCTTCTATTTCTTATGTCTGCTACTATTAAGAAAACATTGATGATTCTTTCTTTGAAATACTCAAACTCCTCAAGATCTAAACTTTCGCTATTTGAAACCATATCATTGTTGAGTCTTATGTTTCTTTTATGTGAATCAAGAGGCTCCTCCGCAAACTTCATCATCTCAATTCTTTTCTTGAATCTGTGTGTGTTCTTGTAATCCTCAAGGTTCTGCTTAATATTTATGTCATGTTTTTGTAAATACTTATCAAGATCATCTTCAAATTGATCTATTTTTTTGTAGAGCATGGGTAGCAACATGGTGCTGATTTCATCAGACGCCTTCTTGTATAGTTTCATTTCATTGTACAAGTCATCACTTCCTTGGTTGAATTCTTTTTTCATCTTCTCATACTTGGCATCTAATTCCTTTTGTTTCAGTTTATAAGTGACTTCTTCTTTAGAAATTCTTTCCAAGGCCTTAAGTTTTATGAACATTTTAGAAGGTGGCATTATCCTGTTATCAACTTATATCCTCAAGAAGCTATAAAAATTAAAATTTTTTATGTTTTTACTACTATTTGGTTTTATAAATTTTTCTTAAGTTAAAAAGGATTCTTCCGTATTTCATTCAATAAACATATGTAGATTATTTTTTTTTTTCAATAAGTTAAAAATAGTATAGATTAACAAATCTGGGGCGGCAATGGGTTTTCTTTGTTGTTCCCTTTTACAAAAAAAAAAAATAGGTTCAAAGCTCAGGTACCACAAAAGTTAGGTGCACGTGTTCACTTTCAATAAACACCCACTCAGAGAACCATTAAATTTATCATTAATCATTAACTTTCACAATTATCACTCTAAAGACTAATTAACAACGTAGTAGATATACTAATTTCTTATTATTATTATTTTTTTAAATGTCCTTAATTTTTATTATTATTTATATATATCATCTATTTATATATAACCGTGTTGCTTAATTCAAAAGAAAGAAATAAGTCATTATGGCTTATCAACAGAGATCTCAACATATTCATGAGCTTCATAAAACTCCTTAGAATTAAACGTGGTTGTAGTATTTGTGGTGAAACTTGTTCTTTCAGAATAGTCACTTATTATATCATCTGCATACACAGAATTGTTATCCACATAATCTAAATGTCTCATGTATGTATAGTTTCTATTTGAAGCAGAACTGACAATTCTATTTCTAACAAACTCCTCATCTTCACTCTCAAATTCATCTTCCCATTTCAATACTTTTGGTTTTGAAACTTTTACTTTTTTAACGCTATTCAATATCCAACTTTTGTTCTTTTCAAGATCTATGATGTATTCATCATTGTAAATATCCACAATATTGTTTAACTTAGGCATTTCGTTGCTGTATATGTTCTTATGTATGGTTTCTCTTCTTATAATATCATCCTCATCTGTGCATTCTGTATCACTCAATTCAGAGTAAACACTTGATGCTGAGGATCTATTTTCAACTTCAGGCGATGAAAACAATTTTTCAGGCAAGGTTGACATATCAGAAACAGTGTGTATCGATGTTGTGTGTTGATGATTGCTGTTCAACATAGGTATAGGAGGTTGTAAGACTATACTCTTATCATTCAAGCTCAATGGGAGGTCAATAGATACTTTTTCAAATGGTTGGTAAGATTTGTCTACAGCTTCCATATAATCATTCTTGTAGCTATCAACTATCTCATTGATCAACACTTCATTTGCAGTCTTAAAGGTCTCAGTTGTTTGATTACCACTCACCAATCTCTTACTCAAGATTTGCTCTTCCTCTTGTCTGGTATCACCATATAAAAAGTCTGCTGATGTATCAACTGGCTCAATGAACACAGGCTGGTGCAGCTGAGTTTGATAAACGGTTATGGAATGATCTATGTCACTATTACTTGAGCTATAATTCTCCTCAACTAACTTGTTCATCGTTGGAGTGAATTTTCTAACTCTGACAGATGAAGATCTTTTGTCAACATTCTCATCATCAGCAACTTCCTTTGTGTTTGATGAATAAACAGAAGCTAAAGAACTCAATCTTTGTTGAAACTTGATTGTTTTAGATAATTTTCCTCTGGAAAAATTTCTACTACTTTGCTTTCTTATTGATAATGAACGACTTAAATCTTCCTTGCTGTTGATGGCTAAGTCTTCAAAAGATGGTGGTTCTGGAATAGAGTCAAGTTCATCAGGTGTTAATGTTAATGAAGGTATTCTCATAAAGTCAATCCCCTCTTTAATTTTTTGACCTTTATAATGTTTCATTTTGATTTCTATTTGGATAGTTCAATTTATTGATGGAGTTTTTAATTTTTTTAAAAAGTACTCAACAATAAAACAAAAGTTGTATGGATTTTTTTATGTTTTATTATTTTTATTAATAGTTAATTAATGTTAAAATTCAACATATATTACTTTAATTTCCAAGGCATTTAGAAAGAAAAAAAATCTAAGGTGAAGACCAAAAAAATATATTTAAATTAGTTGAATACTTCAAAACTGTTTCAATTTTTTTTGAAAAAAAAAAAAAATAAGTTGTATTAATTAAATTTAAAACATTCAAGACTTTATGTTTTTTTTTTTTTTTTTTTTTTTCCATTAGAAAACTATTACATTTAAGGATAAAAGAGAGAAATTTGTTTACTAATCAAGTTCAGCTTCTTTACCCACTATTTTTGTAAGCATTTTAGAATTAAAGAAAAATGGTAATCATAACTTACTGATAAAAAAAATTTCAATTACAACAAAATCTTGAATGAAAATTATCATTATCTTTCAAAAAAAATTAAAAAAATAATGGATTAATAAAACGTTAAGGAAAAACTTTTTTTTTTTTTTTCAGTTCAGCACGAAATTTTAATTTAATTTAATTTTTTTTTTCTCAAAATATCAAGGAAACATCAAATTCAGCCCGTTATGATTTTTATTTATGAAGTGATTATTACCTAATTAGGATATATAATTGCATTGCGCTCATCTATTAATCTCTTGTAGCTACTTTTCCTGTTGCGTTTTCCCAATCTTTCATGACTTGTTTCCATTCATCTTCTTCATTACCATGCACATCATTTTCTTGAATATTAACCTCCTTTTCTAAGAGTTCTCTCTCCTTAATAGCTTCTAATCTCTTTTTTTCTTCTGCCAAGTCATATTCTTCTTTGTTGTCTATCCATCTTTCTTGTATATCAATCATATTCAGCTCGTTCATGATACCTTGTCTTGTTAATTCAGACCAAATGGTATCTCCACCTATTTCGGAAACACCAAATATATATCCGTTTGCTTTATCTATCAGTGTTTGTAAAGAGACCATACTATTTTTATCATCGATACACAACACCTCAAAGGAAACCAAGTTGAAGTCCTCTATTATTTCACTTAAATGCTGAGTTAGCTTACTTAGCTTCTTGGCTGTATATGGATAGCCTGTGTTTTCACTTTCAATTTCAATAAGAGGCTGCATGTAATCCAGTTGTTGAACCTCTGTATAATAATCCAATCTGAATGGTAATAAATCCTCCTTGTTTCCATAACTTGACAACATATCTATTTTGGATATCACATTGATCTGTGGCAGATCCATCATTAGCATTGATCTTAGGGATAGGAGCACTATGGAAATATACTTACTTGGAGAAGTGATATAAATAGAATCAACCAAATTTACTACACACAACCTCAAATCAAACTTCTTTGATAGTTTTTGGAAAATCTTGAATAACGTACCATTAGACGTGAATAGTTCAACTTGTCCTGGACAATCAAATATTAGATAAGTGTTTTCATTTTCCTTCAAAATATCTTGAATTTTCAAGTAAAATATTTCTAATGACTCCTCCATGGACTCAAAGCAGTATATTAATCCACCATTTGGTCCAAGCTTTTTCTCTTCCATAATTTCTTCTATTGTTAGGTAATCTCTAATATCTAGTGAGTTCAAAGTGGAGTAAGGTAATCTATCATTTGCAGGATCTAGATTGATTATACAGCACTGTCTTCCTATAGCATTATAAAACTGCTGTAGTCCATTACAGTAGGTGGACTTCCCTGAACCTGGAGGTCCGATAACAACTTGTCCAAAAGTAGCAGGCATTTTATTAAATTAATTAGCCAATAATGGTTTATATGAAAAGTTCTATTGGTTTTTTTTTTTTATTTTTATTATTTTTTTTGGTAGTTCAATATATCAAATTATCTGTTGCAATGTATAATATTGATGATCATTTTACATAAGACAGCAAATTTAAAAAAGGAAAAAAAGAAAAGAAAAAAAAAAAAACCCCCAATATTTGATATCGGACATAAGCACATACACAGTGCAACACATTATTTTATATATTTTTTTTCTTCTTGTTTCTGTCTCTCGTGCTTTGTACACACGGTGGCAAATATTGCTTAAATTTTTATTAATCAATTTTACTTCTTGATTAACTTAACATATAATTATCTTATCAACCCAAGGGAAAAGAAATAAAAATAAATATCTATAACATTAATGAGTGTTTCTCAAAAACAAGAAAAGACTGTTGTTATCGCTCCACTAGTACTTCTATCTGTATTAGATCACTTTAAAAGAAGTAAGATTGATTCTAAGGAAAGAGTTGTTGGTGTTTTATTGGGTGACAACACAAAGTCTGATAAAATTGTTCAAATCACAAACTCATATGCTGTTCCATTCAAGGAAAATAAAAGCCAAACAGGCTCAGATATATGGTTTGTTAATCAACAGTATATTGAAGAAATGATCACCATGACCAAAAAAATAAATGCCAAGGAACGTATAGTTGGTTGGTACCACACCGGAGAAAAGTTAAGAACTAATGATTTACAAATCAATAACTCCATATTTACAAAGTATGTCAAGCACCCTGTTCTCTGCAACATCAATATAAACAACTTGACATCTTTAGGATCTTCAGGAACTTCTTTCAAGGCAAGTGATTTAGAAGAATTTACAGAAGTTGAGTCAAGCATTCCTATAAAATCATATGTATGTGTAGAAGATGTTAAAGAGGATGGTTCTGTTATTGAGAAGAATTTCCAATACATTCCAACAATCATCGAAGCTGAGGAGGCAGAAGAAATTGGTGTTGAACACTTGCTGAGAAATGTCAAGAATTCCGGAAAGAGTGAATTGAGCAAAAAATTGAAGACTCAATTGGGATCCTTACAAACATTATCTAATAAACTAAATGGCATACAAGAATATCTAGAGCTAGTCATAGAGGGAAAATTACCTGCAAACCATCAAATTCTAGGCAAACTTCAAGATATCTTTAACCTACTACCTGATTTATCTCCTGAAATCAACAACAATGTCAATAGTTTAACTAGAGCCATCACTATGAATACCAATGATCAAATGCTGATGATCCATATAACACAATTAGTAAAGGCTATTATTGCATTTGATGATTTGATTGAAAATAAGATAGCTAACAACAATAATAAGATGAAGGAATTGAAATTAGCCGAAGATAAAAAGATAGATTCAATCAAAGCTTAAAGTGTAGGTATATATTTTCATATAGATTACTATTCATTTAAATTAATGCTTTATTTTCATTTGAATAAATGCGCTACACAGTGAATCTAAACAGATCTGGTTTCCTTTTTAAAAAAAAAAATTTTTTTTTTTTTGTTGAAGGGTTTATTTTTTTTCTTAAGAAGCAAGCAACAATTTTCAAAATTTATCCTTTAATATATCTATCATTTAAAATAATCACTATAATGTTTCAGATAATATAATCATCAAAGTTATATCCAAAAGTCTCATAAATTACATATTTATTTGAACAATTAAAACTCATTTGAAGCAAGTATCTGTTTTTTCTTCAGAGAAAATTACTAGTGAATCACGAAACTTAATTAAAGCATATCCATCTATTTCATCAATAGATTTTAGTTTATAATTTCTTTTTGAATCTTCATCTTATTTCTATATTGTTTTTCTTTTGATTTTAATGAAGTCTTCATTTGTGTCCAGAAAAGTCCTTATATAATTGAAATTCTTTACAACAACAAAACAAAAAAAACTAAAATAAAGGAAAGTATATCAAATGGTGATTTTAAAAAGTTTATACACACCTTTAGATATAACATTCAATCATTCATATAAATATGCAGTCAAAAATAATTATAGAATTAACACAATATTTACAAAAACATGTATAAACGCGTCAAGTAAAAAATACCAATCAACTCTAAACAAAGCTACAAAAGATGTTAAACCAGAGATACTTCAGAAAGTAGCCAAGAACTTAACATGTACAGATGCGGTTACTGAAGAAACTGCAAAACCTATAAACAATGACCTACCCTTTGATATCAAATACAAAAATCCGAAATCTTTGACTGAAAACCTTACTTTTGCAAACTGTAGAGGCAACCCTGTTATGATGAGAAAGCTATTAGATGCATATTTTCAACTATCCAAGCCTAGGTTATCCTGTTTGGTCATGCTTTCTGCTATTTGTTCATATGCATTGTCCCCATTGGCTGCATCTGTCCCAACATTAATCAGTTTGACTGTTGGTACATCATTGGCTTCTGCTTCTGCCAATGCAATCAATATGGGTAGAGAGCCAAATTTTGATTCCAAAATGCAAAGAACCATGAAGAGACCAGTTGTCAAAGGACTACTGACTTCTGCCCAGGCTTACAAGTTCTCAGCATTGTCTGGTGTTATAGGTTGCAGCATACTTTATCTTGGTGTCAACCCTACAGTGGCTGCTCTGGGGTTGGCAAACATAGTATTATACTCATGGATATACACATCATTGAAGAGAAAGCATATTGTCAACACATGGGTTGGAGCACTGGTAGGAGGGATTCCACCCTTGATGGGTTGGTGTGCCTCTTCATCCATATGGGATCCTGCTGCATGGTGCCTAGCAGGTTTGCTGTACTGTTGGCAATTCCCTCATTTCAATACTTTATCCCACAACATAAAAGAACAATACAAATCTGCTGGATATGTCATGACTGCTTGGAAAAACCCAATGCTCAATGCCAGAGTGTCCCTGAGATACGCGCTCCTGATGATTCCATTATGCATTGGTCTATCTTACTACAACGTTTGTGATTGGTACTATAGTATTGATTCATCACTGGTTAACTTGTGGCTCTCATACTGGGCCTTTAAATTTTACTGGCAACAAAGAATCAACTTCAAAAACACCAATAACAAATCATTTGACATGAACCAAGGTGTTTTGAATGCAAACAATTTTGCGAAAAAATGCTTCTGGGTTTCTGTTCTTCATTTACCTTTGGTTTTGATTCTTGCTATTCTTCATAGAAAAGGTAGATGGGACTTTTTGTTTGACGACGAAGAAGATACTCAAAAGCTAAGGGCTTAACAGAAATAGTTATTAACTTGTATATAGCAATAAAGTGATTGATTAATATTTATATAAACTATATTCGAAAAATAAATTAAAAAAAACCCAAAAATACTTATCATTCGGAATGCTTGTACAAAACATCTATCTATATATGGTACTGTGACAACTTCTTAAAGAAAAAAAAAGCAGAAAAAGAAAAAATAAGAGTATATTATCATAAAAGTTTTATCTATCAATAATTTTATGATTCCTAATAAACTTAAAATCCAAATTGGAAATCTCCAGCATCTTCAAGATCTTCATCGTAATAATCGTTTTCATCACCAGTTTCATCACTATCAGTTTCGCTATCTGAATCATCTTCCTCTATGACATTTTCATCATCTTCTAGTATTGACTTTTCCCCATCTTGATTATCATAGGAGTCATCCATATCATCAAGGTCATCTCTCTTTAGCATCTCTCCCTTGAACATACTACTTTCAGGAATAACAAATCCACCTTCAACTTGACAATTCACCATCTTTGATTTCTTCTTGATGATGGAATTATAACCAATTATACAGTTTTCAATAATACAGTTATCTTCAATTTCAACATTGTCCAAGATTATGGACCCAGTGATCTTGACCTTCTTACCAATCTTACAGTTGAATCCAATCAATGATTTCTTCACATTTGATTGTGCCATCAGTATTGTCTTTTCACCTATTTGTGACTGTTGAGATATACCTGTTTGTTGAGAATCATTGATAACATTAACAGTTGGATCCAGATTATCCAACATCTTCGGATCAGTTTCTTGAATCATGTTCAACATTTGTCTATTGGTTTCTAAATAACTCACCATGCTGTTCATTTGTGAGAACTTGACAACTTCAGGTAATATGAACATGGCAATTCTTTCCTTTAGATCTGAGTGAACCCATGATCTTCTAGATAAATCCCTGAAGATTTTCTTCAGTGGTCTATGAATAAAATCAACTTGATTCTTGGTTATATTCTCAATGATTTCCAATACTCTGTGGTTACAATAATAAATACCAGAATTTATCAGCAACTTTGATCCCTTAACCTTACTAAACTTCCAAAGCAAGGATTCTCTAATTTTTAAGTACTTTTGCTTTTCTATATTTTCTTGTGTGTATGCATCCAATAATATGTTGGCATATGGTGTTGTTCTATCCAGTTGTTGATACAAAATGTAGTCATTGGTGTTTGATTTTTTCTTTTCAACCTGAGAAAGCTGGCTCTTGTAGAAGCAAGACATCATTATGATGTCATCACTAATTGGCAAATCTTCAACAGTTGAATGCTTATCACTCTTGACCTCCTCTTCTTCATCATAATAACCACCATTGGAATCATCACTTGAATATTTAATCTGTTCAGACTTATTGAACTTAGAAAATTGGAAGAATTGATGATTTAAGATTTGTGGAGGCAAATCAGTGATAAAGTCTGATGGTAACAAAACAAATTTATTTTTAATTCTGTTTGCTAATGACTTCATTAAAACTTCACCCTCATTTTTGTACTTTGTGGTGATAATGTTAATTCTTACAGGCTCCTTAATAGTAACTTGGTTATTTGGAACTAGGTTACCTACAATGTCTTTATCAACAGATACATTATATGCGTTACTATCATCAGTCTTCATAGCATGGTCCTTCAAGGTGGCTTTGTACATTTTCCATCTGAAATCAATGAAAGGTTGAACAATTTGCTTAAGCTTGGCAACTTCATAACTATCCGCAATATCTTGAGTACTTTCCCCATCTTTGATACTTGATGATTTAGTTGTTAATTCAGAAAATTCAATAACATGGTTAGAAGAATGTTCATCATAGATGACTAAATTGACCTCACTGAAAAATGCTTGTTCACACCAATCCAGAACATAATGGATCATGGGTCTATTACAAACTGGAAGAATTGAGTCTGAAATTCTATGTTTTGTTTGAGTTTCATTGTTTACAATCGAAGTTAAAGGTTGTAGATTTTGTGGTTGTTTGACATTATTACTACTGTTAAGCATAATAAATGCTTGATAATCTTTAGCACCCATAGCTATAATATTTATATACTTTCAAATTTTGGGATTTAAAATAATTTATTTTTCTACCTATCTTATAGCTGTCTTTATAAATTATAGTAATCTCAAACCTTGATGAATAAAATCAGTAAGATGGTTAAATGTACTTCAATAATATTATCTCTTCATTAGTAAGAATTACTTTGATATTTTTAAAAAGAGCAGTAATGAAAATTTAAAAAAAAAAAAAAAAAATTTTTTTTATTTGTTAGGAAAAAAATTATATGAAAAAAAGGAAAGAAAGAAGAGAGTACTATTGCTGCATGTCTGTTTCTAGAAATATATTCATGTCAGGGTAAAGCTGTACTTACTCAATGAAATTTGAGTGTTAAAAAACAAAAAAATAGTACACCAAAAAAAAAAAAACCCAACCCAAAGGCACAAATTTTAACATGTAATTTTTTTTTTGTTGGATTTCCGTGCTCGAATTCTATACAATCTCTATACCTATTTTGTTGGTTTACTCTTTTTTTTTTTTTTTTTTTTTTTTTGCCACTCAATCAAATATTAGTAATCATTTATCTATCATATATTACTTCAATTAAACAACCAAACATAAAGAACTTTTTGATTTATAGATTCTGAACAGTATATTTATATACATTTGTATTGATATTGCTTTTTTCTTTTGAATTGTTATAATTTTTTGTGCTATTGATACTCAACCTATTAGAAGATCACTCTATAATCTGTATACTATAATTAATAATAATGAGCAATCAAGAACAAGACTCACAGGAACCTTTGATCAAAAATGATGTTGATATGGAACAAGAACCTCAACTAACTCCGGAAGAAATAGCTGCAAGAGAAGCCAAGGCTATAAGAGATGAGGCTGTTTTAAAGCTTAAAAAGAGAATCATAGATCATCAAAGACAAGATGAAAAGTTAAAAAATTTAAGAAAAGAAATTAAAACTTTAGAGAAGAATTTTGACAAAACCGAATATGACATAAAGGCCTTACAATCCATAGGTCAACTTATTGGTGAAATAATGAAGGAGTTGAGTCCTGAAAAGTATATAGTCAAGGCAAGTACTGGGCCTAGATACATTGTTGGTGTTAAGGATTCCATTGATAGATCTAAACTGAAAAAAGGGGTTAGAGTCACTTTGGATATCACCACTCTAACAATCATGAGAGTGTTACCAAGAGAAACAGATCCTTTGGTTTATAACATGACATCATTTGAAAACAATGACAAATCAGTATCATTTGATACCGTTGGTGGGTTAGAAGAAGAAATTAAGCAACTAAGAGAAGTCATTGAGTTACCATTGAAGAACCCTGAAATCTTCCAAAGAGTTGGTATCAAGCCTCCTAAAGGTGTTTTGTTATATGGACCTCCTGGTACTGGTAAGACTTTATTGGCAAAGGCAACTGCTGCAACCATCGGAGCAAACTTTATATTTTCACCTGCTTCTGGTATTGTGGACAAGTACATTGGTGAATCTGCCAGAATCATTAGAGAAATGTTTGCGTATGCTAAGGAGCATGAGCCTTGTATTATATTCATGGATGAAATTGATGCCATTGGTGGTAGAAGATTCTCTGAGGGTAATTCAGCTGATAGAGAAATCCAAAGAACACTTATGGAATTACTAACACAAATGGATGGGTTTGAAACTTTAGGACAAACAAAGGTGATAATGGCCACCAACAGACCAGATACCCTTGACCCTGCCTTGTTGAGACCTGGTAGATTAGACAGAAAAATTGAAATCAAACTTCCTAATGAGGTTGGTAGAAGAGAAATTTTCAAAATTCATATGCAAAATGTTGTCAAAGAAGGAGAATTTGATGTTGACGCTGCCATAAAAATGTCTGATGGATTCAATGGTGCTGATATAAGAAATTGTGTTACTGAAGCCGGTTTCTTTGCTATAAGAGATGATAGAGAAGCAATAAATCAAGATGATTTAATGAAGGCTGTAAGAAAGGTTGCTGAAACAAAGAAACTTGAGACTAAATTGGAATATAAAAAAATATAAATTTCTTCTTTTTTTTTTGTATTTTTTTTTTTTTAATTAAATTTGTCAATGATATATATATTTTCTTTTCTTAATATTATTTAAATTTCTTTATATACAGGTTATAACGATACAAATTAAGCAACATCAGCATTTAACTTTTCAAATATTTTCTTACCTATATCTTGTTTCATCTTATCATTAAAGTATTCAGATCTTAGATTATCAATAGATTCAAGTTTTTGTTTGTAAAAATCTTTAACTCTTTCAGAAGGTGTCTTAGGGAAATCAAATTCACCAGTTAAAGCTTTTCTGATGTTTGGAGTTACTAGTCTACTCAAAGCTTTGTCTAAAGTTTTCATAGACTTTGAGTTTTCGAAAAGACCATCTGGCAATCCTGAATCAAAAAAGTTTTCAGGATTGTATGTTTGTTTCAACACTACTGATGAGCTTGTTGATAAATCACCAGCTTCTCTAGGTTTGTATGGAATTTCTAAAGACAATTCAGGATGATGCTTGACAAATCTTCTGTACTGCATGGTATCGGTGTTTGGGTTGTAGTATTTTTCTTCAGAAAAATCAACATCATCAACAATAGCTATGCCATTAGAACTTGGATCTTCATAAATCAATCTGATGTCCTCTTGCTTTACATATCCATCCTCTTCTGTGAAGTAAGAAGTTCTTGAGGTTTCATCCTTCCAATATGTCATAGGAGAAACGGCCAAATCCTTTGGACCACCATTCTTTAAACCATACAGATTGGTTTTTGTACCATTCTTAATTAACTCAGTGATTTCAGTTATGTTCCCATAACCTGGCAAGTCTTTATTAACAATAACAACCTTATCACCAACTTGATACTTCCAATCCTTGATACTTCTGTATCTATCTTCTGGACGAACAGATTCATATAGTGGATTTCTCATGAATAAAGGATTGGTTAGTTCTGAGGACAATTCTTCTCTAAATTTACTTTTAATATAGAACTTGTTCTTTGGCTTTGTTTTCAGTTTAGTCATTCTTGATTTAAAAACATCTTCTCTTTGATTGTACAAAACATTAGGATTTTCTTCTATCTTTTTCATTTCAGTACTTCTAATAACGTTCCATTGAGAACGAGGTATAAATTTTGTAGGCTTTTGCAATCTCCATTGTTTGCTTAAAACATTAGTGCAACTAACCATTTTTGTTTAAAATATTAACTATTTTGTATTTTTATATAAAAACCAGAAAAGGAAAGATATACTTCTGCTTGCTTTTGGATTTGTCAATAATATAAATTTCTTATCCAATATTGTTTATCTAATTAATATCGAACACATGAAATATTTAATACTGAAAGAAACAGAAATCATCTATGTGAAATGCCTGAAAAAAAAAAATAAAATTAAGAAAAAAAAATTTTTTTTCTTCTTGTAAAGACTTATTTACGTTATGGGAATTTCAAGAGAGAGAGAAAAAAAAAAGAAGAAAATTTCCTAAATAAGATATTAAAGGTATTCGTCTGGGTAACATAAGATTGTTCAACATATTAGACACATAATTGATTCTTTTATCAAAAGAAAAATATAAAAAATAAACCATTTAAAACCTTAAAATTACAATTAATCAATACATATATCAATAAATTCTTGCTCATTAATACCACCGTCATCATCTAAATCAAATTCATCAATCATCTTATGAAGCTCTTCATCCGATATGTCTTCATTTAGTTCTTCAGCCACAGCCTTCAAGTCATCAAATGTTATTAGGCCCTTACCTTCCAGATCAAACAGTGAAAAAGCTCTCTTCAACTCATCTATAGGGTCTCTTTCAAGTACCTTTGTAGCTGCAATTTTATAAAAGTTGTCGTAGCTTACTCTAGACTTTCTGCTCTTGGCAGGATTCACAACTTCTCCAAAAGTGTTCATTATGGTCATCAATTCACTCTTGCTCAACTCAAACCCCAATGCTCTGAATGCTACTTTCATTTCATGATAGTCTACGTATCCATCATTATCTAAATCAAATAGTGTAAATGCTTCATATATTTCTTGTCTTTCAGCATCAGAGATGGTCTTTTGTGAATCTGATGAAGATTGGTGTCTCTTTTTAGGAGACACAATAGGCTTACTGTAATTAGCTGAGGAATATCTAGAACTCATTATAAAAAGAGATATATACCTTGTCTGAGATTGTTTTTTTTTTTTTTCAATACAAAGATGTTATGACTTTTTATTGCTCTCAATGGTTTATCTAGTAAATTCACTTTTAAAGTTTTAGTTATGAAAAAATCAAATTAGAGTAGAGTAAAAATAAACAAAGCAAAAAAAAAAAAAAAAGTTAAAAAAAAAAAACAAAAAATAAAAAAAATTTAAACCTACAAAAAAAAAAAAAAAAAAAAAAGTTTAGAAAAAATACGCGACATATATGATTCATTAGTTAAACACACTTATATCCGATAGTGACATTCAACCTCATTTGTTTATAACCATCAAACTACAATTTTTCTATTCCACTTAACTGCTGGTTCTATATTTTCTCTAGGTTCCCATATGTAATCCAAAAACAGCAAATATAATATATCAACAGTACAGCATAGAGCATACAGTATTCGACTGAAAGTCCCGTCGTCGTTATCCAATCTCTTTGAGTAATATAGCATTATTTTTTCAAGCATTGACAACGGGTATTTGTTCTGCTCTTCATAGACAATATCGTAAACATGAGCTGTTCTCAAGGCAACATTTTCCCAGTTGTAGAGTTCTTTTATTTTATTGTGGAATTTCCATTGGAATGGGAGATCATCTGTTGAGCTTTGTTCTTGTTTTAGACTTTGGAATTTTTGTATACCTCTATTAACACCGTCTATGATGCAATTGCTAGTCAACTCATGACAGTAAACAGCCATGTCATCTGGAAGTACTTCCAAGATACCACCAACAGTGGTTGTGACTATGACAAGCCCTGTGGAAGCTGCTTCAACCAACACCGTACCAAATGCTTCAATCAAGGAACAATGTAAATATATATCCCCTTTGATCATGACATCTCGAACTTTTTCATGTGGAACTGACCCAATGAGTTCTATTTTCTCTTCCAGGTTATTAATTTCAATCATTTGCTGTAGATCTATGAACATGGGCCCGTCTCCCGCAATAATAAAGTTCAAATCTGGATTTATATTACAAAGCTTAGGAATAACATCAATGAGAAGCCCAATACCCTTGTTTTCAAACAATCTCGATATTATTACAACTTTGATCTTATCCTGAGAGGTGTTTTTGATTTCGTTTACCCCCATTGGTTGAAAATCAGCTGATATGACTGCATTTGGAATCACAAAGCAATCTGTGGGATTTCTTCCCGTTCTCACACAAAGATTTTCCTTTGTTGTTTGTGATACTGCAATCAAGCGGTTTGCCAATGTTGTGGAAAACCTCAGCAATTTATTGACCAAAATGTGCGAAATACTGTTGAAGGGAAACAAAGAGTGATCTGTTATTACAGTAGGTATATCCATGATTGAAGCATGTATTATAGCTTCGTGTGATATTGTTGTAACTGTCCCATGGGAATGAACTATGTTTATGTTTTCCTTGATAAAGATTTTCCGAAGAACTGGTAATGAAGAAAATACAGTGGGGAAGCTGGTTTCTCTTGTGACAATTAAGAGTGGTATATAGTATACCTTAAGACCATTCGCAATGTATCTGATATTCATTCTTTCTTTATAGCTGTGTGTTATTATAATGACATTGTGACCCTGATTAATGAGCTTCTGAGCCAAGTGATACATGTGAAACTCTACACCACCTAATTGTGGATAAAAGAAATCACAGCACATAGCAATGTTGTATTTTCTTTGACTCATATGACATTTAGTGTTTGCCTTCTTTTTTTTTTTTTTTTTTGGCTGTGTTGTATATGAAAATCTTGTAGAGGTATTTAAAGACAAAAATAAAATAAAGAGAAAAAGATGATATGTTGTGTAGTTTATCCGAAATTTGACGAAGAGAAAAAATCTTTCCATGCACAGTAATTTTTTTTTTTTTTTGAAATACAAATATATTTGAATTTACCCTTCTCTTTTTTTTTTTACCGCATTATTCTACGCATGCTGTTAGTATCTAATCAATTATTGTTAAAATAACTTTTAATATACCAATAGAGACACATTAGTATCTTTTTCCATACAGAAATGACAGACGCGAACTTCAGTCATGAAATAGTAGATCATATAGAAAATTTAGATAGGGGTGTCAATCTTGACCCACCAACATACGAAACACTTAGCATAGAAGACAACAATGAGTTTGACATAGAAGATGACTCCATGGATGATGAAGATGTAGGTGATGGAGAAATCAATGTGGACAATCAATTGTTTTTGAGCAATAGTGAGGTCGATCAAATGATTGCTGACGAAAACACAATGAATAGTAATGGGCGTATAAATAGTAGATCCCGTAGACGTAGAAGACAAAATAAAAAATCTAAACTTATTAGGTTTCAAAACGATACGATCAATGCTATTAATCTCATCAAAACAAAATTACATGACTACTTGTACATTCCATCTAGAATATTATTGATTGACCCTCTTCTCAGGCTGTATTATTACGTATCCTTCAGGTTTGAATACCATCTCAATAAAATTGGAAATCCAGTAATAATCAAGAGATTTGTTTATGTGTTCATGATGTCCATATTTGTATACTTTGTTTATATGTTTACAAACTCTGAGGAAAATAATGGAACCATAGGTAAATTCACTGATCATGATGAGTTCCTTCACTATGCCAAAAAATGCATTGACTTAAAAAAATTTGAACAAGATTTGGAATACATCTCATCAATGTCACATCAACCAGGAACTATTGGAAATCAACTAATCACCAACTATATGCATGATTCATTTAGCAACAATGGAATAAAAAACTTGGGGATACATCAGTATGATAGTTATTTGAATTATCCTAGTGATGAGACACAGATGTTTTATTATAATGATAAGGCAGAAAAAATTGAGATTGACTTGAACTTTAATAATTTCAATCCTATGTCAATCAACGGAAGTATTGAAAACACGAAGCTCTATTATGCAAACTTAGGTAGAGAAGAAGATTATGAAAAGTTAAAAGATGTGAATTTTGAGGAAATAGCTGTTTTGTTGAAATACGACAATGAACTGGTGAGTGAACAAATTTTAATAGCTGAAAAGTTAAAGATCAAAGCTATTATATTTATTTCTAATGATGAAAAACTCAACAACTTGAAGGAGATTTTGGCTAAGAACCCATCTCTTCAAAAGGAATATGACTATTTGTATACAAATTTCAACAGCTGCATACAAAGTATATCTGTTGCAAAGCAGCAGTATGGTTTAGGCGATCCCTTAACTCCTGGAACGGGCTCTGATGCCTCAAATGACTACATCAACAGAGGGGAATTGTCTGATTCGAAGATGGTTCCAAAACTACTAACCATTCCTGTGTCGATTGATCAAATAAGAGGATTTTATGATCAGTTAGTAGCTGATAGTAACAATTATGTCTTAATAGATTTGAATGTTAAACTGGAAACATTTGTTAAGCATCCGACTATGTCTCTGTTGGCCAAGATTGAGGGTAAGGAACAAAACAATAAGGCTATAGTCATAGCAAGTGCAAGAGACTCCTTCAACAACGGGGCTCAGTATCCAAATTTTGGAACTGCTAGTTTGCTATCATTGGGTCAACTTTTTCAACAACTGAAGTTCAAATATAAATGGAAGCCATTAAGAAACATTTATTTAATATCTTATGATGCAACAGTGTACAATATGGAAGGACCCACGGAAATATTGGAGGCAAAGTTGAACTCGATTGTTGAGGAGGTTTACACTCTAGTTGATATTTCTGGTTTGAACATAAACTTTAATACTGTGAACATCCAAGCAACACCCATACTGCATGATGCAATCAAAAAAATGAATGAGAAATTTGACATAAGAGTGCAGATTGAAAATGTGAAGAGTTATGGGACTTGGTCACCATACATGGCTGTTGGAATGCCTGTAATTGCCATTGGTGATAACAGCAATAAAATACCACATTTCAGCAATCTTGATTTATGGGAGGGAATGTATGAAAAGATACACAGAGAGTATCCAAACGGCGATATTGGCTATGAAATAATATCACGACTACTTCTGTTTGTCTTGGAGCTAGTCTTAGATATAGCAGATGATCCAATCATACCATTCAACTTCAATGATTTCAAGAACGATTTAAGCTTCAAGCTGCAAGATTTGATGGCGATGTACGAACATTATATTAAAGATAGCTCTGAAATTACTGAGGTCATTGACTTCAATAAAATATCATTGTCACTCATGAACTGGCAATATGTTATCAATGATTGGGAAAGTTTGTTAAGAATGTGGGATCAGATTGTTGTTTCTGAAGGTTCCAATCAAGAGCCATCACTGATTGCCATGCATAGGTGGTCTTGGAACAGAAGATTGAGTATAATCCCATTCAAGCAAGTAACTCAAAACGGTATATCAGAAGAAAGAAAGTTTTATAAGAACTTGTTCTATGGTCCAGCATTATATTCTGAGAAAGATTTTGACTGGTGGACCTTCCCTGGAATAAGAGATGCTATTAGAGCAAGAGAATGGAATAAGGTCAAGGAACAGATAGACCTTGCAAGTATGGTTTTGGATGATACATCAAGACTCTTTCGAGATGAAGGTATTTGATTCATAATTTACCTGTCCCCTATCTTATGAAATAAAGAGGAAACATAACTAATTTATTTTGTATATAGATTATGAGTTTTTTTTATATAAAACAATTATATCAACAAAAATAAAAAATTACGAAATATCTACAAATGAACGTTATTTTGTTCTCTAGTTATATATACGAAGGGAAGGTTCCGAAAAAAAAAAAAATAGATAAAAAATCAGAAATCCAATAAAACCTAACACTAGACTTCATCTGATTGTTTTATTAAATATTCACCTAAAAAACCATAAAAAAACAGGTTCTTTATTTAGTCTTCTTATTTATTTTATTTCTTTATACCACAACTGAAAATGTCTTTCTTATACAATATGATAACAGGTAAGGGTAACCAATCCGAAGATCCTACAGGGTTAACTCAAACACAAGATAAACAAGCTCAACATGTTGAAAGTACATCGCAATCTGTGGTATTGAGGGATTACACACCAAAAGAGCTGTCCAATTACGATGGACATATGGATCCAAAAATATACATTGCAGTTAAGGGTTCTGTTTTTGATTGCACACTAGGCAGACAGTTCTATGGTCCATCTGGACCCTACTCAAACTTTGCAGGAAGAGATGCCAGTAGAGGGTTGGCTATGAACAGCTTTGATGACAATATGATTAGAGATATTGATCAAGATATTGATGATTTAAGTGACTTGAGTGTCCAACAAATGGAAGCATTGGATAGCTGGTTTGAACACTTCAACAGAAAATACACATATGTTGGTAAACTAGTTCCTAATAAGTAAGATATAAAAATATACAAAAATATTATTTTATTACTTTATTATTTAAATAGCCTATTTATTCACTTTCATCTTTCTTGCCTTTTGCTTTGTTGAAAGAGCTTTTATCAAATGGATCAAAATTAGTTGAATCTTTTGTACAACGATCAGCTATATAATATACACTTTTTGAATCAACAGCAGCTAAATTTAATTCCAGTACATCTTTAGCATTAAATTTTTCTCTTTTTGAACTGACAATATGTTCATACTTTTTACTTATTCTTTTTCTTATGTGTGAGTTGTTGCAAAATTCGTTGTTTACCTCAAAGTTTTGTAACAGTGTTGGATTTAATTTCAAAGAAACATCCTTATTTAATTCTAAGACTTCATTTGAACTTGAAGAATCTGTAGAAGCAGATATAAGGGGAATACAGATAGTCTTCAATGCATTTGTACCATAATAATAATCATACTTTATGTCCAATTTAGTGTCAGGTAAAATGCTAGTTAAAGCTTGTGCTTTTTCAATTTGATTTAAAGTTTCAAAATGATTTCCAAGCTCTCCTTTAGAAATGCTTTTTTGAGCATTGCTGTTTATTTTCTTGGTAAATCTTTGACTGTCAATTGTAGTTAATTTATGAGTTCTATTTGATACAAAGACTGTATTCCAATGATTTTTTTTTAAATATTGTATTTTGATACTTGATAGATTATTTTTGTTATTGTTATAATGCTTAATACCAATAATTACTAGTGGTTGATTTTTCTTTTTAACTGAAAATATATTACTTATGAATCTAGTGAACCAGTTTTTTTGTTTTGTTTTATTTTGATTATTAATAATATTTATATCCTGGGTTTGTGGCTTAAAGGACACTGTGGTATTAAACCATTTGATCTTGGTTATGTTATATCTGTTAGCAAAAGCTTGATGCCATCGAAAGTATTTCTTTATATTATTTAAATACTTTTTGGCTACTTTTCTCTTTGAATGTGTCCTACCTTTTGGGGCATTACGCATGGTGAAAAGAAAATGAGTTTAAAATATAGATAATGATTGGAGTTTATCTAAATAATTTGTTATATATAGTTTAAGTTGTGTTTCCCAGTAAGATAAAATAGTTTGAATATATCTAAATTATTTAATCTTTTTTATCATCGTTATTTCTTACTGTTGAAATTTAATATCATGATATATTAATTAAAATTTAGTCATGTTTATGTGTTTTAATTAAAAGAAATTTGGTTGTACGCGTGATCATCAGGATTGAATTAAAGCATGAAAGGGGGGGAAACTTTATGACCTAAATATTCATAATTTTGCGTTAGTTTTTGAAATCTCCAGTGATCTGTATATTATGGAATTCACTAAAAAAAAGAAACCACACCAAAAAAAAAAAAAATTTTTTTTCTATAAAGGTAAAAAATCATCAACACACTTAAGTGTAGCGATGGAAACATTAAATCTTCAAAGAACTCTTAAAGTTCAATGTTCCAATTGTTATGTTAGCATTTTATTTTAATAAATTTTACAACATCAATTAGGTCAATACTTAAGTTTCATTATCTGAATACTAATTAAAATTATATATAAAGCCCAAATACTCACAAAACAACACAAACAGTATAACAACAAGTTAAAGAAATAAAATAGTATTATTCTAAATAATAACAAGTTTATTCATATTAATACATTAGTTCTTTGCTATTTTTTTGAATCAAGAATATTTCATTCAATTACATACTGATCTATAAATTACTTTATTTATAATATATATAAAAACATTACTCATGTACCATAATAGATATAACAACGGATATAATAACCACAATAATTATAATTCCTCAAACGCACATCCCAATAATGTTCCTGTGAAGTTCACAGGTGGTGGTATTCATCCTAACATGAATGGTAAAGACTTTCAAAATTTCATCTACAAAAAGACAAAAATTCACTTGTATAATTATCAAATTCCTAAGCATCACCAACAAACTAATGGTGGCTATTACACATTCACTGCTGAAGTTGCTAATAAAGGATTAGCTCAAAATTTATGCACTTTCTCAAGCATGTTGAAATATAACAATGCACATCCACCAATCAAGATAGAAATTGCTGATGGCAACAATAACTCTGCTTCTCGTCTGAATCAAGTTACTGCAAACACTTCTTCAGGAACCGGAAAAGTATTAAATGAATATGTATTACAAAGATACAACCCTGCAGCAAAAATGTTAAACTTAGCTAATTTTGCTCAAGATCAACTGTTATCCGCAACTGGTCTCTTAAGTAACACTCATAAACTGACCCTTGGTCTTTTAAAAATTGTTGATCTATTGCAAAAGAACGATGGCATTGTTATAGAAACCTTGGACTTATCAGGTAATGGATTTAAAGACCTACACGATATTAAGGAGTTACCCATGATCATTCCAAACCTTGTAAACTTATCTCTATCCAATAACATTATAGGGAAGTCAAATATTTTTACATTGAATTGGAAAAACAAGTTCAAGAAATTAAGGGAATTAATTGTTACGAATAACCCCTTGTGCAATACAGCAGGTTTTCAAAACGATATATTAGTTGCCTTTCCAAAGTTAATAGTACTAAACTCTCAATTAATCAGAGATGAAGCAAAGGTCAATGCCTTATTTTCTGTTATTCCACCAAATCCAGCACAACCAACTGAACAAGGAAAGTTACAGCAGTTTGTCTTTGAGACTCCTGATATTGGTTCCTATACGACCCAATTTGTGGCCAATTTCTTTAATTTATGGGATGACCAAGTCAATAGACAACAACTAACATCCTTATATCAACAAGAGTCTCAATTTTCCTTGTCTGTAGACTCTTCAATCCCTCCTTCAGCTGTAGATGATGTTGATCAAAACCCCAACTTCAATATTTACAACAACTTGAACAGAAATCTGAACAAGTTGACAATGTCATCTTCTCAAGCTACAAAGAACAACAGAGCTTCAAGAGTGTTCAAGGGTAACATGGCCATTGGTCAAGTGTTCAATCAACTTCCTTCAACTAAACACTTTTTAATGGAAGATCCAAAGGCGTATTCAATTCAAAATATCAAATACTCAACCATTAACGGTATGATGGTTACCATACACGGGTATTATGAGGAATTGGCAGATCCTATTGATAAATCAAGTATGCCTAAACAGTCAAACAATGTGAGAAGAGGAGGAAGATACAATTCATACAACCAAGGAACAAACATAAAGTATGGTAAGAAGTGCTTTGATAGAACTTTGTGCTTGATACCAGGAGAAAATGGAACACCTATTATAGCATCTGATATTTTAAATATCAGAGCATTTGAAAAGGCTGCTTGGAATTATGAATCTCCTGCTTTGAACAAACCTATCAGTCAAGGATCCACTGTTGCTAATCCAGCATACCCAAATGGTCCTCAAGCAACCCCAAGTGCAAACATGGTTGCCACCACACCAGAAGAAAAACAGCAACTATGCTTAAAAGTACAACAGTATACAAAGTTGAATCAGGAATGGGCCATAATGCTGTGTCAACAAAGTAATTGGAACTATGACTTAGCCATTAGAGGCTTCACTTCAAGTCAAGCAAACATTCCACCTAATGCATACCAATAACTATAATCTATATAAATAAATATATATGGCTTTTAATATATTTCTGTTATTAATGGTTTGAAGAGATTGGACGCAATCATCTATTTGATAATAAGTCTGTTATATATTTTCTTGTATTAAATTAAGTTGAATTCATGAGCAGGGTAAATCATTTAATGAAAAAAAAAAATTTTTTTTTTCTTCTTTGCCTATGTTATAGTTACTGAAGTGTAAAAAATGTTTCGTGTAACTTAAAGTTGCTGTTGTTTTTTTTTCTTAACACCTTATTAATGTGAAACATCTGGAAAAAATAAAAAGACAATATATACATAAGAAAACCCCTTGAAAACACAACAAAAGTCAGCTAAATGGTTAGTTCAAGTACTTATGAGTATGATGAAAATTCAGAAACTTTTCCTTTCTTTATTCTAACAGCATTACTCTCAATCACAATTCCGTGGTCAATCAAGTTGATATATCAATTCTTGTCCAATAACAAGTTCAAGTCTATTAATGCAATAAGATTGAAGCTTGCCAATGTTGATCATTCAAAAGAGGATAAAGAAACTTTGGAAAAAAAGAAGAAATCAATAGAATGTCTTTATGAACTCCAAGATAGTTTAAAAAAAGATACTTTCAAAAAGTTGGAATATGAATATTTGAAAGCAAACAACTCCAAAAATATCACAAAAGAATTCCTTATTGTAACTGTTTTATGGGTATTAGTGGCTTATGTTTATCAATCCATAAGTAACAATGCCAAGATTTTTGAAACTATTGCATCACAATTTGATCCCTATGAGTTGCTAGGTGTCACTTTGTCTAGTAGTGAAAAAGATATTAAATCTGCTTACAGAAAATTATCATTGAAATTCCATCCAGATAAATTACCATCTGGACTAACTGATTTAGAAAAGTTGAAGTATGAAGAGAGCTTTATTTTAATCAACAAAGCCTACCAGGCATTAACTGATGAGATTGTCAAGGAAAACTATTTGAAGTACGGTCATCCAGATGGTCCGCAACAAGTATCTCAAGGTATAGCTTTACCTAAGTTTGTTGTTGAGAATGGATTCTACTCAATCATCATGGTTTTAGCTTATTGCTTGGTATTCATGGTTGTCATACCATACTTTGTATCCAAATGGTGGAATAATTCATCTCAAGTAAATAATCAAGGTATAAATATAGAAACTTCATCATACATTATTGAGAAGGTTTTTAATTTGAAAAAGGGATCTGTTATTGACCACAACTTAATTTTAGAATGGTTATCAAACGCACACGAATATAAGGTTCAATTCCCAGAATTAACTACAGAGGACATTCACAGTATATTCATAGACCATATCAACAGAGAAAATAAGTTAACAAGTCAAAACAGTAAAATAACTGATGATGTTAAATTTAAAGTTATTAGTAAGACACATAGTTTGATAAAGTTTACTTTGACTGTTGCTAGTTGCTTCAACAACTTATCTCTGTCCATTGCTTCTATCAATTGTATGAAATGCATAACACAGGCTATTAATCCAGATCTTGACGATCCTAGATATGAACTATTGCAATTACCAGGTGTTGAGATTCTTCCAGAATTGAAGGAAGACTTCAAATTTAAAGGCATTAAGAACTTGGAGCAATTTTTCATGTTGAGCAATGAAGAAAAATGTCAAGTTCTGGGTATTGAAAATAAGGACGAGTTTGCAAAGAAAATTGACAAATATCAACACACTGTACCAAAATTACAAGTTTTAAGTAGTAAAGTTGTGGTTCAAGATCAACCATATATATCACCTGGTGCTGTGGTACACATACAACTTAAAGTGCTGATGACAGGTATCAACTATGTTTCATCATTAAAGCAAGCTTTTAATCTTCTATTTGAACAAAGAGATAAAGCTAAGAAAATTGATGAGAAATATCAAACTATAGAGCACTTATTGGATCCACACAAGAAAATGCATGAACAAGAAGTTCTACCTCCTGTGTTTGCACCAAGATTCCCAGTTACCAAAGATACAGAGTACATAATTTTGATGATTGATAATGGAAAGGTTTTACAAACCCCAATATTTTTCAATAAAGCTAATTGGTCAGATAATTTGAATAGTAAGAGTTATGATCAATTAGATAAACATCAATTCTTTACACAGCTGGTTGAATCACAAAAGAGCAATAAGCAGTTGACTGTTGAAGCAAATGTGATAGAAGACATGAAGTATTCATATGTTACAATCCCATGTCCTTTGCCAGCCGCTGAACAACCTGGTGAGTATTCCTTCAAAATTTATTTGGATCACTTTGGTATGTTTGGATATGACCAGTACATCACTGTTCCTTATAAAGTTTTAAGTGAAGATGAAATCAAGGCTTATGAAGAAGAAGAAAAGCAAAAGAAAATCAAAGCTGGTGAATACATTGAGATTGAAGAAGATGAATATGGTTTGTCAGATGAAGAGGTGTTGAGCGAAGAAGATGAGGAGGAGGAAGAAAACGAAAGTGATGATAATAGTAGTGTCTACAGTGACATCAACACTGATACTGATGAAGAATAGATCCCTTATATATTTAGTAAATGTTGAGTACAATACCTTTCTTTTTTAATTTTTTTTTTTTGGTTGATATTATTTTGGTACGTGTTAGAATCGGTGTTTGTTTAGATTTGAGTATGTACAAATTTTCTATTCGCTGATAACAATTTGTTTATTTTTTTTTTTGAGGGCTAATAATTGTCAGAGTTTGGGTGTTAAATTTTATCATATATAAAATTATCCACTTTAATGGTGAATATAAATATAAGATAAAAAGAGTTAATTAACCACTTAACATCTCCATACTTAAAACAATGGTTTATTCTGATAATAACCCATGTCCTTCTTTTCTAAAAAATGGGCCTTTATATCCAACTGAGTTTCAAGTTCATGAAAAATTGCCAATAATTGAGTCATCTTTACCAATTGATAAATCCACAAAAGTCCTTGCTATTCCAGTTTACGATCACAAAGATATCAGTTGTTCATTACTCAACTTGATGTTCAAAAAGTTTAATAAAGAGATAAAAAACGGACAAACATATCCTCAATTTGAACCTTTTAACAGCGTGGAAGATTATACAAATTATTGGTTTCATTCATTTTGTTGTATCTTAATCAACAAGCCACAGAACATTGATGAATCCAATATATATGAATATATCAAGTCTGATGAATTGAATATTGATTGGGAGGAAAACTTTCTGGGTAGTTTTTATATTAAACCTAATTACGCGGGAAGATGTTCACACATATGCAATGCTGGGTTTTTTGTTCATGAAAATCATAGAGGTAAAAAAATAGGTTATAGGCTAGGCCAAATATACTTGAAATATGCTCCAAAATTGGGTTATTCACAATCCGTTTACAACTTGGTTTATGCTAATAATATAGGATCTTGGAAAATATGGGAAAAATTAAAGTTTACAAGAATTGGGGTTATACCAAAAGCCGCCATTTTAGGGGTAAGCCAACCGGCTATAAAGACAGCTAATGCTAATAAATACGAGTATCAATTCACAGATGCATATATATACTCCAAAGACTTGCTCTCAATAGAAGAGGAGTTATTTGAAGACATGTAATCATCGCTTATGGCTATCATTATGTTTATCATTCTCAGTGGTACTAAGAAAATTCTCTACTATAAATTTATAGATACAAAAAAAAAAAAATTTTTTCTTTTTACGGATTTCAACTTTGTTTTTTTCCCCTCTCGTACTAAAAATCAAGATCAACTTCATGTTTTTCAAAATATATAAATAGTAATCATCTCATTTTAGAATATATAGGTACAACACCACAAAAAAACCTAATTCAGTTGTTTAAAGAATAAGTATTAACTTCAAACATTTTTACGGACTCTTAATATTTGTTAAATTATGGGTGTTGCTGACTTAATTAAAAAATTTGATACAAGCTCTTCCGAAAAGGTTGACATCAAAATTTTTCAACCAGATCAAGTGTCTGCTTTGGCCAAATCAGGTATCAAAATTGACAATTCCGACTCAACTGATGTTAGAACTTCTCCAAAGAAACCAAAAGGCGTTGGTTTGGCCACTGCTACTAGACAAGTCATAGTTTCTGAAAGATCATCTAGTTCATCCTCAAAAAACATGAAAGTTGATGCCAAAAAGAATGAGGAGCAATCACAAGAAATTTCTTCTAGTGAGGAGCCTACTGAAGAAGAGGGCGAAGCTCCAGTTGCAGAAGTGGTCGAAACCCCAGTTGAAGAAGAGGAAGAAATTCCAGTTGAGGAAGAGGAAGAAATTCTAGTTGAGGAAAAGGAAGATTCCCCAATTGAAGAAAAGGAAGAAATTTCAGTTCAGGAAAAGGAAGAATCACCAATTGAAGAAAAGATTGAAGCTGCAGCTGAAGAAAAGGTCGACACTCCAGTTGAAGAAAAGGTCGACACTCCGGTTGAAGAGAACGAAGAAGTTCCAGCAGAAGAAAAAGTCGAATCCCCAATTGAAGAAGATGGAGAAGCTCCAGTTGAAACTGTTGGTAACAATGAATCTTTAGCTGAAGAAAATGAAGCTACAACCAATACTGAAGACAGTACAGCTGTTTCAGGGTCTTCTCTTAGGCAAGAAAAAAAAGAACAACAAGAACAAGAAGAAAAAGAAGAACAACAAAAAGAAGTAAGTGAAAGCTTGCAGCTTTCCGATTCCATGACAGAGTATTTGGCATCCACCAAAGACATGCCTAAGCCTTCTTTAGACACTCGTTTGGGAAGAGATGATCCATTTGTATTTGGAACCAGATACATTCCTGAAGATGATGAAGAAGCCATTTGGACTCACAACTCATGGGATCACTTTAAGTTTGGTCAAGAGGACATTGATAATGCCAAGGCCAAGATTGAATTACAAAAGGAAGTTCAAAACAAGGAGAAATACTTGGGTGAGACTGCTTACAAGCATTGGGACAGCTTCTACTCTCAGCATAAAGAAAACTTTTTCAAGGACAGAAAATGGTTGGCCATAGAATTTCCAATATTAAGTGAAATCATTGAACCTGAATATGGACCAGTTAAGGTTTTGGAAGTTGGATGTGGTGTTGGAAATACTTTCAATTGTATTTTGAAGGACAATAAGAATCCAGATCTAAAAATACATGCTTCAGATTATTCCTATACAGCCATAGACTTAATCAAGCAAAGTGAGTTCTATAAAGAGGAACACGAAAAGGGCACTGTTGATGCAGCAAGATGGGATATAACTGACTCAAATTTGCCTGTTGAAGAAGGCACTGTTGATATCATAATCATGATTTTTGTGTTCTCCGCTTTAGAACCAGAACAATGGAAGGATGCTATTGATAATGCTTCCAGATTATTGAAGAAAGGTGGTAAGATCTTATTCAGAGATTATGGTAGATATGATTTGGCACAAATTAGATTCAAAGGAGAGAAAAAATTGGCCGATAACTTCTACATCAGAGGGGATGGTACAAGAGTTTATTTCTTCACTGATGAAGAAATTGAAGAAATTTTTACTGGTGATAATCAATTTGAAAAGGTTAAAATTGGCATAGATAGAAGATTGTTGGTAAATAGAAAGAAAAAAATCAAGATGTATAGACAATGGATCCAAGCTGTGTTTGAAAAGAACTAAAGTAAAGTGACAACTCATTCTATTTAAAGAAAGGTGAATATATATTATTTATCTGAATAATTAACAAATAAAATAAATTTAACAATAATACACTATCATCATTTTTTTCTAAAAAGCAATGAAAAATAACTTGTTTATGATTTATGCTTATTATTTAAGCATATGCATAAAAATCCATTAGGTGAGTGAAAGATGTCGTACAATTCATTCATATTAAAGCCTAAATTTTCAATATGAATGCCTTGTATTTGTACAGCATAAGTGTTATTCATGATATCAATTTTTGAGAGAAGAGTTTCTAGGGTACATTCCGGTTCCACTATAGGCTGCCTCATCACAAGCTTGTCTTCATATAGATAAAAAATTCTACAAGGAACTTTTCTTTCAAGCAGTATGAGTTTGTTTTTAGTTAATACATTGTAAAACTTTTCACTCTTATTATTATCAGTAGGGAAAAAATAAGAATTCCATAAGGCATCACTATCATTTACTGACATTTTTAATATTCTTTTGCTATTATTATACATTATGTGAGTGGCTTGTTTCCAGTCTTCAAAGAAGTTCAAACGATATGAATTCTTACAATTATAATCTTCCACTTTTACCGAATCAATAGAATTATATAGATCAGGAGAGCCTTGAAAATTAATGTATACCTCAAAAACCTGCTTTTCTTTATTTAATTCATCAAATGTGATTTCCTTTTTGTAAAGTGACAGCAAATCAATAATGAAATAATGCTGGAATCCTTTAAGATCATATTTATTTTCCAACAAAAATTGTATTTTGTTAATGTCAACATTGTGCTCAAAATTAAGCAACTTTCCTATCATATCTATAAAATATACAATCTTGCTGTTATTTCTTAAACTGATAGTGATTTGTTGTCTTTTGTAGATAAACCTTAAAAGAAGCATTTTGTTAAATAATAACTTTTTAATATCATGATCAATATCGGTCACTTGACTATCTTTTGGCTTTGACTCTTTAGCACTATGATTGTGTGTTGTATAAGCGGACACTATATTTTTAAGCATGCAATTGGATTAATAGAAAAGAATGTTGTTTTGGAAGCTAGTGAACACTTTTGTTATTACTTTCTCTTAGGTTGTTTTCATTATATGTCTATCTTGTAACCTTTGTGTGTGTGATAAGTTTGAAGATAACAACTAAAAAAAAATAAGGTGAATGATAAGTACCATGGTGCATATGCAGCTATTTGCGGATATAATTCCGGAAAGCAGTTGTTGCTCGTAAATCACGTGCAATGCCGTCAATAGCCATCATTTGAAAAAAAAATATATATTTTAATATTTTTTGAAATAAAAAAATGAGTGAAAGGATTATAATTTGCAACAGAAGTTATGAACAAATTCATAATACCAGAGCTTGCTTCAATATATCTTATAATAAATTATTCAGATGAACTTTTTTGGATTGAGTAGAAGAACTTACTCAAGTAGGAGCTATAATGATGCATTGAAATGTTTGAACTCATTGCAGACTAACTTCAAAATGATTCAAGAGTTCAAGAAGAATATTAATTCAGTTAGAAAAACAGATCAAGCTATTGATGAGATGAAGGAGTATATGTATAGATTGGGTTATAGCAAGGAATTGAAGGAAATTGATGAATTAAATTGTGTTCACATAACAGGTACAAAGGGTAAGGGGTCTACAGCAGCCTTTGTAAACTCAATATTATTGAATTATTCTAAAAAGATTAACCATTCAAAAATCAACAAAATAGGTCTTTATACATCTCCTCACTTGAAAACATGTAGAGAGAGAATTAGAATAAATGGAGAGCCTATTAGTGAGGAGTTGTTTACAAAGTATTTCTTTCAAGTATGGGATAGATTAAATACTACAACTTCAGATGAAAACAAATTTCCAGATTTGAAGAATCATAAAAAACCTGGTTACTTCAAATTCTTGACCTTATTATCATTTCATGTTTTTGCTCAAGAAAAATGTAATTCATGTGTTTATGAGGTTGGTATTGGTGGAAAGTATGACTCTACAAACATCATCAACAACCCTACAAGCACAGGTATATCCTTGTTGGGGATTGATCATGTTAATGTGCTGGGTGACACTGTACTAAAAATATGTGATAACAAAATTGGAATATTCAAGAAAATTGCTGAAAATTTCAGCATCATTGGGCAACCTGAGAGTGAGGAAGTATTTGGTATGATGCAAAAAAGATTGAAAACAATTGGTTGTGAGGGTAATTTGAATTTAATTCCAGTATTTGAAGAGCTTGATAGCAATATTAATAAAAGCTTCAAATTGGGTATAAATGGTGATTTCCAAAAGGTTAATGCGTCCTTAGCTACTGCTTTAGCCATTAATCACATAAATAAGATTGCTAATGAAGGCATCTTTTTGAAAACTGAAAGCAAAAATGGTATGACTTATTGGGACTCAAAAATGAAGGTTCCTGAATTTATCAAAGAAGGATTACAAGATTGTAAATGGGAAGGTAGATGCCAAACCATACATGAGGCAGATTACAAAACATGGTATTTGGATGGTGCGCATACCATAGATTCTATTAAGAAATCTACTGATTGGTTTGTTCAAACACAGTTGGATAAGCCTAAGAATTCTCAAAAAAAGACAATCTTGTTTTTTAATCAACAATCGAGAGAGGATCATGTGAAAGACTTTTTGAAATATATCAACACAGCAACAACCGATAAAGGCATATGTTTTGATGAAATTTTGTTCAGCACCAACAAAACTTGGTCAAAAGGATACTCAACAGACTTGATATCGATGAATGTCGATTCTAAGCAAGTCGATGCATTAACTGTACAAAAAAAATTGAAGGATATATGGTTGACAGAAAACAATTCAAAGAGTGACATTAAGATATTTGATAGTATTGAAGATACTTATAAGTACATTAAACAAAAAGATGGAGAAGTTGACATCTTTGTTACAGGCTCATTACATCTTGTTGGAGGACTGCTGGTGGTTTTGGATGGCAAGTAATAATGTTGATGTGCTTTTTTTTTTATAGAAATTCAATATATATTTATCTTCTAAAAAGTAAATTGGTCATTAGGATTAACTTCATGAGAAAAGGCAAATTGTGGTTTTTGGGTGTATTTTCCAGCCAGTTTATTTCTGATGTTATTCAATAAGCTGACATAACTTTGTTGGGGGTTTTCTTGTAAAACTTCAAGGAAGGCCCAGGTTAAAGCACCTGTATTCGTGTTGTTGATGTAAGTGTCAGCTGATGTTTGATCATCTTTACAACCACTGATACTCATGATGTCGGCTGAAGAGTACTTCATTTGCTGAACTCTTGCTTGTTGTTCGGGGGTCAATCTGGACCCACCGTTTTTCACAGTACTGAACATTTGCTGAGCACTTGAAAACATCTTTGTTCTGCTACCTGACGCGTATGACAAAGCAAGGTTTAAGCCTTGCATACCCAAATTTTTATACATTTTGGAACTGTCATTTTTTTTCAAGACACCTTTGGTGGAGTAGGTGAATGGGAGATCCAATACAGAGCCTGAATGGCAGCAATCCATCAGAGCAGTTAGTTTGCAGCCTTGAGGAAGAGGTTTGACAATGATATCATGGATTACATCATCAATCAATAATCCATTTTGTTGGAAGTCAACTGGGCATATGGCATCATCCTTACCATCATCTTCATCACCATCAAGATCATCAACTTGGGTACCATGGCCAGAATATGACAGGAAAAGACAATCACCTGGAATGGCATCGTTCACAAGCCACTGCATGGCAGCAATGATGTTTTCTCTGGTTGGAATCATTCTTGGGTTTCCCTGAATATCATCTCTTAAAATTACAATGTCATCTTGTGCATATCCACATCTTTGAACCAAGAAGTCATTAACACGTAAAGCATCTGAAATGCACCCACGTAATTCATTTTGAGTGCCCATGTATGAGCATCCTATGACTAAAGCCTTACGACGAGGAGCTCTATTGGAAAATTGTGGAGATGTGTTGATATGGTTGCTTATAGGTTGAAGAAATGCTTGTTGGTTTTGTAATGTCTGAGGAGGTGGAGCAGATGGTCTTTGATATTGAGTTGTTCGAGGTGGTACTGATGGTCTTTGATATTGAGTTGCTTGAGGTGGTGGGACCGCAGGTCTTTGATATTCGTTTGTTTGAGGAATAGAAGCTGATGTTCTGTTATAAGTATTATGCTGATTGCCGGGAAACATTTTATTGATGATAATAATTAAAAAGAAAAAAAACAGATTATTAATCTACAGTTAGAAATGATTTCTCGGTTGTTAATTTTCTCTTTTTGAAAAAATAAAATCTACAGTGTTTTAGAGAAAAGACAGGAGTATATATATAATCTTTAATATAGTAAATAGCAATGATTGAAAATTATAGAATAATAGCAAACTAAGAAACAGGTGGCTTGTAACCTAAGCCACTCAACTAATTGAATACATTTGATTTACAAATTGTAAACTTTTAAAATCAATTTGCAAAAGAAGTTAATAAATTTTTTTTTAAATAAAAGTTTTTTTTAAAGTACAGAATTTTGTAATGTTTGAGCAAATACGCTACCATGTACGTATTGAACAAAATTTTTATTTTTTTTACCTATTTTGATCTCTATATTAAGGACTCATCTGCACTGTATCCCAAATAGGAAATCATATTGTAAACAAGATCATTTTTTTTTAGATTTTTATTTTTTTGAAAAATTTAATGTTTTCTTTTTTTTCCTCTTTTTGTTTAGGGGATTCTTCAAACTCTAATTATAGTCATAATCATTACTATTTAATATTTATGAAATGAATTTTTTTAAAAGGGGTCAGCAAAGATAGGTGCTTTTTTTTAAAAAGCTTTATTCTTTTATTACCTTATAAGATATTGCTACTTAAGGGGATATATTATATATAGTAAATGTGCAAGTTTGCCCATAGACACAATACATTATCACCAAACATAATCATGAACAACGATATATACAATGAATTATCAAAATATCAACATGAATTCATAAACTTCATCAAAACTAACGATAATTTAAAGAACTTGTACAAAAACGATGCTGAGATCATTCAAGATCTTCTTATAGACCAACCTGACAACTTCATGAAACTACATGTTCTTATAGCAGCTGACTCCATCTATCATAAATTCAGAAGAGATTGGACAACCAAAACATTCCAGAAGTCCATAGTGGAAAAACCAGAAAGAGTGTTGAGTGCATGCATTGGTATTGCTGGTGCAATATCAATGTTTCCTAGACTCTTTAAAATCTTACCCAAGACATTACCTTATAATATGAAGTTTGTACAGGAGCAACTATCGAAAAGTTCTGATTTTGAACACTTCATGAATGCCGATAGTGATCAAAGTATCAAGCATCTACTCTTTGATAGATATGAATATATCAAATCAAAGATGTTTGATGAATCAATCTTGAAAATCCATGATAAGGAATTCTTATACAAGCTTATTGATTTATGTGAAACTAGTATCAAAAACTTGAAAAATGGGGTCTTAGAAACACAAAATGATTGGAACAGTGGTGACATGTATCTATCCATGACATCATTGGATGCCATCACAAATTCTATAGAAGTATTGGAGGAAAGTTTGGACTTGTTGTTCAAGACAAATGAAGACAATCTTACAAAGGCCAACAGAGTGTTTGGAGTGGTTAGACCACCAGGTCATCATTGTCACAAAAACAGACCTGAGGGGTTTTGTTTGTTAAACAATGTCATGATAACAGCACAGATGGCTGCTGATAGATATGGGGTCACTCATGTAGCCATATTGGATTATGATTTACATCATGCTGATGGGACACAAGACATTATATTCAAGAGGGGATTAGAAGAAAATGAACTTTTGACTGGGGATGATGTGGATGAAAAAGATTTAAAATCGGACAATAAACATTATAGAAAGGGGAGTTATTCACCTGCTGAACCACAATTCCAAGAAAAGTTGGATACCAAGACAAACAAGGTCAAAAAAAACAAGTATCAAACGGGCGATTACTTGCTGGACACATATGGAGTGAACATTGGATCCTTTTCCATGCATGACATTAACTCTTACCCAGTTGAAAGAGGATATGCGGATCATGATGCATTGGCCAAAGCCTCTGCATGTGTTATGGCACACAATGTCAATGTATGGAATATCCATTTAGAAAGCTATCAAGTGTATACACAAGATGTTATAGACAAGGAGAAGGATATTGAAAAGAGACAAGAAATGATACAAAGAAATGAATTAGAGTTTTTGAATTTGTATGAAAAGAAATACAGAGTGTTGTTCACAAAGGCTGATGAATTTTTCAAAAATGGAAAGAAGAAATGTCATGAGAATGGAATCCCATTTAAGGGGTTAGTGATAATAAGTTCTGGGTTTGATGCCAATGAGTATGAAACAACAGCCATGAACAGACATGGAATGTCATTACCAACTAAGTTTTACAATTATTTCAACAAGGATGCCTTAAACTTGAGTCAATATCACTCCGATGGCAAGTTAATATCATTGATGGAGGGAGGTTACGATTCTAAGCCGATAATAGCAGGGATGTTTTCAACATTGACTGGTTTACAAAACCAAGAATGGATTGATGAATGGGGATCCACAACTGTTATCAAGGAATTGGTCAAGGGAAGTAAAGCCAAGTGGATACCTTACAGAACAAAGAAAAACAGTAATCAAATAATAAAAAACTGGGCTGAATCAGTGATAAAGCTGGGGAGAACCATGGTTGATGATTTTCAAACGGAATTTTATGATAAAGTGGAGATAGATCCATTAAAAATGTATGGACAGGTATATGGAGTTGGCAGCAATGCAGACAAAAACATATACAAGAGCATGCCGATATCTCAGTCAACAAGATCGCTAAGATCTACAACGACAAAGTCATCCACGTCATCAACGGAAAGTAGCAAACACAAGGAGTTGAAAGCAAATACAATTTTGAACATGCACTTTTCAGATGATGATGAAGAGGAATATGTGTATAATGAGGATTTGGAGAAATCATTCAACAGAACTTTAGAAGATGTTTCCATGATGGATATATCAAAACAAATGGAAGGATTGGATGTGTCCATGGCTGAAACAACACACAACCATTCATTGAGTGGTAGTGAAGTACCAAGAAGAAGTTTATTAGAAACTGGAATAAAAAACGGAAATATCTTTATGGGAAGAAGAAGATTAGGAGAAAATCAAAGAAAACAAAGAGACTATGATCTGCTGAAGAAAAAGTCAAGTAGAAGTATAAGATTTGAGAACACCCCTCATGACGATGATGATGGAGAATCCCTGCTAAGTTTACATAAGGAAAGGTTGACTAGATCAGGAAGACCATACTAAGGACTGTTGAAAATATAAACGTTACCATGGATTTATTAAATCTATATTATATACTACAAAGTATTTGTCTGCTCTGGAGTTTTTTTTTGCTTTATTTTGTTTTAAAAAGAAGGAACAAGAAATGTATAAAGGTGGTAAATATTCAAGATTAAGAGAAAAAATTCAAATAGATGTGATTTTACGCCTATTTTGTTATCCATATTGATTTTTTTTGTGTGAAACGAAAAAACAAAAAAAAAAAAAAACAAATATTAGATTAAGAACACTAAGATCACCATTGAATGAACGTTGTGATTACAAGGGTGTACAATATTTGATGAAGAAAAATAAATCGTTGCTGATGGTATAATTTATTGAAAAAAAATTCAAATGATTTGATAATCATTATCTTTTTACAAATATATGTTAACAACTTCGATGATAATGTACTATAATATCAAGGTTTAATCAATTAAAAATATATATATTGAAACCAACAACAAATAATATATATTAAAATTTTTACATAAAAAATATTCAACATAAACAAAAAACAAAAAAAAAAACAAGAATCTAAATGTCCAATTCTTCTATAACAAATAAAACAGGATCAGAAAGAAAAAGATTTAGAGAAATAGCCAAATCGTATATATTTGGCAGTTTTACAAAAAATCAATCATATCAAAATGAAATAGCCATACAGACATGTAGCAATCCAAGTGACAAATCCAATATTACAAATGATGTCTCTGAAAGTGATTTGTCATACTTAACCAACTCATCATCCAATGATTTATCAGCCACAGAGGTAAACATTGTTCAAACAAGCACTAATAGTAAAGACATTAATGCAAATGACGTGGACAGCAATACCAAGATATCGTTGACATCTTCAAGCTCATTATTGTCAAACAAAATAGAGCTAGATATCGACTCCGACTATGTTAATGAAAGAACTGTGTTAATTATTAGAGACGTGCCAGCAAAGATTGATATCGACAGTATTTTGCAAGCAGTTTATTGCGGCCCCATAGAAAAAATAGTTAAGGTGTTGAACCCAGAAGATAATAACTTAATAAAGTATTTGGAATTACACTTCATTAAGAACCAAGACGCTGAGTTGTTTCTAAAATACTCGAAAACAGGTAATTTCTTGGTTAATGGACAAAAATTAAAATGTCAATGGGGTACTAGATTCATCAATGAAGTTAGTAAGAAAAACTTTTCTAAATTGGAAGATTTGGTGTATCCAGAAAATGAACAAGTCTATTCTCAACATGGAGGATCAACAATAAGAACAGGAGCTCGTAGATGCTTGATATTGAAAAAAACTAATGTGGAACCAAAGAATGACACAAACAAAAAGACTATCAAAAACCCATATCATCTGTATTCACCCAACTTGGCCGCTTTCAACATAAATGAAGTAATCAAGGACTTCAAAGTGTATGGAGATATTATCAACATATCCCCTGTGATATCCAGAAGATTGTGTATTTCCATCAACTATTACGATATAAGATCTGCTATTCTGGCAAAGGAAGCATTTGAGAAGATGAATAGTATTATTAATAAAAAGTATTCTAATGAGTGGGTTGTTTGGTATGGCAAAGATGTTAACGACAAACCATGTATTTCAATTTGACTTTATAAATATATATATATAAAAAAAACCCCCCTATCTTTTTCATGGAAAAATTGACTTGAATGAAGGCGGGGATTAACTATAAATCTTTTCTCATATATTTATGCAAATCTTAAGCCTTTTCATCATTGATAGTTAAAGCGGCAATGGAGTCTTTTAATTCTTGTTCTCTCTTGACATATAATTCTTCAACTTGGTTTAATCTATCTTGAGCCTTCTTGATGTTCTCTATAGTCAATGTTTCTGATTTGGTCTTGGTTTCATCTCTGATGGAGATTAATTTACTAAAGACATCAGCAATCAATTCTTTATCATTAGGTTCAGGAACAGGTAATCCATGTTGACCAAGAACAGCAATGGAAATGACAGACAAGGAGATTTCCCCAGTGGATGAAGCAATAGCATCAACATCTTCAACCTTTGTACTAACAACAGGAGCAGCTCTATTTTTTCTTCTAGAGACAATTTTTTTAGGTTCGATGATGGAAGGCTCCACTTTTGAAGGCTTAGAGTAAGCAGGATTCAATTCACTCAAACACAATTCAATGTTGTTCAAGTCATCAATCAACACAGGAGTGTTTTGAGCAATGATGATGTCTTCCTTCAATTTGGTCAAGTCAGATTCCTTTTGAGCATACAACTTTTCAAACTTGTATTCATTTTCCTTTTGTTTCTTTTGAAGTTCTCTCTTCATCTTGTAAGCTTTGAACTCATTGTCAAATTGGTTTCTGGTTTCAGTGATCTTGTTGTAGATTTCATCTCTCTTGGCTCTCAAGGCAGTTCTCTTGTTGAACAATTGGTTGACAGCTTGTTGGTTTTTGTTCTTTAGAGATCTTTGTTCATTCAATTCACTTTGGACAGCTTCAAATTGCTTTTGTAGATGCTTGTTATCCAATTCATTGTTCAAGGTGTTTTTCAAGGAAATTTGTTGTTGCTTCAAGTCAAAAACTTCGGACTTCAAAGGTTGAACAGAAACTATAACTTTTTTGATCTTGTTCAATTCAGATTGTTGCTTGATGAATCTCTTTTCATCAACCAAGGATAACCCACCTTGATCTAGCTTGTTTTCAATATGAAAGATTTCCTTATCAACTTCACCAGGGGTTTTGAAGTCTTTGGCCTTTGAGGAAACAGAACTTAAGGTTAAATCAATGTTTTTGTTTGTAGCTTTGATTTTGGAATCAATTTGCTTTAATTGATCAAAAATGGCATTTCTTTTGACCTTCAAATCATTTTGTTCCTTGATGATGGCCTTTAATTCATCATTTTTGGAACTATTAGAATCGTTCTTGCCTAATAATGAATCGATTTCATTAGAAACAGAAGTGATTTCAGTAGATAATTTTTTCAGTTGAGTGTTCAAAACTTGTAGTTTCTTATCTCTGACTGATTCATCAGGTCTTTTAATGAAAGTGGATTGTTTAGTAGACATGTATATAATTAAGTTTTTAATATATAATATATATTGTGTGTGGTTGAAAAAAATTATGAGTTTATATGTTTGAATTACTATTATATAGATTCGTGTTTAAAAGTTGATAAACATTTACAAGAATGAAAAAAAAATTTTTCTTTTTTTTTCAGTTTTTTTTTTTTGCTGAAAGTGTGTGACAACCAACTTCTCATTTTTTTTTTTTAAATTTCGTTACGTGCTGTCAATATATATATATTTTTTTTGGTTCTAGCAAAATCCAATATTTTTAAGTTGTAAGAGATGGTGTGATACATCTTAGACTTAATATATCATAGAATACTAATATAAACAAATTATGTATCCTGTATTAAATGTTATAACTTTTTTGCTTTCTTTTCTGATGTAATTCATTGGTTTTTATTTCTGACAGGAGGATTTACCCCAAAGTGGTTAAATTTACTCTTTCCCAAAATAGAAACTCAATTTGGCTACCATAATATTTTTATAATATTTCTTTTTAACAGAAGAAAGAAAAAAAAAACAGATTTAAAGATTTCCAAGAAAAAAAATTTTTTTTTTTTTTTTTAAAATATATATATTTTCATATATTAGTAAAAAATTATCAACAAATCATCAAAGATATATTAATAAACAAAAGATTTAATCAACCAAGAAAATATCAAAAATATAAGGACAAACATGTCTAAAGAATATCAAACCAAAGTTGAAAATTTATCTCAACAAGATATTATATCTTTATTCTATACAGATGAGAATATTAAATCCAATGCCTTCATCCCATTGAAAAATCAAACTAACAGACTAAACAAATATACAAAGGATGATCTTCAAAACTTGAAACTAGACCATTCTGATTCCAATGATCTTAACTTATATGATGAAGAACAACTTAGACTCATGAAGGAACAATGTATTGTTATTGATTACAATGACAATGAATTTGCTAGTGGGTCAAAGAAGTTACTACATTTAATGAACAATATCAACAAGGGTCTTCTACATAGAGCATTCTCTGTATTTTTATTCAATGATAAAAATGAACTTCTTTTACAACAAAGATCATCTGAAAAAATCACATTTCCCGAACTATGGACAAACACCTGTTGTTCTCATCCTTTAGCTGTTGATGATGAAATGGGTATCAATACTGATAACCAATCCCACATTGGACAAATATCCTTAAAGGAAAAAGTTAACGGTACCATCACTGCCGCCATAAGAAAACTTGATCATGAATTGGGTATTCCTACTGAAGACACTATTTCTAAGGGTAAGTTCCACTTCTTGAACAGAATCCATTACATGGCTCCTAGCAATGAACCTTGGGGTGAACATGAAATTGATTACATATTTATTTACAAAACCCATAAAGGTCAAGATTTGACCATTTTAGGTAATCCAAATGAAGTCAAGGAATTCAAATACGTGACCATGCAAAAGTTGAAAGAAATGATGAATGATACCAACTTGAAGTTCACTCCTTGGTTCAAATTGATCTGTGAAAATTATTTATTCGATTGGTGGAAGCAATTAGACAACATAGAACAGCATGAAAATGATGACCAAATATACAGAATGTTCTTTTAAAGAGTAATCAACTTCACATCAGAACATGTTTTTATGATCAGAGATGTATATATAAAAAAAAAACGATAGAACAGTTAAATAGAAAAGAAATACCTATTGTTAATTTTTATTAATTTTTTACTTTGATTTTTGAACTGTGCTATTTACTTAAATATAATCAAAGAATAATAAATTTGAAAGTTGTATATATTATTGGTGAATATATTTAGTTTGATAAACTTTAACGACGGTAAAAAAAAAAAAATAGGAATGGGAAAAAAAAAAAAATGTCTTCTTTCTCTGCAAAGTGTTATTTTCTCATATTTTCTCTTTTTCTTATTTTTTTTTTTTGAAAATAGTCATCCTAGTCCATACAAAAACCATTGATCAAAATTTATAGTATATAGAACATGTCTAAAACTGCTCATTTATATAGAAACACTAAAGAAACATCTATTCAAATAGCTGTTGATATCACTGGTAAGTCCAATTTCAACTTCGATAAGACTAATAACCAATTCAAATCCTTATTTGAATCCAAACCTCACCTGAACAAATCTCCCTGGGAAGTTCCTACAAATGAATCATTAAATCTATCAAAGGACAAACAGTTTATATATGTGAACTCTGGTATTGGATTTTTGGACCACATGATTTCTGCTCTATTCAAACATGCTAACTGGTCCATTATTCTTGAATGTATTGGTGACACATACATTGATGACCATCACTCTTGTGAGGATGTTGGTATTGCCTTGGGAGATGCTTTAAAAATCGCTATTGGAGAAATCAGAGGTATCAAGAGATTTGGTTATGCATATGCTCCATTGGATGAAGCCTTGAGTAGAGCTGTTCTGGATTTCTCAGGTAGACCATTCCATTGCATCAACTTGGATTTTACCAGAGAATCTATTGGACAACTATCCACTGAAATGCTTATACATTTCTTAGAAAGCTTTACATTGTCTTGTGGTGTTACTTTGCACGTGGACACCATCAAGGGATCAAATGACCACCACAAAGCTGAAAGTGCTTTTAAGGCTTTGGCTGTTGCTTTTAGAATGGCATTGACTCCTACTGGAAAAGATGATGTTCCTTCCACAAAAGGTGTTATTTTCTAAAAAAAAAAAAAAAATATAAACCTAAATAATAATAATAATAAAAATCATCGTTTTTATTTTTTATTTTATTTCTTTATGTTTTTTTTTTTTTTTTTTTTCATATATACAGGAATATTCATTTATATATATTTATTTTTTAATGGCATCCAAAATTCTAGACTTAACAGTTTCTGTTTCTTTGACAGTCTCTTCTTCTTTAGGAACTTCTTCAGTTTTTTGTTCCTTTTCAGCTTTGGCTTTGGCTATGTTTTGCTTCACTGGTTTGTACAAGCTTGCATCTGAAGCTTTGAATCTTGCTGTGTCCAAATTTCCTGAACTTTCAAAGCTTTCAAATATGGTTGGTGTCAATTTTAATACATTCTTGGATCCATATCTTAATTTAGGATTGTAACCAGTTATAACATTTTCACTAACAAAACCTAAGGACATATAGTTGTTGTTCAATATCATTCTTGAAGGGATAACATGCTTGTGCTTAACACCGTTTGGATCTGTGGACAGTCTTCCATTTAATGAATATGTCAACCCTCCAAACCCACGTACATTTTCTGGAATTTGATCAATTTCACTTATCATTGTTTTGTTGATGAAGGCTTCCAATTCAAGTTTGAAATTGTTTGCACTAAAGTTTTTAAACTTCATCTTTTCTGGATAGTGCTTCAAACAGTACTGTCTAAATTTCTTTTTGTATTCAGGTGTCTTCAATGCTTCGATGATATATGGGAATTTTTCATTGATTTCAGCAAGATTGTAACTAACGGTACCAACTTCTTCAAATAAAGATGACTTCTTAATCCCCTCAGAGTTCAATTCCTTTACAGGAAAGTTGTAAAAATTGAATTTTTGCTTGTTCAAACTTGATTGTGAATCTCTTTCATAATGAGTGGCTTTGAATCTGGTAACTATATCACCAACAATTATGTTTGTATTTACACCCTCACTCGTAGGCAACTTTGCCTTGATACCAAAGTCTTCGTATTTGGTTTTCAAATGTTCATATGTTTCAACTTCTTGATGAATTGGATGCTTTTTACCTTGAGTCAAAGCTATTGAGTATTTTGATCTATTTATTATTGGATCCTCCATTGTATTGGCTGGGGCCAATCTAAGTTCTTTAAGCTTAGTAGCTCTAAATAATTTTTTCAAATCAGACATTATTTAATCTTAGGTTTAAATTTTCTTTCCTTCTTGGTTATTTGATACTTTTATTTAATTTCTTATTTACTCAAAAAGGATACTGATATCACTTAACTAAAATGAAGTTTAGAATCATGTTCATTAAAAAAAATAATAGAAAAATAGGTTTTCTTTGAATAAAAGATCTATGTAAAATTTGGTTAACATATTTTCTTCCAAAAAAAAAAAAAAAATTTTTTTTTTTCCTCTTTCATTTTTGGTTTTTTAAATCCGTTGCTCATCACGTGTCTCATCCACCTATGAACTATGAACTATTAAATACAATATAAGTATCTATAGCATTACCTGTATTCAATTCTTTGTTTATGACTTCAGAACTAGATCTTGTATTTTCTTTTACTTCATAAATCAATATTAATAGAACAAATATTGGAACCCCTACATATACTTGCATAAAGGAAGTTATTGAAACTCCATTATCACCTACTGGCCACAATGATGTCCAAAAGGTCAAGCATAAAATAACTATGTTTATAGCTATAGCTAGATAAGAACCAACAACACCACCTGAACTTATATATGATAGTCGCTCTAGCTTTATATTATTCTTTTGTAGATATCGTCTGAAATTTATGTGTGACACGCATATACTTGTCCACAAAACTATTGTGCTCAACCCTCCTATGCTAACCATGTACATGAATATCATTGAATAATTTGGTAAATATATTAAATAAGCCATGAGACCAAATCCAAAGGCAATACTGTTTGCCCAAAGATTACTTATCATTTCTTCATTTTTTAACTTTCGGGAAAGAAATTTTCCAAGATACCCATTATCACCCATAGTTTTTAATAAAACAACACTTGCTTCAATTGATGATAAAGAAACACTTAACAATGAAAGAATAATAACTACATCAACAAAAACAGGTAACCCCTTTATTCCATGTAATTCAAAAGCCAATGCAAAGGGTGATTTTGGGTAAGTCAGCAATGGGAATCCGTCTTCATCAACTGCACCCATTAAATATGGATTGGTATATGGCACAAGAAATCCTATAAGTAAAAATGGCAACACATAAAAAACAAACATTCTTCCTATGATTTGATAGCTTAGACTCTTCACTTGAGTTTTAATTTTAGATTTTGTTTGTCCTGATAATGATATTGCAGAGTATTCCACTCCTGAGCATGAAAATATAGAAGTTATAAACACGGATATAATTTTCTTGACTAATAAACCCTTCGAGGTTGTATTGAACCCACCTGGTACTATTAAATTGTTATTTTGCTTGTTTGATATAGGAGAGTACTTACCGATTAACCCAAATATTTGCATAATAGATAAAAATACAAATATCATCATCATTATTGCTTTGGATAAATTAAGACAAAATTCCGCTTCAACATGAATTTTTTTACTTGAGAATGAACACACTAAAATAATTGCTATGTAGAAAGTTACAGCTAGCCCTTTGAATTTTTGTAAGTTGATATAATTTTCTGTTAATAAAACAGCCGATATGATCTCTAGAGGAAACACAATTAATTGGTTTAAACAGTATAACATGCTCACTGCATAACCAACACTATCTCCTATGAACACTCTAGAGTAATCCAAAATGTTTAGTGATGACATATTTGCAATCAACTCACAACATGATAGATACATAAACACAATCATTACACCAACAATCATGTAAGATATTATTGTTCCATATGCACCTGCAGTGGATATTTGTTGTCCAGAGGCAAAGAACAACCCCATACCCATCCCACATGTTAATGTGGACATTACCATATGTCGATTTTTGTATAAGGGTGAAGTATGATCTTTTAATATTTTTTCATTGCTAATGGTGCTTTCTGTACTCTCTGGGAAAATATCCGAATAAACAGAAGATACAGGATTGAATGTAGTTAAGTCTTCCATATGTTGTATTCTTGTATTTTTCTTTGGTGGTTTCTTCTAAAATAAGTAGTATGATATTATCATGTTTTTTTTTTCTAAAACTTATTGAACATACATGTATTGATGCTATTTTAACTAATACTTTATAAAGTAAAGTGTATTGATTGTATTTAGAGTTAAAATTTACTGAAGATTTCATATATATATATTTTTTGTAAATAATTTTTAATTAATTAAACCTTTGTACATTGTAAGAAAAAAAATATAAATAAAATGATAGTAATTCATGAGGTTAAGTCCGGAGTATGAATTCATGGTGTTTTTTCTTTCTTTTTTTTTTTTTTTTTTTCTATTTGAAATTTCACCTTCCGTTTTAAGATTTTTTTATCAATTTTTTTTTTTTTTTCACAAGCTAATAACAACATCAAGCGCGTAATTTATAAACTGCTTCAAATTGAAAAGAAAAAAAATGTCCATATAGGGAAATAAAGGTTATTAAGAGATTTTTTTTTCTCCTCTTGGTAAAAGAGTTATGTCTCAGTGTAAATTTTATATTCATCTTTCAATTTTGTACAAGCAAAAATGGTAGTAAAAGAAAGAACATTTTTTGGTGGTTTAACTTAATTATAATTTAACACTCTATAAAAAATTTTGTACAAAAAAAAAGAATTTATAAATATAAACCATACACTAAACATTAGGTATAAACATCAATAAGTTCATTATATATAAATTTTAGTTAATATGCCATACATTGCTCCTTCCAAGAGAAGACAAATCGCTACAGACGCTCCATCTGGAGAACAATCAGCCCCTTCTGGTAACTTTAGCAACCAAAACTCTGGTTTCAACAGTGGAAGAGGTGGTTACAACAATGGTTACTCTAGAGGTGGTTACAACGGTCAATCAAGAGGTGGTTACAACAATGGTTATTCAAGAGGTGGATACAACAACGGCTACTCAAGAGGCGGTTTCAACAACGGTGGCTTCGGTAGAGGTGGCTTCAACACAAAGAGCTCTATAGTTTCCCATTCTCCTCATGGTAAATGGATTGATGGTAAACATGTTCCTGCTCCAAGAAACGAAGCTCAAGAAGTCAAGTTGTTTGGTGTTAAGGATGATCCTAACTTCCAAGCCACTGGTATCAACTTTGACAATTATGACTCCATTGAAAGTGAAGCCACTGGTGAAGATGTTCCAGAACAAATCACCGAATTCACCACTCCTCCTATCAACGAGTTATTAATGGAAAACATCAAGTTGGCTAGATTCACCAAGCCAACTCCAGTTCAAAAGCATTCCATCCCAATCATTGCTGCCAAGAGAGATTTAATGGCTTGTGCTCAAACTGGTTCTGGTAAGACTGGTGGTTTCTTATTCCCAGTCTTATCTGAATGTTTTGATAACGGTCCTCAACCAACTCCACCATCTCCAAACAGCTACACCAAGCCAGTCTACCCAACTGCCTTAGTTTTAGCTCCAACAAGAGAATTAGTTTCTCAAATTTACGACGAAGCTAACAAGTTCTGTTACAGATCTTGGGTCAAGCCTTGTGTCATTTACGGTGGTGCTTCTGCTTCCGATCAAATCAGAAACATGAAGATGGGTTGTGACTTGTTAGTTGCTGCTCCTGGTAGATTGATCGATATGATTGAAAGAGGTGTTGTTAAGTTAGACAACATCAAGTACTTGGTCTTAGATGAAGCCGACAGAATGTTAGATATGGGTTTTGAACCTCAAATCAGAAAGATTGTTGATGAAAGTGGTATGCCAGACACCTTCCACAGACAAACATTAATGTTCTCTGCCACCTTCCCAACTGAAATTCAACAATTGGCTCATGATTTCTTGAACAACTACATTTTCTGTACCATTGGTAGAGTTGGTTCCACCTCTGAAAACATCACTCAATCTGTTATTTTGGTTGATGAAGACACCAAGAGTGAAGCCTTGATGGATGTTTTGGAAGCCAATAAAGATGAAATGACATTGATCTTTGTTCAAACCAAGAGACTAGCTGATGGATTGACCAACTACTTGATCTCTCTAGGTTTCTCTGCCACTGCCATCCACGGTGACAGATCTCAACTTGAAAGAGAAAGAGCCTTGAGTGCCTTTAGAAAGGGTTCTGCCAAGATTTTGGTTGCCACTTCTGTTGCTGCTAGAGGTTTAGATATTCCAAATGTCAAGTTGGTCATCAACTACGACTTACCACCTGATATTGATGATTATGTTCACAGAATTGGTAGAACCGGTAGAGCTGGTAACACTGGTTCTGCTGTTTCCCTATTCTCTTCTGAAAACCACAAGCTTGCTTCTGACCTTGTAGCCTTGTTAGAAGAAGCCAAACAAGAAGTTCCATCTTTCTTGTATGAATTTTTCCCTAGACACATGAAGTCCAAGAGAACCTCCAACAACTCCATGGATATTAGAAAGCAAGGTAACAAGAACTCTGGATCCTCTTGGGGTAATGCCAGAAACAATGGTTCCACCTGGGGTAATGCCAGAAACAACAACGGTTCCAGTTGGGGTAATGCTAGAAACAACAATGGTTCTAGTTGGGGTAATGCCAGAAACAATGGATTTCAAAGAAACACCTGGGGTAACAATGATCAAGAATCTTCTCAACAAAATGCCCAAAAAAGTTGGTGGTAAGCTACTTGTGCTTTGTTTTTGTACTATACTTTTTTTTGCTTATTATAAATTAAAAAACATTTACATACACAAGGATGTTCAACCAAATAGCTCTTGGTTCTCTTTTAGAGTTAAGCCAAAAAAAAAAAAAATAAAAAGTATAATTTCAATACCTAAATTTAAATTTAAACTCGGATAAAATAAATCAATAGATTACAGGATTTTCTTATTGAACTTAAATAATTGTAATTGTGATAACTTGAATTAAAAAAAAAAAAAGAAAAATAAATAAATAGATAAAGATTATAATGTCACTAAAGTAAAAAAAAAATCATGAAATGAATGGTTCCTTTTATGACATTAGTGTAAATTTTTCTTTATCAAAAATTATTTTTACAAAAAAACAATTTTTATTGATACATTAATTTGTATTGATAAAGTTTCCTTTGTAGTAATGTGCTTAAGTATCATAATATTAAATGAATACATTTAAGCACATTAAATATTGATATTTTTGAAAATGAAAATATTAAAAAAAACAGAAAAGAATGTTAAAAGAAATATAAAAGATAAAAAATTAAATAAATAAATAAAAGAAAGTACTATAAACATTTAAGATATGATTTGTTATTTTTCCTAATTAGAATATAAACTAGTACATGTTATTGTTGATAAAATAACTTATAACTAAACAATGAATGATGCATTAATTCATGATTATCGATTACAGAACATAATTTTAGATAAAAAGAACAAGGAAATAAAAAGAGAAAAAAATTAGAATATCAAAGTAATAACGATAAAAGAAACTAATAAATAATGAAAATAATATAAATATGAAGACATTATATGATTCTTCATATGTTATTTTTTGTTTATTTTGAAAGAAAAAAAAAAAATTGAAAGTAATGGAAATATTCATAAACATTCTAGTTCTATTTTAATTAAGGAAAAAACTCAACAAAATTGATATCTTTAATGTTAAAAATTCGTTTTGAAAAAAAAAAAATTAAGTTCAAAATGTCATAAATGAAAATCCAAGCTTCAACAGTAAATATTCTTTTACAATTAAAAGTTTAGAAGTTTTCTTTTATTTTTATTTCAACAAATTATTCTTCTTTTCAACTGTTCATGTATATCCAATATTTCATCACAATACATGTTTAATTCTTTTAAGAAATCTTATATGTATATATATTTTTTTTTTCGTCCATATATATTTATATAATATCCTAGCTTTAAACATTTAAAAATATAAATACAAATTTTCATTTTATATATCAATTACTTTTGCTCAGTAATCTTTTTGCGTACTCAATGACTTGGTCATTACCTTCCTTTTCAACAAAGAAGATTTTTTTTCTATCATTTTTCCAAACCAATACACCAATGTCTTGGCAGTACTTGACCAGGTCGGTGTATTCCTTCATTGTTGAGAAGTCTGAATACAAGTACCCATCAGCACTGATGACTCTATCCAGTTCGATTTGCCACAGCTTGATCTGATCAACAACAGTTGGAGGGAGGATTTGCAACTTGAATAAATTGCCTTGGTCTCCCTTTCCATTTTCCATGTCCATCTGTCTCTTCTTCATGTTGTCTATACCTATTTTTTTTTCGAGTTGTTCTTCAGCCAACTTGATCATCTGCGGATGAGCATGTGTTTCCAAGTATGCCAGTATTTGTTCTGCAGTGATCCCATTCCTTAATGCTCTTCTGATGGAGTCTCTAGTGATTTGTCCCAAAACCATGTTATTGAAACGGGATTTTAGCTGAACAAATAGGGAAAGAATGGCTATTTGTAGAGGTGAATTTGCATATGAATAAAGCTTAAAGTTTGTTTCCAATATCACTGCCCCATTGACTAGTTCTTGGGAATAATTCATGTTTGAGGTAGTTCCTGTGTTGGCTGAGTTGTCCTTTTCTATCAATTGTCTCTTGGCAAATTCATTGGCCTCATTGACTTTCTTAATTTGTAACATCTTAGGAGTCATTTTATTTTCACTTAAGGCAGAACCTGAGCTCCCCTTTGTCTTGTCTATAACACTGTTCATTGCTGCGGAAGAGGTTCTAATACTTATGGCATCTGAAGTTAAGATGGTGGCCATTCTGGTTGGATAGAACCAATCTTGATCTGCCTTCTTGTATAGTAAACCATAATTTGAAAATTCCTTAAGTAAGAACAATTCCAACTTGTTCATGTTTTTTGTTGAATAAGCCTTACCAAATTCAAGAGTGGATAACATGAATAAAAAGTTCAAGATAACAGTTATGTCTAGCTTTAGAAACTCTGACATTTTCAAGTACTGTAAGAGCAATGACCATATTTGAACGTTGATTTCTTGTAATAAAAACTGGAAACCATGGTTTGTGATTTTCAATTCAGCTATTCTTTGGAATTGCTTTGGATCTTCTTCATCATCAAGGTTTTTTTGAGCAAAGATGGAGTTGTTTGATTCAGTACCCACCTCCATCATCAATTGACCATGTATCAATAGTTTCAAAACTGTATCATCAGGAGATTTCATACCAGGAGTTCCAACCATGAAGTGCAAGATTGTTTCCCACTTTTGAGCAGCATACTTGTCCAATTCTTCTTCGTTTATGAGATCTTCTAAAGGGATGTCCTTTTTCAATAAACCAAATGAGTTGTTGACATTCCCAGAGACAATGGCCTCTCTAAGGGCTGTTTGGAAAACAGTGTTCAACTTCACTCTTCCTGATTCATCAGCAGTGTTGGAAAACAGACTCTTGGTGTGTTGATGGTCTCTCTCTGTTATTACAAAGATACCCAGTTGTTCCAAGATCCTAACTGTTTTATAAAATTCCAAATATCCTGGCTGTCCTATGACCCATTTTTGGAGTTCCTTCAACAGTGGAGGTTGAATACCAGTTGAGGGCTTTGATGTTGTTATTTCAGCTTCCATGTCATAGTCATCCTCCTCCTCATTCTCAAATCCTTGGAACAGTAAATTCATCACTAAGAATTTACCAAGAGAGGGTAACAAGCGAAAAACAGATAAACTTGATGATGACTTTGAGTACAGCCTTAACTTCACCATTGATGGTAATGTTCCTATGTATTGTAGAATGGATGTTTTGAACATCATTTCATTGTTTCCATCGTTGTTGGAAGATCCAGAGTCTTCACCAGCATTGATAATATCAATTGGTTGATTGGATGTTACACTAGCCATTGTTGATTGTATGTTAAGTTAAAAATTTTTTATACTCAAAATTATTAAAGTTAACTTACTGGATGTGGATAGGTCTCTTTTGGATGGTTTAGATTGTTATAATTATATACATCTGGTAAGAATTTTATTTATTTATTTATTTATTTTTTTTTACTATTATAATATTTAGATGTTGGTGAGTGAGTGTGTTTTTTGTTTTTTTTTTTTTTCCCCCTCCCTTCATTGAGCTTGAACGACGGATGTTTCTTATTGGTAGCGTCAGTCTTTTATAAATCTGATCACGTTATTACTTCACGTGACAAACTCAGAGACTGCTTTTATTGGTTTTTTTTTTTTTTTTGTTTATTTATTTTTTGAATGAACCCAATTAGTTCAACTTCCATTTCCAAATAAAAAAAAAAAAAAAAAAAAAAATTCAGGGGAAAAAATTAAATCTTTAATTAATTAAAAAGAAAAGAAAAAAAAAAAAAAAAATATATTATTATATTCAATAATTAATGATAATATTACTTAAATATATATCTATATATTAATTATTATTATTTAATTACTTTATTATAAAGACTTTATAGTTGTTATGGACAATTATATATACAAAAAAAAAAAAAAAATTAAAGTTAGGTGGCTTCATCAATTAATCTTTCTTGGGAATCAATGAAGTCAACGTTATCAGCAGCAGTACAAGTTTCATAGTTCAAGAACTTTAAGATTTTGTAGACAGCAGCAGCCAATAAAGAACCTAATATAGGACCAACAATGTAAATCCAGAAGTAGTGTGGCCATCCTTGCTTTGAAGCAATGATTTGAGGACCCAAACTTCTAGCAATGTTGATTGAAGCACCGGTTGTAGGAACTAAAATTAAGTGGGCAACAAAGACGGAGAGACCAATGATTAAAGGGGCGATGTTGATGGTTCTTTCAACAGCAGTGAAGAAGACAACCAAGACAAGAACTGAAGTGGCGAACATTTCCAAGAACACGGCTCTGGATCTGTTGACAGCAGTACTCTTGGCATTGGCAAACTTGATGTCACCTGGGTATAGAGCATCAACAGTAGCGGCAGCAGCAATACCAGCAATGATTTGGGCAATGACCATGACAAAGAATCTGACAACATTGATGGCACCAATCAGCAACAACCCTAAGGAGACATTAGGGTTCAAGTTACCACCAGTGAACAATACAAAGTAAATACTAACACACAACCCAAAACCAAAACCAAATGAGATCATCACAACTTGACTTGGGTTGGCAGTGAATACAGAAGGATCAGCAGTGTATGCACTATCTTTCAAAGTAGGATAGGAGTTAGCATTTTGAGCAATACAAAAAGCAATGAATAAAAACATGAAGGTACCAAAGAACTCACCTAAGAAAGCAATGAAATGGTTTCTATAAGTGTTGTTTTTAATTTTGAACTTATCAAACTTTGAAGGTTGGGAATGGGTTTCTGGAGCAGGTTGTTTTTCTAAATCAGTAGTAGACATGATAATGTATATATTAGTAATATAGGTGGAAATGATGTCTTAATTATGTTTTTCTTTTTTTTTTTTTTTTATAAAAAAACGTTGGGTTTTGTTTTTTTATATATATTTAATTTAAAATAATTATTATAATACATTATTTATTAAATAATAAGGTAAAAATGAATATATTAATTTAAAGAAAAAAAAAAGTTTTTTTTTTATTTATTTATTTTTTTTTTAAAAAACTCAATGAATCTGCTGTTTAAATATCATTAAAAAAAAAAATAAATGAAAAAAAAAAAAAAAAAAATAAAACAACTGAACAGTAACCTCATCGCAAAATAAATTTCTTTCTTTTTTTTTTTTTTTTCCCTTTTGTTTTTATATTAAAAAAAAAAAAAACAAAAAAAAGAGAACAACAATGCAATAAAAAAAAAATAAAAAAATAAAAATCCATTTTATTCTTAAATTTCAAGAGAAAAAAAAAAAAAAAGGGAGAGTAAATCTTAAGATAATTTTCTTGAGTATTGCAATATTTGAAAACCATTTCATGCATTTAATTTATTAATAAATTAAATTTTTTTATTTTTTTAAAGGGAGAATTAGTTTTTTTCTTTTAAAAAAAAAAAAAATACAAAAAAAATAAAGGTAAAAAAACCCAAAAAATAATAACAAATGAAACTAAGAATCTACATATTTTCTTGTATTAAGAAGTTTATTGTGTGTGTGTGTTTTTCTTGTTGTTTTCATTTTAGTAAACATTAATTATTTCTTTTAAAATATATATTTTATTTTAAAAAAAAAAATGCATTTCATTTTTTTTCTTTTATTTTTTTTTTTTTTTGCACCTTCCCCCCATTGTTAACAAAACGGTTCTTTTTCTTTTCTTTTCTTTTTTTTTTTTTTAAAAGCTATAAATACTTTGAACAAAACAAAAAATCTTGACTATTTTATTATATTTTTAATATGTTATTTGTTTTTTTTCATTTTATAAAAGTGTTTGAATTAAAAATAGTAACAATTTTACTCTTTTCAATTATAAACTATTATATATATATATATTTTGGTTATTATTATTATATTTAGTGGTTCCTTATGTTTATTTTTTTTTTTTTGTAATTGTAGGAATTATACATTTAACTTTACAGTTTTCATAAAAATCTCTTTTTTTCTTTGTTTATTTTTTTTTTTTAATGTTAAATGAAAAAAAAAAAAAATTAATATATTAATTTTTTGAACATTATTTCAAAACTTCCAATTTATTTAATCCCTTTAATTATCAGGTGATCACATGTCTGTACAAACTTTCAAAAGAAGCTAATGAAAGTCACATGATCTCTAGACTCTATTAAACATTTAACAAAAAACAAAAACAAAAAAAAAAAAAAAAAAAATATATATATATACACATACAAAATATAAAGTAAGAGAATTCTTTTTGTTCATTTTGCTTTTCCTTTTTTTTTTTTTCTTTCTTTCTTTTTTTTTTTTCTTTCATAAACTAAAAGTAAAATATTATTTCTATTGGAAAGAAATAATAAGATCCATTTATTGGTCAATAAATGTTTAAGAAAAAAAAAAACAACAACATAAAACCTTAAATTTTTTTTTTTTTTTAATAATTGAAATCACCAATATATATATATATACATATATTCATAGTTTTCTTTTTCCATAAAAATGAGTGGGAATAGAATAGGTATTAAATCTGCTAAAGGAACTAGTACATCTGGATATGTTACTAAGAGTAAAGTTAATAAAAATTTAAATAAACAACATCGATACTTACATGATTCTGATATGGAATATTCAGATGAAGAACAAAATAAGAATAAGAGACAAATAGATATAAATGAATTGGTTAAAAATAAGAAAATCAAATTAAATAATGAAAAGAATCCAAATGTATTAATAAACAAATATTTCAATAATTTCATTGATTATATAGAAGATAATAACATAAAGTTCAATGATCATAAGGATGATATCTTACACTTGTATAAGCAAAAGCTTCTAGATTATTATAAATCGGAAAAGACAAATACGGAGCTCCCGCGTGCACATGACTTGTTGAATTATGAAAGACAAGTGAAGTTATTGAGTAATAAGTTTAATATTGATAAGGGGAATACATTACAATACTAATTAATATGTATGATCATCAAAAGTATATATGGATTTAATAATAAAAGTTCATTAATATAATCTAAAGAAAATAAAAATTGACTATTTGATTCATTAAGTTGAAAAAATCATTAAAAAAAAAAAAAAGAAAAATGAATAATATTTATAGCCGAAACTAAATAAAAAATAAAAGAAAAAAAAAATTTTTTTTTTTTTTTTATTTTTTTTCCTTACCTTTTTTAGATTTTCTTTCAAATATATCAAATCTATGTTGTTTTTTTTATTTATTTTAAATTTACTTCGTGTTAAAAAAAAAAAAAAATATATATATATATAATCTTTAATTAAATTGGTTAAAAAGTAAATATATTTTCTCATCAAATAAATAATATATAAAAACCCAAAGTTATAATCATATTTAATTCTAATACATTTTATTGTATAACTTTATTTTCAATCTCAAGAATAATTACAAAATATATATTCTTATAAAAAAAAAAAAAAAAAAAAAAACATAACATAACATATCAGAATATATCATTAACATTCAATAGTATTGTAAATATTATAACCATTATCACATAATTTATTTTGTATAATTGTTAACAATGGCTAGAGTTAATCCTAAAAATGTTCTAATTAAAATTGTATTACCCATTTTCACACTCTTTCTTCTACTATCTGTCTTCATAAGCAGATCTAATATTGAAAGTGTAAACAATGGCCAATCTGTTACTAAACATAGATGGGCTCATGAAGATGAAAGCAGCTTTTATTTCCCCTTCAGCAAGAAGTTTTCAATGCCTAAATATATATACAAGAAGAAAACCAAGAATTGGCTGTTCTTCCAAAACAAGCAAGAAGATTTGATTCCTCAATCCCACATTGCTCATTATGATTTAAACACTCTCCAATCCTCATCAGATGCTGCTGTCAACAAAGAACAAGTATTGATTCTAACTCCTATGCAAACTTTCCACATTGAATATTGGAACAACATCCTACAATTGTCTTACCCAAGAGAACTTATAGAACTAGGCTTCATCATTCCTAGAAACAAAAATGGTGACAAAACCTTGAAGGCCTTGGAAGCTGAAATCAAGAAAACCCAAACTGATAAAAAAGAATCAAGATTCAAAAAAATCACCATTTTGAGACAAGAATCAGAGGAGGACTCATTCAATGCTCTAGATGAAAAGGACAGACACTCCTTAGCTGTCCAAAAGGAAAGAAGATCCAAAATGGCTCTATCTAGAAACCAGTTGTTGTTCTCAACCATTGGTCCATACACCTCTTGGGTCTTGTGGTTGGATTCTGACATCATTGAAACCCCTACTTCCTTGTTGCAAGACATGACCTTCCACAACAAACCCATCATAGCTGCCAATGTTTATCAAAGATATTACAACGAGGAATCCAAGAAGGATGACATCAGACCTTATGATTTCAACAACTGGGCTGAATCTCCTGTTGGTTTGGAACTGGCCTCCAAAATGGCTGATGATGAAATCATTGTTGAAGGTTATGCTGAATTGGCCACTTACAGACCTTTAATGGCCCACTTCTATGAACCTAATGGTTCCCCATCCTCAACAATGAACTTGGATGGTGTTGGTGGTGGATGTACCCTGGTCAAGGCAGAGGTCCATAGAGATGGTGCCATGTTCCCTACTTTCCCATTCTACCACTTGATTGAAACAGAAGGCTTTGCTAAAATGGCCAAGAGATTGGGCTATGAAGTTATGGGTCTACCTAATTACTTAGTTTATCACTACAACGAATAAAATAAATAAATATATATTTATATATAAAATTAAAATACTATAACTAAATGTTCTTATGGTAATCTATACCATCAACAATATCTAGATGAACTTCATTTGTGATTGGTTTATGTTCAATTTTGGATGCATATTCATTAGCAGCAGTCATATTCAAACCCAAATAATCAACAACCAATTGTCCAAACATTGTATTTTCGTGGTTACCACCTACTCTCTTATGAGCATAATCATACAATGATTCACTATTGGCATACAAGTATGTATTAACATCAATGGCTGTATGTCCATGGGTGGTGAATCCTATTCTTGCTCTTGAAGATACCATGTCATTCAAATAATCTTGTAACTTTCCTGCATTCCTAACTTCAAATAAAGCTTTAACGCTTTGGTAATCAGTCTTGACATAATCAAATATTCCCAAGTAACCTTCAAATACTCTTTGTTCAATGTACTCTTTATCAATGTCATCATTTTGTAGAATTTCATGGGCTATGTATTGTCCAGAATGTTTAACCTTGTTCAAGATTTCAGGATACCAAACATAATCTGGATAATCAGAAGTAATTTGTCTGGAAATGGTCATTCCACCAGTTTCATGATCTGAAGTGCTGAACAGGATGAAGTCCTCATCTGGATGTGCATCTGCAAATTCCTTAACATATTCAAAGGTCTCATCAAAGGCCATGACCTCTCGAGGAATACAGGCAGCATCATTGTTGTGACCACAATGATCAATTCTGCTACCCTCAATCATCATGAAGAACCCCCTTTCATTTTTGGTAGAAGAATGCAACAGCTCCAATGCCAATGCAGCCTCCTGCTTCAAGGTGGGTCCCTTGTAATCCATGTGGTCCTTGTCGATTTGGAATGGTACATCGCCCATCTCAAATAATGACATGAATGGTAAGAGATCATTTTCAGTGTTGTTCAACTGTGTGTGATACTTGAAAAACTCATTGTAGTCATTAGCAACTGTCCAGTTTGCGTGGAGTTGCTCTATCAAGTCCAGCCCATCCTTTCTCCCCTCTTTGACAAAGTGTTGTAACCCTCCACCAATCATCAAATCAACCATCCCACTGTTAACCTGTTGCTCTGCAATCTGATCCTCTTGGGATCTTTCATCAACATGAGCTGAAAATGATGCCGGTGTTGCATCTGTGATTCTTGTGGTCACTACAAGTCCCGTTAGATACCCAGCCAACTTGGCAGCCTCCATGATTGTCCCACATGGATCTGATGATGGAGCAACACCAATGGCTCCATTGTATGTCTTCAACAAACAGGAAAAGGCAGTTGCACCAGCAGCAGAATCAGTCACCAAGGAGGAATTGGATCTGGTTCGGGAAGTGCCTATGAGATATGAATCCAAGTTCAACAAAGTCCCATAATCTCCTTGAGTTATGTATTGTTTATAGTTTCTGGCTAAAGTTAAATAGTTTGGCCCTGTACCATCACTTACAAAGAAAATGAAGTTTTTCTTTCTTGGTAAGAGAATACTCTTTGGTTGTATAATCAATAACTTAATAATAAAGAAGATAATTATCAAACTACACACCAAAAAAAACAAACTCTTTTGAATGTTTGACTTGGAAAACGATCTTTTATTAGTGGTTTCTTTAATCTTCTTGATTAAAGGGATTCTTTCAGATATATCAGTCATAATTCTAGTTCTTTGAACTCATCAATATCTTTCGCTACCTTTATATATATTTTTGTCTTGGATACGTTTTCTTTTTTTTTTAAACTATCAATAAGGTTGTGATAATATACATAGAAAAATTAAATATAGAATAATAAAAAAAAAAATTATCTATCAAATCGTAGGGGGTGTGTTAAAAAAAAAAAAAGGAACATAAACAACGATGTTTCAGTTTATCACCTGAATGACGGAAATAAAAAACTCAAATTTTTAAATCCATCAATGTAGTTGTTTTTTTTTACTAAAATCTCTTTATCATTTATATATAGGTGGTCGATATTCACTATTTTTTATTAGCCTCATCACCAACCAGTTTATGCATGTATCTATACCTTCTCCTGTTGTTGCAGAAATAGGCAGTATTCTTGAGTCAAAATCATGATCCATCTTAGCCAATGCCTTATTGAATGCCATTTTCAAATCCACAATGTCCAACACATCAGCCTTATCCTGCTTGTTCGCCAGTATCAATATCGGTATGTTTTTGTCATGTGCATTCAAGATTTCCAACACATCCTTTTTAAAAACATCAACACATGATTCCATTCGTCTATCAAAATTCTCCTTTTCTATGTCATCAAATGAGGAGTCCATTATGTATATTATAGCATGGCACTTGTCAAAGTACTTTGCCCACAGACGACGAAGACGCGTTTGTCCTGAAAGATCCCACACTCTCAAGACCATATCTGTCTTATTTGCTTGTCTATTGAAATCAGATTCTGTTTGTTGTGTTAGCCTTCCATTTCGGATTGGTATGTTAGCCACATTCTGACCCATTGTGGGCATGATCTTGTTGAAATCCTTGTAATTCATCCCTGATTTCTTCTTCAATTGTTCAAGAAATGTTGTCTTTCCTGAATTCTCTATCCCTAAAATCAATACAGAATATTCAGGTTTTTCATTGATCTTATGGTAAATAGATTGTACCAAATGAAACATTATAAAAACAACAATGAATATATATATGAGTATTATCTTATTAGTTCTTTACTTGAAAATAATTCTTAGAAATGGTAATAAATATTTAACTAAATAGCCTGTTATTCGGTTGTTGTTTTCAATATATCCAATATAATTTTTATCTATAAGAGATAGATAGAGTATTTTGAACAAAATTTTTTAAAAATACCAAAAAAAAAAAAAAAAGAAAATTCGAATAAAAACTAGGTTAATTTTATTATATAAGCTACCAAATGTTTTTCTTTTTTTTTCTCCCCAGTAGTGTCATATCTTATGAGAAAATTGTATACATATTTTTTTTTACTTTGTCAGGCTCACGTGCTAACCTTGTAACCTAATCATATTTCACAAATCCATGATGACCAAAAATATAAAACCATAAATTTAGTAATTCCTAGCTTCATTTACGTTAATTTTGATCAACTTCCGAAGATTCTGAATTGCTTTCATCTTCTTCTGATTCTTCACTTCCATTGCCCTCAACCTTATCCTCATGTTTCACCTCTATATCTGCAGACAATCCTGCTGGAGTGGGATTGCTATACTGCTCTCGTTTTTTCATCAACCAATATGATTCGTTCCATGTTTTTTCGCATATCTTCAAAAACTTTTCTCTATTCAGGTCGTTAATTTCCGTTTGTAACTTCCCTATAGTTTCCTCTGGGTTTGTGTTGAACTCAAACTTGAAACTGTCGTTGTTGATGGAGATGACTCCTTGGAAGTCAAACTTGTCAGTATGAGTTTCCTCGTCTTGTGTCTGTGCCATTGGTGGTTGGTAGATCTGTTGTCTTTCAACATACTGTGCAGGGTTTCCGTATGGGTTTTGATTGGTTAGTGGTGTTATGTAGGTTGGATATCCATTCATCATCGTCTCTCCTTGATGACCGTGTGCACTGCTCTGATTCATGTAATTCATTTGCTGGTGTAGCAGCAACTGCTGATGCATCATCATGTAATCGCCTTGATAGTATCCTGGATAGTTGTAATACGTTCCCACAGAATATGGTGCTTGTTGATAATATTGCGGTGTTTGGTTGTATCCTACATATTTTATTGATACATTAGGCTTTGCTTCTGCTGCAGTTTGTATGGTGTTCTTATCAACTTTGATTTTCTTGGTGAAATACTCAGGTTGTTTGTTTAGATCCAAAGCTGCTGGTTGCCTATCTCTTTTCAAAGAATTTTTTGATTCAGGTTTGTTCCCAGTGTCTGCTTCATTTGGAGAAATATCACCAATCTCTTCACCCTCATCAAATGAACTGTCCACATTCTCCTTTTCTTCATGAGCTGGGTTGGTGTTTGCTCTTGTTTTTATTTGTAGGGTTTGTTCTTGTACAACCTTTTCTACTTCCTTTTGGGTTTCTTCATCTAATCTCTCTCTGGGTAAACCAGGTGTAACACACTTTAACCCTAATTCTATGTAATCTTCTTGTTTGTCATCTGGAACAATCAAGGTTTGAACTTGATTCTTGGTACTGGGTTGTTTCTCAGTATTGACCATCTTGCTTATATATTTTGGTTCTTTGGTTTATATAAAAAAAACAAAAACAAAAAAAACAAAAAACATAATTTAATTGACAATATAAAAAAACTCAAAAATACGAGAAAAAAAAAAAAAATGGGTTTAACTAATAAAAAACTCTCATGGTTTTTTTTTTCTCAGTCTCGCTGTTCATATTTTTCCGCCAAAAAAAAAAAAAAAAGAGACAAAAAATAACAAAATTGAAAAGTAGTTTCCTATTTGGGACATATGCATTAGTTAAAACATGTTCTCCACAATCCTTTTTTTAAAAAAACAAACAAACAAATATCAAATTAATCTTACTCAGTATCATGTTATTAATTAATTTCTCTATATGAGTAGCTAACAAAGATGTATTTCCTTTTTTTTATAAATGTTATTTTTTCTTTCTTAAATTTAAATTATTAACCATTTTTAAATACAAAATGGTGGTATATGATTATATATTATTAAAATAAAGCTTAAATATATTTATGATTTATTCAATATGTTCAGTTTCAGCTTGTTTTTGCTTCAATTCACCATCTGTTAATGCAGCAATACCTGAAACAGCTCCTAAGTTTTCTATACCATCACCGAAGCATTCAGCTACTTCTTCCAAGGTTCTTCCGGAAGTTTCAATGAAGGTGAAACATACCAAAAACTCAACTGCTAAAATACAAACAAAGACCAAGTAGTATTTCCAATGAATGGCATCCATGGCAATTGGGTTGACAAAACCATTGTAAATCATGACAATAACTTGAACCAAAGTCCATAATGATAATCCTTTAGCTCTGATCTTGAATGGTAAGATTTCAGTGACATATAAGATTGGTAGACCGTTCAATGCTAGATTGTAGAAGAAGTAGAAAATGAAAATAAATGCCAAAACACCTTGACCCAATTTATGATTCTTGAAATCACCCTTTTGAGCAGTGGCTGATAATGCAGTCCAAATAACGAAAGAGGCTAACATACCACCAACACCTAACTTGACTACCAATGTTCTTTGTCTTAAGTACGGGATTATCCAGAAGGATTGAATTAAACAGATACCATAGTTGAAGATCATCAATCCTGCATTGATAATCAATTGCTCAGAAACCTTCTTATAACCAATAGAATCCAAAACCTTGGCCAAGTAGTAAGAGACTAAACCATTACCAGAGAATTGCATGAATACACCAATCCACATAACAATCCACATTCTCTTTCTGTTTGCATTAGTGGCAAACAATTCTTTGAAACTTGATTCTTTTTGAACAATGGCTTCTTGTTCTAAGGCTAATTGAATTTCAGTCAATTCATAATCAATCAACTCTTCACCTTCGGCATATCCACCTGTGTGGTATTCAACTAAGGTGTCTCTAGCTTCTTGAATTCTTCCCTGTGAGACTAACCATCTAGGTGACTCAGGAACAAAAAATGGAACAAAAATGACTTGTAGAACAGAGAACATACACTGTAATATGGTTGGCACTCTCCAGTTGATATCTTTATGAGTGACATTTCTTAAACCAAAGGTGATCCATGCAGCTACAATAGCACCCAAGTACCAGTTGGAGTTGTACATAACACCTAAAACTTGACGGAATGAAGGATAAGAAATTTCACTCAATAATGAAATGGCAGCTAAACTGGTAACTGTACCACCCATACCCATGACGATTCTTGCTGCCAATAACATTCCAAAGACATCTTTCTTTTTGTAATCAGAATCGTAATTGAATTTCCAAACACCAGCTAAACTTTGGATAACAACACCAATGATGATGACAACATTACTCCAAATGATGGATTTCTTTCTTCCAAACTTGTCACAACAGTATGAAGCAATAGAAGCTGAATTGATGATTGGTAACAACATGATCAAGTTACCAAAAACCATACCATTACTCAAGGCACCCAAGGTTGAACCGGTAACATTTCCGATGGCATTGTTGAATCCTGGTTCTGAGTATAATCCATTGAAAATGGATCCATCGTAACCAGATAAACATGATGCCCAAGAAATAATCCATACAGAAAAGATCAATTTTCTGAAATGTTTCAATTGATACCACTTTTTACCACCAAAAGTTGGCAAGACAGATTCAACACTAACTCTTTGTTCACCTTTATCCGCTAGATTGAAGTTCTCGTTGAGTTTTTTAGTGATAAGCTTGTTTTCTTCATCTCCGGAAGACGAAGTATTTAAATTTTCATTTGTATTCATTTTGAATGATAAGTTATAGATTTAATATGAGTTTTATTAAATTAATATATATTCTTTTCCTCTTTTAGTATTATATAGTAAAAAAAAAAAAACTCAATTGTTTTATTCTTGTTTGGTTTACTATTATACTTTCATTATTAATATTTAATAAACTATAACGAAAATTCAGAAATTAAAATTCTAAAATTGTCAATATCTTCTAACTTTTCAATGTTTATATATAACACGAAAAAGACTTTTGTGAACATGACAACAAATTTAGTTAATTCGATGATTTAATATTATTTGCTAATACCATTGGTGTTTTCAACGTTTATTTTGAATTTGAATATTTTCCTCAAATCCACTTTAAAAGGACCAAGAGTAATGATGTATACATAAAATGCAGCTAGAGATACAGAATAAAAATAGGAGCTTATCATCCTTTTTGCTATTTTTTTCTGTGAAGAAAATTCCAAAAATTGCTCTTAGTAATTATTATTCATATATTGCTATGACAATGGATTATTCATAAAGCGACTCATTCATGCCATCCTAAACATGTAAACAATTACTTCAGTAGAAGAAATGAGGAGTAATACTTATGGAATCAAAAAAAAAAAAGAAAATTAAACAAAAGAATTTCAAGTTTTTAGTGACTATTTTTTCTAGATTTGTTTTCAGTAATTTTTACTCCAGACTAATAAGAATAGTTAACATAAGTATCACAAAATTGAATAGTGATATATATCTTTTTTTGATCAATTAATACAAGTAAAAAAGATAAATAAATAAAAAGAGATTAATGATAATATTAAATATCTATTCTCAAATTTGGAGTATGAATTGTTGAATTGGATATCTTTATTTTTAGACTACTCGCTATTAATTTAATTCAAAAAAAAATTCATATATTGTTTTTTTCCTTTTTTGGAAAGTAAAAGTATTTTTGTAACTGAGAAGGTTATCATAAAAAGAGAGTAATGAAGTTGAACATAAAGTTTAGAAAAACAAAATATGTTTAACTTTGGATGAAGAAGGAATTTTTATTGATATTTAAGATTTGCAAACAAAAGAAAAATATATAGAGATATGTTCAGTATATCTTTTATAAAGTATTTGTTCTTTTTATTTATTTATTTTGGTTGCCATTTAATTTGATAAGTGGCAATGATTCGGACAAATGGAAAGAAAACCAAAAAAATATATATTTCTTTTAGAGAGAACTTTACGCGTGAATACCAAAAAAATAAAATGACACGTATAGCTTAAACAGTAATCCAACACTCATCATATAAAGGACGTATTGTATAACTATCTGCCATTCTCATCTTATCTATATCATTCAAATTCAAGTACTCATCTCTTTTGTTAAACTTATCGAACAATTTATTTCCATAACCCATTAACACATCTGATTGACTATCAACAACATTTCTACACCATTTTTCACTAATTTTATAATTAATCAAGTCTTTATTTCCAAAGATACTAGCAACTGTTGCCTTAATTTCGGTAACTGCCAAATGAATTCCTAAACACATTCTATTTCCCTGTCCAAACGTCATCATATTCTTTTCAAAAGTTCTTATTCTATTTTCATACGTTTCATCATCTTCATGGATTTTCTTTAGCCATCTTTCAGGGTTGTATTGATTGATTTTATCTCCAAACACTTCTTTATTTCTATGTAAGCTAAATGGCTGTGTTGATACAACAGTACCTTCCATTATCAAGTAGCCGCCAACCTTCAATTTTTTCCCTGGTGGAACAAATCTTCTTTCACTACCCGGTATTGCAGCATGCAATCTAAAGTTTTCCTTAATGATAGCATTCATTATTGGTAATTCCAAGTCAAGTTTGTTGTAATCAATGATTACTTTGTTGTCTTTGATAGGAAAGGTATTTATGATTTCATCATGTAGCCTTTTTTTCCAAACTTTGTTGCAAGGTCTAGAAAGTTCCCACAACAAGTATGTAAGTGTTGTTTGTGTTGTGTCTGCTCCAGCCAGTGTGTGATCTGCTATTTCACTTCCTATCTTGGCTAAATTTCTATCATACTTATCAAATAATAAAGACATTGTATGATCAGCTTTCTTCAAATCTTCGGATGTATAATCATTTGCAACCTGTTGTAATTTTTGCCATATCCACGCTCTTCCTGTTTTCATGGTAACATCCTTTCCTGAAATATAAGCCACATAATCATAAAGCTGTGGAACCATACATACCCAAAACCAAAGCGACGATGAATCTCTAAAAGAATCAAAAATTTCATTCTTAAACGTCAATTCTTTCCCATTAAAGTCTAACTGCTTCAAAAAGGTTGAAGATGAATTAAACCCAAATTCAAAGCCAGTAACAACATCCATTGCCAATGCCCCAAAGACAGAGTAGACATCAATATCCTGTCCTTTGTTTGCAATCAATACATTTACACAATCCTGAATTTTTTCTGATAAAAAATCACTATGTTTTAATACATATGTCTTTGAATATATTTTCTGCAGATCCTTTTTCTTGTTAATATGCTCTTTAGTATCACCAGTAGAGAATAAGTTTCTGTTAGAAAAGTTTCCAAATTGAGAATAGAAACCATTTACTGTCTTGCTTCCTTTAATGAATTCCTTTGGATAATTATCATTCAAATAAATCTTTTTGACTGTGTCCCTATCTATTATTGAAACTTCATTTGGACTTACTTGAACTATAGGTCCATATTTTTCATGTAAATGATGAATGTGTAACATTCCTTGTTCTTTTCTCATCCTGTTGTAAATGAAGAACTTACTAAACTTATAATGATATGGACCTGGAAGTTTTTGTAAGTTTAAACTGTTAAGAAAAAGAGGATAAAATAAATAGTTGTAAACAGCTAATAGCAGAATAAATAGTATTATAGCAGCAATCATTTTCTTTTATTTACTATATTAAACTGAATTAATAGGCTAAAAAAAAATTATCAATATAAGAAGGTTATATTTTATTTTTGGTTTACATAAGAAATTCTATTGAGCTTGATATTATATGGCTAAAATTAAGATTTATATAAAATTGAATTGCACATCTTTGTGATCTATTCTTTATTTTCGTATGTTCTGTTTTTATAAAATAAATAAATATAATTTAAAAAATGTAAATTAATATCTCGGTTATTGTCGCTGATAAGGTTATCTATTTTATTTTATTTTTTTCCTAAGAGAAGGATATTAATATCTCGCTTATTTTTTTTTCTTGGTGATATTCAAACAACATTTTGAACTAATTATCAAAAACAAAAAAAAAGATGCGAATGATTATCTGTTCTTTATTAGAATGTTTAGATTAAGTCCATTAAAGACAATGAAATTATGATGTTGGATATGATGTTTATTAATATCACCTCATGTGCTATATCATTCATTGCTGATATTCAAAATTCACAGCTTTTCAAAATTCATTTCAATCACGTGCAAACACTTTATTATTCTCTTTAGATTTTTTTTTAAAAAAAAGAGCAAAGTAATAACGATGATCTTTACGAAGGCTGAAAAAATTAAAATAATCAATTAAAGTTATACAACAAATACTTGATATAAATCCAACATATATTTCCAACAAGCATAACATCAAAATTTTAAAAAGACTTCTAAAAAAGAACCACTCTAAAAATGTTTATAAAATTTATTCTGCCAAAATCCAATCACTTTAGAAACTACATAACGAGAACACACAAGATAAATTACTCAACCGATCAACCAGTCAATAATGTCAAGAACATAAGACTGTATAATTTTTTAATGAGATATAAATTTATTCAAAAACTCTATACAAATCCTAAATACGATCACTACTTTCATAACCTCTTCAACACCAGTACAAAATCAGTTATTGTATCCTTTATGATCTTACATGAACTAACTGCAACAATTCCATTTGTAGGTTTGTGGTATTTGTTATATCAAAAGTTTGATTACTTGGCGGAAGATTTTAAAGATGCTGATATTGATTGTCTTTATCATGTGGATGATCCGAATAAAGAAACTTTGGGAAGGAAGATAGAACAATTCATGAAAAAATCTGAAAACGCTGTTAAGAGATTCATAGGAAAATTTGTAGACACTGAAGACTTAAATTCTGAACAAATAAAGTTTTTAACAGTTACAGGTGTTGTATCTTATGTTTCTGTGAAGGCTATTGCACCAATAAGAATCATGTTATCTGTTATAATGACACCAACGTTGGCAAACATATTACAAAAGGGGTTTAATAAACTTTTCAAATAAAAGCAAAGTGTTCAAATAATAAACCATATAACTTAATCTATATGTTTTATACTAATATGAGTATTGAATGGAAATATTTAGAGCTTTGAATCCACCATAAGAATGCAAAATATAAAGATATATATTTAGCTGACGTATCACACTTTGCCAATCATTTTCTTTTTCGCTTTATGGAGAACGGATTTAATATACTTGTCATTTTTCTTTTTTTTTTTTTTTTTTTCACTGTTTTATTCAAACTTACCATATTAATATTTCTTGATCTATATTCAAATTTATGTCAGCCCTTAATAACTTTTTACAATTTTGAAAGCAATTCATCAATAAAACACAGTTTGAATATAGAACCAAAATTTACATATATTAATAATAACTTAAATACATAAATAACCAGAGTATAAAAAATTTTTGTGAATATTACTTTTCAAAAAAATATTCAAATACATATACATATATTGATTAGTTAAGTTTTACTTCAATTATGAACTCAATTGACGATATAAATTCTAAAAAACCCCCTGTTGAAGTTATTTCTATAGAACCCTACAAAGCTAGGAAAGATAATTCTAGGGTGTCTGTATTGGATGAATATGAAATATTAGGATACATTGCTGCTGGAACATATGGGAAAGTTTATAAAGCTAAAAGAATCAATAATTCAGATGCCGATTTGAATGATGAATTAAAACCATTCAACCAAATTTCCTTTCAGCCTGAAATCAAGGAAGATATTGTTTCCAAAAATGCCAAAATGTTGACTGAAGAAACAAATGATAAATCAAAATCTAACAAACAATTTGACAGCCCGGCAGAATCTTCATCAAGTCTTTCCATCGAAACAAGTAAAGGTAAAATTCAAAAAAGTGTTGATGACAAGCACAATATAAGTGAAATGTCAAAGAAACCTAAAAGATTGCTCATAACTGAAGAATTGGAAAATAAATTTCTTATGAGGGATTCTTCTATAGATCCTGAAAACAATAAAAGCCCAAAAACAATAAGTCAACTTTTAAGCTCCAAAAGAGATGAAATAGATTTTTTCACTAAGAACCATACAAATGATGAACAGATGCCTGAACTCAATATAGAACAAGAAATCCAAGAAATTCAAAACAAAATCTTATTAGAACAATCAAAGTTAAACGCGGAAAGGGAAGCAAAATTGAAAGCCAACAGTAATTTACCACCTCAATTTTTTGCCATAAAAAAATTTAAAACTGAAAGAGAGGGATTTGAAGCTATATCATATATTGGTATATCCCAATCAGCATGTAGAGAAATGGCTATATCCAGAGAATTAGATAACAAGCATCTTACCAAGCTTGTTGGAATTTATTTGGAAAACAAATCAATATACATGGTTTCCGAGTTTGCTGAATACGATCTTCTTCAAATTATTCATGCCCATTCTCACCCTCATAAAAAATACATTGAGCCTAAGATGTTGAAATCTATAATGTGGCAAGTTCTTGATGGACTGTCTTATTTACATCAAAATTGGATCATGCATAGAGATCTGAAGCCTGCTAATATTATGGTTAGTTATGATGGTTGTGTGAAAATCGGAGATCTTGGTTTAGCTAGGAAGTTCAACAACCTAATTCAGTCCTTGTATACTGGAGACAAGGTTGTTGTTACAATATGGTATAGAGCTCCTGAATTGTTATTGGGTGTAAGGCATTATACACCAGCCATTGATTTATGGGCTGTTGGTTGTATTTTTGCCGAATTGATTTCATTGAGACCTATTTTTAAAGGTGAAGAAGCAAAAATGGATAATAAAAAAACCGTTCCCTTTCAAACTAGTCAATTTAAAAAAATATTAGAAATTTTGGGAACTCCATCTCCTAACAATTGGACAAGTTTACAAGAATACCCAGAGTATTATAATTTTGCCAGATTTCCAAAATATGAAGATAATCTTCAAAATTGGTATACTGCAGTACAGGGTAAGGACTCAACTGCATTGGATCTATTAAGAAAGCTATTGACTTATGATCCTGTAAAAAGAATAGATGCAGAAGATGCTCTAAACACCAAATACTTCAATGTTGAACCATTGCCTAGCCTGAACATTTTTGAAGGCTTAAATTACAAATATCCACCAAGAAAAATTCATGTAAATGATAATGATATTTTAGGATTAATTAAAGAGAAAAAAGATCTAGCCAAGCAACAAGTTGCAAAACTGAAATCTGATATGCTTAATCAAGCAGAGATTCTTAGAAAGGGTGATGAAAAAAATACCAGCAATCAGCAAGATGTAAATCATACCATGATACAACAAAAAATATCTAATATGAACTATCCTGCACAAATAAAGAACAATTTGAATCTCCTAACTGATGAACAAAAGAAGTTGTATTTGAAAGCTGAAAATGACTTAATTAAGGCTGCTGAGAAAAAACTCATCGCTAAAGGTGAATCTCAAGAAACAATTCAACATCATTTGAAACTTATAAGATTAAGAGTTGCTGAAGAAACAAGAAAGAAAATTCTAAATCAACAAGGCATGAATAACAACATAAATGTAGATACAATTAATGGTGTGACCATAGATTCTAATCAACCAGTTTCTGAGCAATTCAAAAAGCTTTCTAGTATATTGAGAGCTTCATTGTATAGACTTTTATCCATGTTCAATATACCATACAGTGCCACTGATACAAATCCAGAATTAATGAAGAAAATGGAAAAGTTACAACCATTGAAGTCACAATTTAATGAAAGTCAAATGAAAGAACTAAGTATTATCAAATTGTGCTATCAAAAGGAAAGAATGTTAAAGCAACAGATCCAATATTCTATAAATCAACAGAAAAATAACAGCGGCATGGAACCAGCAACTAAAAAGGCCAAAATGTAAATTATTATTTTTTTCAAACAAAGAAAGAAAAAAATTAAATTCCTATATAAACTATAAAGACAATATATACGCAATAATGTGGCTTTATGATAATCATTTTTTATTTTTTTTATTTCTTCTCTTTTGAGAAATTATTCGTTTAGTTTGTTCATCTAAACCACTTTTAGATGTAGAAGATTCAGCTTCTTCAGCGTTTTTGGCTTCTTCAAGCTTTTGTCTTTTATGAATAGCTTCTCTTGCCTTTTCAACACCTTCTTGTCTTTTCTTAACTACATTAGCATTTTCTATAGCAAATTCAACTACCAATCTTCTTCCTTCAAACTTATCTAAAACAATATTACTAGCTTCTTCCTTGGTTAAAGAGTCTAAAATCTCTTCTTTAGTAACTTCATGGGCATTTAACCATCTTAAACCCATCAAAGCAGATTTATGATCCTTATATTCAATGAAACCGTAACCTCTACTTCTACCAATAGATGCACCTTTAATTTCCATGATGATTTTAGCTTGCTTAACCAAACCTGTTTTTTTAGTCTTTTTAGCTTCTCTTTCCTTGACTTGTTCAATTTCTTCGGGAGTTAATCCTCTGTATTGATACTTGGTGGATCTATCATATTCTTCTTTACTCAACGGATGTCTCTGTTCATTCTTTACTTCAGTAGCAAACTGAACAACAGCCTTTCTGGCCAATTGTTTCAGAGCCTTTTCATTCATGGATCTAGGTATATTTCTTACAGCCAATCTGGTCATGGACAAATGCAAAGAAGGATTTGACTTTAATTGTTCAACTCTTAAGTTGTATGATTTTTCTCTGATGTCAAGATCTTGAGGAGTTAAAACAGATGCTAATTTGGATTTTTCTGTGATTCTACCTTCATTCAATAAAAACAAGTTTCTTCTATCTTTATCACCTGGAAGCTTACCCAAAAATTCTTGTCTCTTTAAAGCACTCTTTTCCGAAGCCTTACTAGCAGCTTCTCTGTCCAAGGTGGCTGTTATGGACAAAACTCTACCTTGATAAACATATTCCGGTTTCACATCATCGCTAATTAACAAAGAAGTTGAGTTTGATTCTGGTGCATTTTTCAAACAAGCTTCATAAGCCTCTTTATTAACAAAGGATACAAATGCAGTACCTTTAGGCATGCCTGTTTCTTTATCTGTAACAGGCAAAGCGTATTTAACTGAACCAAATTTACTGAAATGCTCCTCTAATGATTCTTGAGAAGCATCATAAGGAACATTTCTAACAAAGACAGAGTAATTTTCCATTCTATTCTTTGGCTTTCTTTCCTTAAATTCTTGGAAATTCAATTTTTCTTCATCAGTTTCTTCCTTGATATCATCCTTTATGTTTTCTTCTTCATTTTCATCTTCTTCACGAATTCTCTTTCTATTTTCACTAACTGGATTCTTACTTTGCCACTGTGTTTTATCAACAGCAAAGTCAACACTAACATTTCTTCCATCAATTTTTAAATCTTTAGCATTCTCAATTGCATTTTTACAAGAAGCCATTTTCTTCATAACAACAAACCCAAATCCAGACATTTTTCCGTTTTTACCTCTTGGAATGTATGCATTGTCAACAGTACCAAATCTTTGGAAATATTTCCCAAGATCCTTTCCATCTCTGATACTCCAAGGAAGATTACGGACAATAAGCTTAGGTTTGCCCTTGAATGCTGAATCTTCATCATTGTTATGTTCTTGTTTAATTTCGGTTGTCTGCTCTTCAGCTTCTGACTTAGGTTTTCTATCTCTTTTTTTAGCTAAATCAACTCTTATGATTTGATCTTTCAATTTCATCTTTCTAGATTTTTCAAGAGCGAGCTTACAGTCTTCATCTTCAGCAAAGTTAACAAAACCAAAACCTCTACTTTGTTGCTTGTCATCTTTTACTATAACGGCGTGTCTAATAGGAGCAATTTGAGAAAACCAGTTAGAGAATTCTTCATCAGTAACTGAAAATGGAATACCTCTGACAAACAAGGTTTTTGGATCAATTTCAGACATTATTAATGATTAATATATATTGCTTAGGTATACACCCTTTTTCTTATTTTGTTTTTGGTGTATTGATAAATATTTTAGATATTTCTTAAGAGTGTTTTTGAGATAACGAAACCTGAACAAAAATTTAATTTATTATGTATACGCCAGAAAGGTTTTTGAAAGTAAATTAATGTTTCAAAGCTTGATGAACGTATTAGTATTTTTCAATTTTTTTTTTTTCAAAAGGGGAAATTCTCCAAAAAGAAATTAAAAAAAAAAAAGAAACTTTTCCAAGGAATCTAAAAAGAAAATAAGCACATGAAAAAACGAGAAGAAATAAAATTTCAGTAGTTTTAAACAAAGACCAATATAAATGTTATTATACACTATTCTCCAATAACTGTGTAACATACTCTATGGCTTCATCATCTTTGTGATATTCTGCTAATTCTAAAGCTTGTTCGTACCTTTTACATTCAATATAACTGTTGAATTTTTCTTCAAATGGCCATTCGTTATTCGGTAAGTTAATCATTTTATTAGCTTCATTGAAATACTTCAATTCAATCAACTTTTTATAAGTTAATTTTAAATACTTACTGTTTTTTCTTTGACTTGAGAGTACCAGAATTCTTTCAATATCAACATGTGATGTTGCTATACAAGACAAACATTCATAAAGATATAGTTGCTTACCACTGATGTTGAACATGTTAACGAACTTATTTATTAGGTTTTTGCTACCATATAATATTAATAATGATAGAGTATCATTCAAAGTCTTCCCATTCACATCAATCTTGAACTCATCATATATTTCTTGTTGAAAAGTTGATAACTTCAGATCTCGCTTTATAATACTGTGGCATTTTAAAGACTGATTTGAATAGTTATTTGTATTTTTTCTATAAATTACATCAAACTGTGTTAATGTATTATTTTTAGACACTTGGTTAGTCGCATCTTTCTCTTTAATTAAGTTCAACAAATTTATTACTTCATCCATCTGAATGTAGTATTCATATGACAATCCAAATTGTTCCGGAGACAATTCTGTCTTTTCTAAGATTCTAAAAAACAAATTTAAGTCAAGATTTTTGTCATTCATCATCAAAAATTTGGCCAATCTTGAACTTCTAAAATCTTTTTTATACTCATACAAGGCATACAAGAGTAAGAAGGAATCACCTACCTTGTTTAACGTATTCACCAAAACTTCATTCAAATATAAATTCTCTTCATCATTAGTTACAATCTTGTTAAGCTCCAAGAGTGGTACTATATGTCTTTTGAGAACTGGATCTTTAAAAATCAAGTTTTTAGCCAAATCAATTCTCTTTTCTTCAATACAAGTTGAAAACAATGCCGAAAATGGAAAGGCGACCTTGTTTGGGTCCATGTTCAATGTTTCAAATAATTGCTCTATATCCTTGAACAACTCATCATCAGACTTTTCATCGTTTAGCTTGATTTTTCTTGCTAAAAAGATTAGTAATATATCCACAACAAGATTATAATCTTTTAAATAGAATGCAAGTTTCAAACACTCATTAAGAATGGGTCTTTTATTATTTTTGGTGTGACATTCCGGTCTATTAATTAACATTTTTATAAAACGTTTTATTCCAAAGTTTTTGAATTCCTTATAAGTGATTCTATAGTTCAAGCAATCCTTAATATTGTTGAAAATTCTTAATTTTTGACAAGCTTGTTCAAATTCACTATTCATCTTTTTAATAATATCAGTATTTGAATCTTTTAATGCACCAATCAACATTGAGCTTTTACCCCAAGTAGCACAACTCAACAATCTTTTTTGAACTAAGGGATCAAATTCTTCTAAAGAGGCCTTAATGACATCAAGAACAACTTCAGTTAAATTCAAGTTTTCCAATACCGGTAAAACTTTAGATATCTGACCTTCCTGATACATCTCAAAGCAGTCACTCAATATGGATGATTCATGTGTTGACCCAACTTGGAAGAGATTTTTGGTTACATTCTCTATTTTGCTTATCAAAAAGCATTGTTGACTTCTTGTATACAACTTAACTCCATCCAAGCATGTTACCATGTTTATTATTTTGTTTTCGTCATTGTACCAAAAAGTAATGTTTGAGCCAGTTGGACCAAATAAAACAACTTCGTTTTCCTGCTCATTCAAAGTTGCTATACAGTCGTTGCTTACCCATCTGATCAATTTAGGGTTGAATGATAACTTAATATCAACCAACTGCCTTAAATTTGTTGAGTTATGGTTAATAGCAAATATAGTCATTATTTGCTGCTTGTTGTTAAATAAAGATAAGAAGCTATTAGAGTATGAAAAGCACCCCTTGTCAAAGTGGATGTTAGTTTTCAAAATCTTCAAGCCTCTAACAGAGTTCAGTAGCAATATCTTGTTTTCACTAAGAATTATTACATTATTATCCTTGTTCACAATCCAACTATCGTTATCTAAAATTGCGTATCCATCTTTACTTGTGTTATTTTCATAGATTATATTTACTGTTCTTTTCTTGAGGTCCAATTGATAAAAACTTTGTTGGTTCTTAGATAAGATTATGTTGTTTTCCTTCATAGTCCATATTTCATCTGTAGAGTCATTATCGTTAATAAAATCAAGTACATACTCATTAACAGAATCATTAAACTCAGTTACAATGATGTTATACTTCATCACAGCAATAAGATATATTGTGGCAGTATCAAAATCACGATCCCATCTCACTGCCACCACTTCATTATCCTCATGGTCCCATTCATGATTAACTAATGAAACTGTGTATAGAACTGTTGATGGCTGACCAAGGGATTTGACTGTCAATGATTTTTTGTTAGGTGAGATTTCAGCTATCAAATCAAAAAAGTAAGATTTTGTAATGTCGTAGCTGACATCACTATTAGAAAGAAGTGAATCATCAAATGTGAATGGTATTGATGTTTTCTGATTACTCATTAAGGGTCTAGATCTATAATAAACATCATCTAATCTTTCCCAATTCAGCAAGGACTGAAAGTGTTTGTGATTTTGTGACATGACCTAGTCTTTTTTTATTATTGTTATTTTTTAAGTTATGCACTGGATTAATTGTAATAACTGTAATATTGTAGATGATGGTTATGTTTGAATATCAGTTTATTTAATTTGTTTACTATATATGTTAGCGTATGTGCTATTATTTCAGCTTACACTTTTTTTTTTTTTTTGGTGTGTTAACAAGTAGCCTTCATGTTGTTCAGATTGTGTAGCGCATATTAAAAATATATGATCCTTAATTTAAATAACAAGAGAGGAACCAAACTTTTTTAAAAATGAAAAATACGTATAAGATTTTTTAACTATTTTACTTAGCTCAAGTATAAAATTTTTTAAAAAAATATATTTCTTAGTTTAAAGTTTTAAAATCAATAGGTTTATAGTAATATTTCCCAATGTGTGTTAAAATTGATGATCTCATCTTAAGTTAATTACCCTTGAAATGTTATTTTTTTTTTTTTGTTAGCGAATATCTTCTATTTTAAAAGCATAATTAAATCCCTCCGATTGATTTCTCCATTAAACTAAACCAATCATCATGGCTAATAAAGAAGACAGTGTATTGACAAATGAAGACAACGATCCAGTTGTATATTTAAAAGGAAATGATAGTGATGAGAACATAGAGATTCCTTACAGACTAGTAACACTATCACCAGTATTAGTGAAGTTCATTGAAAACTTAGAAAACCAAAATAACAAAACCATTGAGGGTAATGATGTTTATGAGGTTCAATTAGACAATTTAAGTTATAACATCCTAAAATATGTTAAGAAATATCTGGAATATAAATATGAAAATGAAACCTTAATGAAAAACTCAAATAATGCCAGTGTCGCAGATTTAGATATACCTGACTTTGAGTATCCCCAAGAATTGTCCTTAGAATTGCTCATGGCTGCAGATTACTTAAACATATAAATATATATATACAATAGCTATATCTTTAAATAATCATATAAGTTCTCGAGAACAAAGAGATTAAGGTGAACAAATGTTGCTGGCTTTATATCACTTAATTTAGTGTGCTTTTGACAATAAGGACAAGTGATTTCCGGTTGGTTTGAATTTATCAATGTATAATCAAGGGATCCATTGTATTCCATACAGAACCAGTCAGTGATAGCCTTTTGACCAAAGAGATGACCACAATTCAGTCTTCTCAAAGAGTTTGCAATGTTGTTGATTTCTGTTTTTGAAACACTGCACTTCAAAAATGGATGAAATTCTGTTAAGTGTTGTGGAAGTTGTACTTGCTTAACAAATCCACCGTTTTCTATCAAGCAGCTTCCGGGTGTGAATTCCTGTCCATATCCATCAATGTAATATAGAGCACCTTCTATGAACGTTTGCGCTGATGATTTCTTAGATTCATTTGGCTTTAGAGTGTAGTAGAAATTCTCAACAAAATCTATTAACATTTGAATATCAGTGCTCAATATATCATTATGAAGTATTTTATTTAGCAGCAATTCACGTTCGTCATTATCAACAATCCTTAAAGCCTTAACAAAGAATTTAATGTTCAATTTGATTAAGTTTATCCGTTCTTCAATCCTAATGTCTATCTCGTTATATAAATCCATTAGCATTTTGATATACTTGGAGGGGATGATATCATGCACATCAACATTAACAAGTTGTAAAATTATTGAATAGAGCTCATAGGTCCATATTAATATGTTTACATCATCATTATTCAATTCAAGTACAATGTACATTCTTGTTTGAAGAAATTTAATTATCATTGAACAATCACCTTTTTCTATAAATTGTGTGATCATGATGTTTATATCAAACTCGTTCTCTGAAAGATCTCTTTCTTTTATCCCCATTTTGTAGTCATATTCGTCAACTACGTTCTTAGCCACATCGTCATATATTGTGTAGTCTGTGTCATCAAAATTAGCGTAGTTTAACAATGAGGGCTTGGGTATTTGAAGTTTTGAATAAGCGTTGTTTTTGTATATATTGAAAAAGTTCTCAGTCTTTTCAAATTGACTGTTTAATTCTTTAATAGATTCTTTTGTGTTCACACACTTGGTACCATTCCACAATAATGAATGTGTCAGGTTTGAAGATTTGTCCAAAGATTGTATTAAGTTGTCGACATCTCTAGAGTGTTTGGTTTTTTGCTTCTTAGTTTCTTCTAATAAGTCTGCATACAATATTGTCATTGTCAATATAATTTTATATTAAACACTTATATAACTATAAAGCTGGGGTTTTTATTATTATTATAAGAACATATTCTTTCAGATTAATTTTTTAAAGGGCTTATCTTAAAAGTTAATAAATCTTAATCCATTTATTTTTTTTTTTCTCAGTCGGCTATGATAAGAACTTTATATCCGAAATTACAAATTGAAGATCAAACCAAAATAGAAACATTAATGAAGCATTAAATAAAAGAAAATGAAAGTTACTAATAAAACAAAATCATATAAAATTGAAATTCCAATAATGAAAATAATTTTCCAATCGGTATAGCTCATCTTCGTATCAAAAGAAATAATCAGAAATGAATAGCTTTGCTAATAAAATGCATTTTAAAATTTCATCTGGTTTTTCCTGTTAAACATCTTTCTAAGTGTTGAGCAAATCTATTAGATAATAGCTCTCTCTTACATACATCACATTTAACATAAACGGCCTCTGTATTGTTGGTTGAATTAACAATATTGGTCATTGGGTTTTTATTGCTACTAGTTAAGTTCATTCCATTTGGTTGTATATTTGGCGTATTTGATTGACTTAATATGATATCCAAGGATGTTTCCTTTGTAAATTTGTCCTCGTTACTATTGGATGCTGTCAAGTCAGGACTGTCTTGATCCATTTTATAGATTTTTTCCGGTAATAAGTTTTTAGTGATTTGTGAAGTTGTTGGTATGATATATTGAACATTTTCTGATCCGTCGTTATTTGTGCTTTTGCTACTATTCGAACCAGTACTGTTAGTAAAAACGGACATGTTGTTGCTGTTGAAAAGTTCTGAATTGTCTTTATTGGCTAAGATATGTCTCAAGATCTTTGAGGGTTCTTGTAAATCCAAATATGTAGTTGTGATTTCTTTTTCTACAATTGAAGCAATCATTTCCTCTAGCAAAATGTCTGCAAGGTGCTCAATACCTTCACTCATATTTTATACACAAAATTGATTAACGGTTTATTACAAAATTGTATAGTATATGAAGGACCAATAACTTATTGAAATATAAATTGATGATAATTTTCTCATCAAATTAAAAAATTGAGTAAACGTCCTAATGCACATTTACGGATGTCTGTAGTTGGTTTTTTCTTTTTTTTTTGAACTCTTCTTTTCAAAATCGGATTTAATCAATTCAATAAAAAATATATTGATTAATAAAAAAATAAAATACTATATATATTTAAAAGAAATAGAAAAGAACTTATAATTTAACATCTTTAAAACTATCTTTGATGAATTCGTCAGAGAAGATTTTTTTAGCCCAAGCAATTACTTCAGGATTTTGAGATTTGTATTCCTCAGTCAACCCCTTTTCAACAGAATAATAGAATGGAATAGTGGCAGCAAAGTCAGCTAATGTAGGAACATCAGGATCAGCTAAATATGTTTGTTTCTTTAAAGTTTCACCTGCAAACTTGGCAAAGAAGTCCAATGAGTTCTTAGCACTCTTCTCAGCCAACTTGTCATCGTTTTCTTTAACACCAAAAGTCATCAACATAACATCAGCAGTCTGTGGGATATATTCAGAAGTTACAAAAGAAATCCATCTTAATATATCATTGTGAGTTTTGATGTCAGTGGTAGTATCTTTTGAACCATATCCCAATTGAACGGCTTTGTCAACCTTTGGAATCTTTTCTGAAATAGCCTTCTCAATCAAGTAGTTAGCGATAGCAGTCATTTCAGTTAAAGTGAAAACATCCCCGTTGGAAGAAGTTTCCAAATATGAAGGGAATTTTTTCAAAGGGAAGTGTTCAATGAATTCTTCATTATTATAACCAGAATCAGTTTGTTTCACATAAACTAATTCCACAGGTAAGTCTAAATACTTGACTAAGTCTGTGAATAAAATCGATCTACTGAAAGGTAATAAGAATAATTTGGCTGTCATTTTTGTTTTTTGTTTTCTTTGGGAGTTATATATTTGATATTAATAATATAGATTGGTTATTATTACTCTTTTGCTCTATAATTAAATCATTTTTTAAGTTAAATAATGATCAGATACCTCTATTATATATGATACAGAAGGTAATGATTTAAATTACATAATTTTCCCCTTAGTTTAATTTTTTTTTTTTTTTTGTTGAATTCTTAAACATCCGTTTCCCCTTATTTTTTTTTTTATTATTACTATTTTAAAGTTCTAGTAAATGAAATAATTCGTGATAATATAATTTAATGATTAGCTAATTTATACAAAATTTAGTAAATAAATACGATTTTTGGTTGAAAATGCTAATGATGCTTCTTTTTTTCTTTTTTTTTTCAAGAAAAATTGCTATCAGCTCTATTTTTTATGTTTTTATTTTTCGTTTACTATACATCGTGGCAACAAAAATAGAAACATTATTGCGCAATACTTTAAAATGAATGCGTGTTTAATCTATGGCTGATCATCGGATGACGTACTGTTTCATGAAACCAATCCATGGCAATTGGATGCTTACTACACCATTCATCATCATACTCTATAGAAAAAAAATCTATCAATGTTGACACAACAAACAAGTCACTTATTGAGGGGTTATTATTACTCACTAAAAAGCAATGACTAATCAATTCAGGTTCAATAATTTTCTCTATCATGTAATATACCTTCTGAACATGTTTCTTGTAGATATCTTCATCATAATCCATGGATTTACTTATTTTCATCTTGTAAAGTATTTCAATTACAGGGAAAAACTCATTTGTGGAGAAACAAAGCCATTTACAATTTGCACCATATGCTTGCAGATCTGCAATTTCACCAGTCAACAACCTTTGTGCTTCACTGGCTCTCTTGGATCCACTACTGTTCACTAACTTAGATAATAAACAATACAGTATGGCAACAACCTCATTCATTTTAAAAACATCCTCTTTGAAATGTAAATTGTATGTGTGGTTGTACATAATAAAAGCAGGAAACTTTTTCAAAGGGAAATATTTCACAAACTCCGGGTCATAATTTTCAGGATGTTGTAAGTCATTGTAAACTATGTCGATACCTTCGATTTTAAAATAATTAATTAGATCAACTACAATATTAGATCTACCATTTTTTAAAGCAAACAATTTACCATGAGACATTATTTCAATGGGCGTTTTTTTTTTTTTTTTTTTTTTTTTTTTTTGCTTTTTATATATTGATAAAATATGTAAATTACATTTTAGTTATGAACTATATTATTAACACATAGACTGCATTTGTATTTATATAAGATCACCAATATTCCATTGTATTGATTGTCTAAATTTAAACATATGAAATTATAACTTTTAAGGCTTTGATTTTTGTATATATAAATTTTTTTTTTTTTTTTCAATTGTCTTGGTGGGGTAGTGTGTGTGTTTCATTTTTCTATCAGCCACTTTTTTTTTAAAACAAAAAGAAAACAAAAAAACAAAATCTCCATTCAATTATTGCTATTGTTTTAATACAAGTGATTATTTATAATAGTGGACAGAATCACGTGGATCTCGGTGTAATTATATTTTTTATTGCAATAATATGGATGATTTCATTATATGACAAATAAAACATAATAGAGACATATCTTCGGAGCATATTTCCTCTTTCAGTAAATATATATATATATAACAAAAACTTGACTCCTCTTTTGGAAAACAAAAACAATTTTCACAACCCTCAACAATAGCAATAATTACAATACAAAAGTAATGACAAAGTTTGCAGATTCATCATTGATCCAGTAATAATCAATTTTATTCGATTCTTCAAATATCTTTTAAGTAAATGAAAATAAAAAAGAGTGATATAACCAAAATCCAATTAAATATTTGTTTCATATCATATCAAATCTTTAAATAGATCATTTCCTTCTAAGGATACAGACTTCTTGTTGTTTTCTGTATTATCTTTTGGTTTTGAGTACAAGGCCAATATGGACTTTTTTAATTCTGTTCTATCAACACTTTCCTTTTGTTCATACAATGAAGTCTTTGAAAAGCTTTTATTCAAATCAAACATACTCTTGGTTTTTTCAGGTTCCTTTTGTCTTGTTTCCTTTATAACTGGTTTCTCTATGATATCCTCAACAACTTGTTCCTTTTGGTTATCATACCTGTTGAACTCATCATCATTCAAGTACCACTTCTTATTTTCGTACTTTGTCTTTATGTAACTTCTTAATTCATCCAATCTTGGTACATACTCCATGATCTTACCATTGGAAAGCATCAACTTCCCCTCGTACTTCAGGTTGGCTCTGTGATTCCCCCTCATCTTCAACAGCATCTCTGTATCTTCATCCTTCCAAGAATCCAAGTCCACTGACTTCACCTTTGTTATGTGGGTTCCCAATGACCTGTGTATACCTGCACATTGTATGCATATTATCAGGCCCAGTGAGTAAGAAGCCCATCTGGGATTGTTCTTTCTTTTACAATCACCACATTTGTTGTTGGATGGAAACTTGATTATACTATCTAATTGTTTCTGAACTACTGAAGATGTTGACATTAATCTTTATTTTCGTCTTTTTTTTTTTTTTTTTTTGAAAAATTTAATATTATTATTATTGACTTATGATACTATCCTCTTTTCTTGGAAGTAAGATCTGTCAGGTTATTGTTGTGTTGAGAATTTATTATTCTATTCCTGTTTTTTTTTTTTTTTTTTTTTTACTTTTTTGATGTTTTCGATTAGTTGGGTTTTTTTTTTTAACTTTGATTTTTTTTATTATTTTTTGCTTGTTTATTCTTTTTGTTGAATTTATTTTTTTCTTCATGCTTGGGTGTATTTTTTTGAAAAGTTTTTATGTTGGCACGTGACTCCCCATACCTACCAAACCCATACTCAAGAATATTAATGTACAATTTTAACTTATCTGGATGGAGCTTCATATTGTTGAATGAGTTTAAGGCCTCATTAAAAGTCATCCATTTCCGCATATTATTTCTTTTAATCTTTTCTGGGTAATCTCCCAAGAACTTTATGATCTTCAACTTGTAAACAAAAATTTTATGTCTCTTTGATGAAAACTCATAATTGTTTGTTACATCTTCCTCAATGATTTCACAAATACAACCAGCTTCCTCATATACCTCCCTTAACACAGTGAGTCCCGAAAAGGGCCATTCATCATATTCACATCCCCCTTTAGGGAACACATATCCTTGTTTATCTCCACCACGACCAATCATGAGCACTTTATCATCCTGTATAATCAAGCCTAAAGATATATATCGATCGTGATCCTTGTGGTTTGTTATTGGAATGTTTTGGTCACGAGATGTAAGAATCTGTGGGAGAAACACTTGATTCTCCCTACCAATCCTTGCACTGTGGAGATCCATTTGATTAAACAGAATATTCTCCAGTGTCTTTAAATCATTCAATGGCTTGATCAAATCACTGAACAACCTCAAGTATGTCAAACTTAAGAGACTTGTACAGCTCAGATCTGATTTAATGTTGTACACATGTGTGATGTAATTGACATACTTCACATTGACATGTAGGTCCGTTTGTATCTTGTAGTCTATGGCTTCATGGAAAGTGATTGTTTCATTATCTCGTGATTTTAAAATAGTGCTATGATATTTGATCTGTCCACTAATTACTTGATTCTTTAATAGTATCAGCATGTCCTCATCGGACAAAAATGTTGAAGTGTATGGGTTTTTTATATCAATGAAGTGATATAACTGTATATTATTATCCATTGGTAAATTAATTCATAAAGCTGTTATTTTTATATTATTATTTTTAAGACAAGTATAGATATTCTTTTGGAAATGTTCTTCATTATTGGTAATTTTAGGTTATTAATATTTTCAGTTTTGATTTTTAAATTTTTTTTTTTTTTTTTTTTTGTTAGAAAAACCCTCGACTCACGTGCGCGTAAACGATTATATCATCATTTTTTTTTTCTTTAATTGATCTCATCAACAAGTATATTTTCTACTTCTTCCTTATAACTAAAAAACAATGAAATTCAAATGTGAATATATATAACCAAAAAAAAGATCCCATTAATAATAATAATATATATATTGATTTAATATATAGTTTTAATAAATAGAATTATTATTTTAATTACAAAAAAAAAAAAAAATACAACACCCTAAGAAGTTGAATTGAGTTATTGTTCTTATTTTTTTTTTCCCTTATTTTAAAATATGTCTTCTACTAATGTTTCTGTCATACCAAACAATACTCCTTCGGTTAGTAACAACATGTTTGAATATTTATATAGCAATGATATAGAAAACATTAGTAAACATGATACAGGCGTCAAGAAAGTGGAGATTCCATTCATGACTGAAAAGGATGTACAAAAGACCATAAAAGTGAAAGAGTTACAAGGTCTCAACCCAATAATTCTGATAATATATGATATAGTGTATGATCTTACAAACTATAATGATCATCCAGGAGGAAAGAAGATATTAAGAAAATACAATGGTACAGACTGTACGCAGATATTCATAGATATAGGACACAATGTGGATTCATTGAAATATGATATAAACTGGCAACAGTGTGTTATAGGACGAGTGATGAAGAGTATAGGTGATAGTAGAAACAACAGTAGCATGAGCAACAAGAACATGAGTAACTTGAGTATAGTGAGTTCCATAAATGAAAACTCACATACATTCAGATCAAACACATCAGAGCAAATGGTGTATTTCAATGAATCCATGATGGTTCATAGGGAAATTGTAGTGAAACAAAGTGATCATAAGTTCATAATGAAGAACCTTGTAAAGATGGGGATATGGTTGCTGTTGCTACTGTTTAGTTACTTTTACTTGGAAGATTAATCATTGTTTAGTTCAATACATAATCGGATAATGTATTTGTATATATCATGTATGATATTGGCCCCGAAGCTAAATATTAATACCGTCTAAAAAATAATTCAATAAAATTATGGTGGTGAAAAAATAGTGAAATTACCTCATTTGAAAAGGGAGGGTTCAAGAAAGAAAAAAAATGAATACTTTCCACAGAGGTCTTTCACCTACCATTCGAACTGTGGTAAAAATATTTTTTCCATAATTTTTTTTTTTGCTTCTTTTTTTTTCATGTTTCCTTTAAAAGAGATTATTCATTGAGTCATAAAAACTGAACTATTCTAATATATTACTTTATACAATTTTTTTTTATAATTATATTCTTCAAAATATAAGATAATATGTGAAGTATCAACCAATAAAATATGGTACACGAAGAAGAGACTAATTGGATTGTTCAAAAGTTCGGTGGTACTTCCATCGGTAAATTCCACGACAACATTGTCAATGACATTATAAAGGCTTACTCTGAAACTCAAAACAAAAAAGTCATGGTTGTTTGTTCAGCCAGATCAACTTACAACAAGGAAGAAGGTACAACTTCCAGAATTCTTAAAGTTTGTGACTTGATTCAACAATATAGTATGAACAATGATGAAGAGGTTAAGCAAATCATTGATTTAATAAGAAATGACCACATAAACAATGCTAAGTTGAACATCAAGGATGAATCTTTACAAAAGGAATTAGTGGAAAAGACCATTGATGAATTCAAGAAGATTGATTCATACATTCAAGCATCCATGATCTTAGGTGAGGTTTCTACCAGAACTAAAGACTTGTTATTATCATTAGGTGAAAAGCTTTCCTGTTTATTCATCACTTATAAATGTAAAGATGTAGGTTTGCAATCTGAATATGTTGATTTATCCAATATCATGGCCCTGAATGTTGATGATGATGACTTTAGATTTAACAAGGATGGTTCTTTGAACAACTTGTTCTATGAAACCTTGGTTAAGAAGTTGAAGTTTAGATTGAAGGATATTGTTGATTATAACAATTCTGTGAACAAAGACTTCAAAATCCCAATCATAACTGGGTTTTTTGGGTTTTTACCTAATGGTCTGTTACAAAGTATTGGTAGAGGTTACACTGACTTAGCAGCTGCATTAGTTGCCATAGCCATCAACTCAGACGAACTACAAATCTGGAAAGAAGTCGATGGTATTTTCACTGCTGATCCAAGAAAGGTTCAAAACGCTAGACTCTTGAAGACCATCACCCCATTGGAAGCCTCTGAATTAACTTATTATGGTTCAGAAGTTATTCACCCATTCACCATGGAACAAGTCATCAAGGCCAGAATTCCTATAAGAATCAAGAACGTTCAAAATCCCATGGGTGAGGGTACCATAATCTATCCAGATAACGTAGGAAGAAAGGGCGTTGACACTCCTCCTTCAGCCTCCAACAAGTTGGAAAATGCATTGGATCAAAAGTTATTGAACTCGGTCATAACTAAGAGAAAGGCTACAGCCATTACAGCCAAGAAGGATATAGTTGTTTTAAATATCCATTCAAATAAGAAGACCTTGTCCCATGGGTTCTTGGCTAATATATTCACTGTTTTAGATGAATACAAGCTAGTTGTGGATTTGATTTCAACTTCAGAAGTTTATATCTCCATGGCCATTCCTATATTGGATGCAACCTCTTTAAAGTTATTGAAATTATCAGTTAACAAACTTGAAACATTTGGTGATGTTGAAATTGTTAAAGGCTTGGCCATCATTTCTCTTGTAGGTAAAGAAATGAAAAACTTCATTGGTATTGCAGGAACTATGTTCAAGACATTGGCCGATGCTCAAGTCAATATAGAAATGATTTCTCAAGGTGCTAATGAAATCAATATATCTTGTGTCATTGAAGAAAAGGACGTCATTACTGCTTTGAATGCTATTCATGATAACCTATTGAATTAATTCAAACGATAATTATATGTATAGATAAGATACTTTAAATTCTAGTTTTCTCTTATGATAATTTTTTTTTTTTTTTCAGTTATTTGAATATATATTAATTGTGTACTACTCAAAAGAAGAAGAAAATGAAATCGCAAATATATTAAATCACTTAGAAAACAAAGACTTTATCATCAGATTTAGTTATTGGTTTGATTCTTGGATAGTTAAACTCAGAACTTAATAACTTCTTCATTCCACTAACTAATCCTGGTGGACCACATAACAATACCTGAGTGTTGTTCTTGTCATTTTCATCTAAGGCCTTCAACCCACACTTAACCAATAAGTCCTTATCAACGTAACCAATTTTGGAAACCCAAGATTCATCCTTTGGTGCATTATCCAAAATATAATGAACCTTTAATTGGCCATCCATCATGTTCACCAATGAATCCAATTCCTTCTTCAAGAGAATATCTTCTTCTCTTTGGTTACCATAGATCAAAGTGATCTTGGTTTTGTCCAAATGTTTGTTTAAGTAAACATATCTAATGATCTGATACATAGGAGTGATACCAGTACCACCACATATCATATACAAATGATCCTTCTTAGGTAAGATCTTTTCATAATCATAAAAACCCTTAGGTCCTCTAACTTTGATCTTGTCCCCGACTTTGATGTTTCTAAACAATTGAGACATCTTACCCAACTTGTACTTCTTGATTAACAATTCAAAGTATCCATCTGTTTCAAGATCTAAAGAAACTGGTGTATAGTGTCTGATAATTTCAGATTTCTCATTGGTTTCTTCATTGATGAAATCATATTGAATGGTTATGTGTTGACCGATAGGTAAACCAAGTTTGTGGGTGGCTGAAGGAAGTTTGAATTTATAAGTAGCTATTTCATCAGTGTGGTTGACAATACTTATTAGTTCAAATTCTTGGAATTGATCCTTAATCAAACTAGTTTCAAACTTTGGTAGGGATTTTTTATTTAGATTGAAGTAGAAATATGTTGCTAAAACTACAGCAACAGAAGCAACTGCAACAGAATTATTCACCATTGATATTTAAGATCAAGAGTATTTCGTAATGTAATAATTTGGTTCTTTAAGGAACTTTTTTATTTTAAAAAAAAAAAATAGTTGATATATAATTATGAAATACACAGGCGTTTATATTTTACAGCGACGAAAAGGGAAAAAAAAATTTTTTTATAAAGAGAAAAATTTAGAGTTTTGCTAAATCACTAAAGCAGTGGTCTGTTCAATGTTAGTTAATGAATCAAAAATTTAACTCTATTAAAAAATCAAAATCTTTTTGAAAATAAATATATATTTAGTTATTTAAAGATCTTATTATTGAATAGTTGGTGAATAATTAAATATCTACGCTTTGAAACGTATGTAGCAGTCAACTCCGTAACCATTCAAGTTACATAATCTAAAGTTTCCATCATTTATCAAGTCAATCAAGTTTCTTATGATTCCTAACCCATATCCCATTCCTGATACGTTGTTTATTTGCTCTCCTGGCATTATGTTGTCCTGCATTGCCTTGTTTAACTCCTTGGATGCAGTAGTCGAGAAGTTGAAGTCAAGAATCTTGTCTTCAATATTGAACGGTATTCCATTACCGAAGTCTCTAATTCTGATTTCTAATTCCATGTTGTTGTCCATTTCATTGTAATTCTTTAATATTGTTACCTCTATTGGCCTTTCAAACTGATTGTTCTCAATCTGGGCTTTTATACTATTCTTCAACAATTCTGTGATTATGTACTCCAAGATTATAGGCACGCATGGGAACTCTATATCCTCTCCTTTCAAAATTTTTATTGGTACTGTATGATCATATTTGATGAAACACATATCATTAATGAACTCAGTAGTGTGTGTTATCAAGTTTGCTACATTCAAGTTTGGATGTATAATTCCAATCATATCATCTGATCCTTTCTTAGACAATATACTTGAATGATGCTGACAAACCAATTTCAGCAAGATCATTTCCTTTATGTCATTGTTGAGAAAGCTATTGATTTCTTCCTTGTTTATCCACTTGTCTTCTTCACATTTGATCAAACCTTTGGAAAGATCAATCAAGTTATCACTATTAAGTTCTAAGATATTGTCCAACAGTCCTTTCAAGTCATAACTTTGATTGTTGTTGATCTTGTTTAATATATTCAAAGTGTTTGAAAAGGATTTTATAAGACTGTTGTAATTCTCAAATATATTGAAATTCATCAAAATAATCATTTTAAGTTCTTGAAATTCCAGTATTCTCTTACTCAATAAGAATAAAATATTATTTACTGTAATTATATCTAATTCTTTAGTGTTATCTATAGACTTTTTATTATAAGTTATGTTATATTTATTAGTTTTACTATCAACGTATTTTTCTTTAATGAAGTAGTTATTTGAATAATCTAGCCACAGCTTGTTGATGTCCAAAGTATTGTTATTTGATGTATAGTCATATATATACTTAACTAAATGATGACATTTGATTCTTGTATCTTCATATTCATATATGTTTTTAGTTGCATAGAAGTGTCTATTGAAAGTCAATCTTGTTCTAAATAGACTCTTAGGTCTGTATATTAAATTGAACATTGCCCTGGTATTCAACATTATATGTAGGTGAAAACTTGTGCTTGATGTATTATAAATTACTCATTAAAGAGGTTAAAAGTAAAAATAAAAATTAAGGTGAAATTTTATGCTATTTTTTTTTTTTCCGTTATGAAAAAAAATTAGAACAAAAATAAGCCTATAACCGAAAGCAAAGTCTATATTTGCAATTCAAATGTTGCCTTTACATAGAAATGATCAGATGGATTCATGTCCTGGTAATCTACATCCATATCGTTTTCGTAGCTTATTAGTCTCATAAAATCCTCAAATAATATATGGTCTATACATTTTTTTGAATACTCTTTATGATTTTCTGTATTGTATAGATAATCGGTGGCATTACTATACTTTGAATCGTTTTTGATAACTTTATTGATGTTCCTAAGTTTTGATGATTTACTTTTTATTATTATATCATTTTGTTTGCTTTCTTTTAGTATATTCAAACTATAGCTATTAAAGACATTATTGAAATCTCCAAGAAGGACCTTATGAGAACTTTTCATAGTCATCATGAATTTGTTCAATATATAACTATGCAAGTAATTTAAATTGGGCTTTGAGGTGAGGTGAACATTATAAAAATCTATTGATTGAGATTTTTCATTGAGGGCAATATCCAATGTTATGTTTTGTAGAATAATTTTCTTTGAATCCAACAATTTTCTATACAAGAACCCATTTTGTTTACTGTTATTAATAATAGTTGCCTTTTCCTTATCATTCAATATGTCCAATATGTCCAAAGATATTGTCATATGATTGATATTTTTTATAGTCAGTGGAGAAGGTGGTGAATATAGTACAAATATAAAATATTCATAATTCTCATATATTCTTACATTTCCGTTTATAATTTTTTTACTATTCACAACAGTGACATAGTTGTTTTCATCTTCCAAGTCTCTCAAATAGTCTAGAATATCTTGTGTGCATTCCTGTAGAAAAATCATATGAGGAATGTTTGATCTAAATATAAGCTTTTTCAAAGTTTCTCTTAGTATTGAATTGTTTGAATTGTCAAAGTTATCTCCATGATTTATGTTATATGTTGATATGTTTATTAAGGGGAAATTACTATGATCTGTGTCATACAAAATCATGAAAAAACAGTTACTGATATAAAAATTTTATTTGTCTCGGTTAACTATTCTTACTCATTTACAGTATGATTTGAATCAACAGATGAGCTTATGATCATATATTATGAAATTTTCAAAAAAGAGAAAA